>CM031685.1:20551216-20886296 GCA_006182925.3 Reinhardtius hippoglossoides
CCCTGTTTCTGTTTTTGTCCTGCACAGACCTCAACTGTAGTGTTCAGAGAAAACCTTCATGGCTTCTTCTTTCCTTGTGTGTTTCATGTGTGCTTTCCAAGTAATGTCATTATCCTCCGTGGCCTTTCCCCCTTGTCTGACTGTGTTTTATAGGTTATCTGAGAAAAGATCCAATCAAGGCTCCGGACGCCTCTGACCTCGGGGCAGAGCCGCTGACATTTCCTGTGTGCGACTGGAGCTCTGTCTCATGACTGCATCTATTCCGCTGGAGAGGAGACAGCGACCGATGCTCTGCTTCTGCTCCGGTCTAATTTCTACTGAAGCAAACGAGTAGAGACTTTGATTATTTAACTCTGTTTCCATCGGAGGAAAGAATATGAATCTCAGAGTGCAGAGTAAAGAGCTGTTCATGGTGAGGATTCATCATGAATCCCACCACCTTAGAATATTTGTTTTTTATTGTCATTATTTAGGTAGAGTTTGGTAAATTCAACAAAACTGTTTTGTAAATTCAATAATATGTTATTAGCCTTGGAACTGATGTTTTGTGTTTGTGTTTCCAGTGTTGGTAGAAAGTCAACCAGGGATTAAAAGTGATGCGGAGCCAAAATGCAAACGTGGAGAGAAATGATTTTAGTTTCAAAATGCTGTTTTCAAACGGAAACGTAGTTTGAATGATGATGTCGTTGTCTCTGATAGCTGCAGGTGCTGACTCGGGTTGTTGGTGTGTGACATGTGACGCCGTAATATTCCACATTGGGCATCAGACGTGTCATTTAGCTTATTATAAGTTTGTGTAGCAATCAAAATGATTTCACATCTGTTAATTCACGGTGTCAAAATTCTGTCACCTCCCGGAAATAAAAGTATCAGGTCCTTCCACCTGACCTGCTGACCCTCGGGACATGAGCACTTTGTCGACGCTCGATTTATTTTGGTTTCGGTGGAGATGGACACGACTCAGCAGGGAGTTAGTTCACTTCACTGCATCTTCTCCTCCATGTGTTTTACCAGCTCACCTCACCGTGTGTAAAGGTCTAAGCTATAACTATATATATATAAACTTCTCTGGTCGGCATATGGACCTCCACTGTGGGGCGACTGTAAAACCAATTAAATCTTTGTTCTGGGCTACAAGCCAATCACCTCTCTCCTTCCAGCAAACCTTGTCAAGGTTGATAAAAAAAAGTAAGAAACCCACTTCACACAGTATTTATGCTTCATGTGAACAGAAGCAACATGGATGGCACTGACCCAGAGACCCGGGCGGCCTGCAGAGTTGTGCCCTTCATCCAGTCTCAGCCCTGGAGGAGAACAGCCTGTTGGCCTGCGGTGAGGTGAAGTCGCCTGCTGGATTAAAAAACGTGCTCCTGATATGATGAACATGGACGTTGTTGTTGATCTCGTTATCATCATCATTACACGTTAATTACACCAAGTCGTCAGGGACATGAGATTTTCCACATTTGAAAATGTAACTTAACGAATTTCTTTTGCGAGGCTGACAAAGTTAATTCAATCAATCCGATAACAGAAGCTTTAAGAAGATGTATCTTTGCTTTATGGAACCGGTTGAAGCGTTTTTACAGCCGTATTCAGACATGAACTCTTTTACCTTTACTGAAGCAGCAGGAGATTGTTGTGGTCCGATAAGGAAAATCTCCAGAGCATTCAATGAGGGGTGGGTGGGTCCAGTGCTCAGACGTCAGCAGAGAATGGGTCAAATGCCCCCCCCTCTCCTGAGTGTATAGACACGGGGCAGAACAACAAATAGTCACAGGGATGTTTAGGTTCAAGGTAGAAGAACATCTCTTGGTACCAGACATACCATGTGGACTGTGGGTAAATACTGAGGTTCCAGTCTGAGCTTAGTTCACGACTTCATGTGATATGAAAATGATTCAGATCCTTTCATCTTTGGATCTTTACAAGTTTATGAAAAGGTTCAAATTCGGCTCAAACTCCTCCTTTAAGCGCAGGAGAGTGGAAGTTGTGGCCTCTGGGACAGAATTCAACCCGGGAGACGTTTCATAAATACAAAAACAAACAGCTCAGAGATGCATGATGCAAACATAGTCGACTAACGTGTCGAAAACTAAAAGATAAGTCACCCTACCTTAGTTTGAGGGGGGGGGGGGGCTACGATTCGATTACGGCTCAGCAGTCGATTCACAACGATGCATTTCAATATATCACATCCACAGTTTTCTGTATTACTGCACATGGCTGCTTTTTCATCAATTAATACAATCAGTCAGACAAACATGAAATATTATCGACTGTCACTGTTATGACAATTGTGCCGTAATTCACTAAATAAGGTTTTCGATTCTCAAATCACTGATTTGACTTTCATTCACCTGGTTCCGCCTCAAAGGACAAACTCTGATAGAGCTTTAGTCTTCACTGTCATCAAAGGAGCCTTCTTCACGTAGCAGAGCTGGAATCCAGGACTCGCCCACCGCTCCAGTTCGATCCTGTAGATCGAAAGTCTAGGTTTCCAGATTCCAGACCTCGGAATCAAGACGAAGACTCGGCTGCTCATCTTCCTCATCCTGGTCTTCATGCAGCGTCTTGATGACCATGTCAACAACGGTAGGTCTGAAATGATTGGGACCAGACGTACTAACACATTTTCAAATGCACATCAACCCGTCTATTTGGTATATACCGTTCTATTCCGAGTTTTATTTTGTGGAGCTAGCCAGAAAAGAAGCTAGCAAGCTAACAGCTAGTTGGTATTGTACATATTTCTCTTTCTCACTAGTAATGGATTGGAAAATAAGACTCACAAGCATCAGATGAGCCGAAGCAGCTGTGAGGAATGAATGGCAGGTGTTCCGTAGTGAATATACTGTACAGGTTTACCCATGTGTGTAAAAGTGATGTAGAAATACACAATTTACATCAATAAAGTGAAGGATCCATTCAATCTCACCTTCTGTGATAGAATTCATATCTTGCCTATTGGGTTTTTTAGTGTCACACAATGTAAGCCCATAGCCTGTGTGTCTCTGTGTGTGTCTGTCTGTGGGGCTGTGTGTGTGTGTCTGTGTGTGTGTGTGTGTGTGTGTGTGTGTGTGCGTGTGCGTGTGTGTGTGTGTGTGTGTGATGGCGGTGGAACCAGACAAACAACCTTAACTCAACGTGTCATTGTGCAGAATGACTCAGGCCTCATGACATAACGAAGAATAAAACACCCCCCCCCCCCCCCACAAATATGACCTCCACTCCAGCTTCAGGATCGGGCTCATTAGCTGCAGTTACTGGTGATGTCGTCATGTGCCCCGCGAGCGTGTGCGTCGTGGGCGAACATGAACGCGGCTCCAGGCAGGAGGACGACATCGGACATTTAGGCTAAAAACTTGGTGTAAATGACGCCGGTTCGAGTCCAATATCAATGTCGGGGCTTACGGACACTTGGAATTAACCACAGGAGCAGTTGTATTTGATTTGGCTGCAACACTTCACACCCCCCCCCCCCATCATCATCATCATAGTGATGAATAAATAAAGATCACATTTCCATTTTCCGGTGAACTATCCCTTTAAATCGCGGCCCCCCCGTGTCGCCCCCCTCAGATCCGCCCCTGGCGATAAAAGCAGCGTGGCCTTTGTTCCTCGATGGGCGTGGCGTGTGCGTCGGGCGCGCGCACGGACAGACGGACGGAGGAGTGAAAGCGAGCGCGTGCTGACGTCACCGCTCGCTCCTGTCAGTCATCGCCAAAAAATAAAAAAAAACCCGGAGGAAACTTTCCCACCGAGCTCGTCTGTGATAAACCACAGACGGAGGAGAAGCCGCGAGGCCGCCGCGTTGTTCCCCCGGGGGCTGTGATGGTCGTAGTCCGGACGCGACGCCGCCCAGGAGCCCGTGTTTCCCCCTCCTCTGCCGGGGACGCTCGCAGGGAGGCTGCGGGGCTGGAGTAGCCGAGCGCTGCTAGCTAGCGTCAACTAGCGGGGGACCGGGGACCGTGGACCCGGGGACCGGATCCGGGCTCGTCCGCCTGACGCAGAGCCGTGCGACGGGGAGCAGGTAACCGGGGCCGCCTTCCTCCGCCTCCTACACCCGCGGCATGTCGTGTGTTTTCCGCCTAGAAGCCGAGGTTCGTGCAGCCGGTAGCGGCGGCGGCTCCAGCGGTGAGCAGCGGTGCTCGTAGCCGCGTTAGCCCCGGAGGTAACTGTGATTCCTCGGCTGCTCGCTCCGACCTCACCCCCCCGCCCGGTCCGGTGTGAATCACGGTACCGAGCCCGGCGTCTCTCCGCCATGCTTTGTTGTGCACGGTGTCGTGTCTCCGTGGAATCAGTCCGGATGGTGATGATGATGCATCTTCTGCTCGGAACCAGTTGCCTCTGCACAGCGTGCACGTTACCGGGGAGCTGGTCGTGCGTGTGGTCCGGGAGCCCGCAGGCTGAATGTGCACGTTTCTTCCAGCTGTAGATTACCGTTATGTGTCAGTATTCACGCCCTGACCCCAGGCCAGCCTGCAGCATTAGCGGGGACCACCGGGGGGGGATCTTCAGAGCTGCTGCTGCACCGATCCTGGGTCTGTGCCCCGGCGTGGGGAGGTGCAGCAATGCGGTAGACTGGGGGGGTTTTGGATTTCCACAGGAGCCGGGGTGGGAAACTGAACCGCTCTTATTTATGTTTGGTCGATATGTCACAGGGTCACGGTTTGCTGACAGCAGCGG
This sequence comes from Reinhardtius hippoglossoides, assembly GCA_006182925.3. Taxonomy (NCBI): domain Eukaryota; kingdom Metazoa; phylum Chordata; class Actinopteri; order Pleuronectiformes; family Pleuronectidae; genus Reinhardtius; species Reinhardtius hippoglossoides. Next base: position 20,555,906 of record CM031685.1, read on the forward strand.
GACAAGGTCAAACCCTGGGCGGCAGATCTGCTCTCCTGTCCGGGCTGTCAACCGCAGTGAGGAGGCTCCGTGTGCTGCTGCTGCTTCCTCCTCCTCCTCCTCCTCCTCCTCTTCCTCCCATGGGGCAGTGTAGTGAACCAGGCTGCCAGGTGAAGAATGCCATTGAATTATTCAGGCACATGCATGTGATCAACGTGGCCGGGGGAATGTGCACATGCAGCGGCTGCTCTGGGGGACAATGACCGGCTCTCATGGCTCCTCCGAGGAGAAAGTGCAGCCTCAGCCTTCCCTGTTCGACTTGGTCGTTTAGAGAATGAGGCACTGGAAAGGTCAGTGGCAGTGGGAGTGTCAGGAAACATGTACTTTTAGGTTGCAAGTCCAGTGTTTCTCTGCAAATCGTATCGGTCCAACACTTTCAGTTTGCCTGTGACACATGAAGAAGCAGCAGGAGGTGTCAGACGTGTTCGACAGGATCATTAACGGAGGATTCAGCTGAGGGGGTGAGGCACATAGGCGTCGGGCCTTATCTCGGCATCGCTCCCAAGTTGAAATCTGTGTCTGCATCTTCTCCGTTTCATTCTGAGATAGTTGTATTTTTCAAGTTTTACGGTCAGTCACGCGTTAGAAAGGTCGTCAACGCGCCCACGCGGTCGCTGTGAACTTTCTGGAAAGTTCCTGGAGAATGTCCGGTAGCAACTGACCTGCCTGAATGACCTATCCGCTTTGAAGTAGTGTGAGGGAAGGCAGGTTTATTTGTAGAGCCGAGTTTAGTATAACGTGATCCGGATCTGTTGGGGGCAGATAGATTACACACTGAATCTTGCTTGGAGAATCCACTTGTCATTGATTTTCATACGCTCCATATCTGTGTTGTGTACACGGGCCCGAATCCCCGATTAGGTTATTTGTATTTCTGTTACTGGTTGATTTGTTGGTTTGTGAATGAGGGAACAACATGCACTGAGGTCAGATTAACCCCAAGCAGAGTCACGGAGATCATCTGCACGCTCTTTGGCTGTGAATGAAATGAATATGCGAAGTGAAAGCAACCGAACAGTGTACACTATTATTTGCATAGGCAATCAGGAAAGCATTCAGCATTGATTTTTAAAAGCAGACCTGCACTTCCCCGTGAGCCTGTTCCACACGTGCAATGCTAATTTCACTCTGCACATCTTTCAAATGTTTCTCGAGCTGGAAAACCCTCGTGGAGAGTGCCCCTGAGCAGGGCAGTAATCCTCAGCAGCACTCAAAGTACTGTCTGGAGGTGCTCTGCCTTCTGTGAGTGCTTGTTCTTGTTCTTTGTGTTCCGCCGTGCGGTGTCCGGACACTGGACATTTTAGATTAAAAATAGAACTTCATGTAGGCTGCATGCCTCCCGTGTCACGGGGTGTCCAGAGGGCAACTACTTAGGTTGCTCTGCACTCGCAAGGCCTTCACAAAGTACATGACTGCATTGTGGTGCTTTGTGTGAGACCACGTTGTGTGTGGGTGTAATTAATCTTCACCTTTCACAAGCCTAATCAGCAGCTCTGTGGAAATAAGTGGTTTTAAATCACTTACATAACTTACAGTACGTGGTTTTTATCAGATTTCTGTGAATCTGACAGGGCAGAGTCCGGACCAGCACAGATACAGTATGTCGCAATAGCTAATGTTACTCAAGAACAAATGAGATGTCATCATTTCCTCTGAAACATGTGATTTATTTTTTTTTAACTCTCCGGTTCACGCAGATTCATAATCGGAGTGATTTTGATATCGATACGGACAGTTTTGCTGAACAGGTGTAAAAAAATCTGTTGAGATGAAAGAATCTGAGAAACGAGGCCTGATGCAGATCTTTGTGTTGTTGACAAGCTGATAGTGATGTCAGGTTTGTGTGGGGGGGGGGGAATACCCGAGCATTGGAGATTACATTTCTCCAGTTTCCTCATTTAACGATAGATGTCAAACAGACTTTTGAAGTGTGACTGTTGCTGATTTTTTGCATGTGCTATTTCAGTTCATCCGGTCTGTTTGTCTGTCAGCGGAGGAGGAGATGAGTTTCAGGTCGGGTTGACCTCCGAGAGAATAAACACACAAACTCTATGTGGATATTTTTTACTAGGGATATTCCTACATTTCTATTGGTCCAACGCTTTATCTGTTTTTAGACAACAGCTCTGGAAAATGTCTGGAAAGTTTTTTTTTATGGATTCCTCTTTTTCACCCTGAGATATTTGTGTTTTTACAGTTTGGTGTCCTTCACCTCACTGTGATGTTTCTGGATTTATTCTCACATGGGCTCGCTCTGATATTTACAGTTTACTGTAGGGACCTGGCAGGAAAGGTTCTGTAAAATGTCCACAGCAACAGACTCGACATTGATGTCCTCGCAAACAGCCCCTCAGGAAAATGTCCGGACTTCCGTGCACGTCTGAAGCAGCTTTTAAACTCCTCCGTCTTGCACTTAAATCTCGAAGCTGATATAATAAAGCTCAGATGATGTAACATTAATAAAAAGGCATTGTTGAAGCAGATTTCAGGCAGAAAACCTGTTGCGCACTTCAACAGCCTCCGTCTCACGAGCTGAGCCGGTTTCTTCATCTTGACAATCCTCTTTCCTTCCCTCGCTCAGCCTTTGTTTTCTTCTCACGGATTTTTTGCTGTGTCCAAACTAACCCGCTCTAATCCTCTTGCAAAATATACATAATAATAGCGACCTTTTATTCCCATGCAGCCTAAGCGCTGTGTTTTCTGCTGTATTCACTGCACCCACTAACTGTCGTTCTGTTTTCTCTCCCCTCTATTGCCCTGAACTCTAGTGGCCTCTCCCCGGCCTCTGCTGCTCCTCTCCCCCTCTGTGGACAGCCCTGCTTGTCTTAAGCTCTCATGTTACTTGTATTCGACAGCCCGTGTCTTCGACCTTATTCCTTCTCCATCTGTCTCTTCTTCTTCTCTCTGGACTGGAGGAACCACACAGGGCGCCAGTTCCTCCTCTCGCCACTGCCGTCGCCTCAGTTCCGCCTCTCGCCACTGCCCAGGATGACTGACCGTCACCGATTGAACCTGTCCATGTGTATCGCCTCACCCTCTCTGTGTCCTCCCACCCCACCCCACCCGTCCCGTCTCCCTCCCTGTTTTGTTTAGGTGAGTGATGGAGACGAGGGAGTTGGCCGTTGTAGCTGGCAGCTTCGTGGGTTTCCAGCTACTCTTCTCAGTGGTCAGCCCGCTGCTCTCCTACGCCATCGCCCCGGCTTATGGACGGCTGCCTCACACCAAACTGACAGAGTGGAACTCCAGGTATGTCACAGGAACACACCGCCGTCTCTCCTACAAGCAAACGCACTGGATTGATCTTGCCAGCCACGTGGAGGCCAGAGCTGGACAGTTTGCAAGCTCAGCACCTAATCAGAGTTCCACCGCAGCTCCACACAAAAGGTTATCATGTGGTCGTGTACGACTGCAGATACAGCCCCTCATTATCAAGTGAACCTTAGTCACCCAGAGAGGGCAGCCGGTTTATTTATTTTCTTTCCCGCTGAGCGTCAGACGAGAAGCCTGGAAACAGCAGGAAACAACAAGCCTGGCTCGTGTTTTTCTCAAAATGGTAAAACGAGTTTAAAGTTTAATCTCGCTTGATTCCCCAAGGGAATGATTCATGGCTGGGAGGATGGATCTCCAATAAACGTGTGTATCTCTGCAATAGAAAGGGACTGTGGTATTCCCTCTTGCCCAAAAGGTAGAAATACTTCAACACCCAGAATGCACTGGGCCTCTCTCCTATTGGAGGCTTGACCACAGCTTCATGTGCGTTTGCAAATACTAGCGGCAGCAGCCAGGTTCCATACACCTCTTCAACCTGGACCCTGAAGCCCCTCAGGCCCGCTCATCGTCACTCCACACAGCTCCAGTTGTGAAAAATCACTAACGTCAGGGGTGAAGTTCAGGGGGTAATAATTTTAGTTGCATAACATCTGTCCCTGACTGTTACAGGCTGTTTTCTTCTTCTTCTTTTCTCAGTCGTCCACAAGTGCTCGCAGATAATCCCTGGTTCACACAACCATAGCTTACATTAGCCTATCTGTCAGTAAGAGAAAGCGCAGGGAGTATTGACCGGAGCACTGAAAACAAGCCAGGCCTTTAGAGTGGCCGGCTGTTGCGTAACAGCCTGCGCTCTGTGTCAGCGTGTTGTTTATGTAACCACAACTTAAGAGCAAGTGGAAGAGGGAGAAAGCTTTTTCCAAAGAAAGAACAGGGTCAGTGTCGAACACAGCTTCACGAAGTAGAAGCTTGGTAATATATTCCCTCTACTTTATAGAAACCATTCCTTTTTAATGTTTACAGATATAATTAGGAACTCAAGATAAGAAGCAGAACGGCTCTAAGGCTGCACTCGTGTTCTTTTGAGGACAAATCATACGTCTGGTGTCCACAGAGTTTTAGAGCTGCTGAAACGTAGAAGTTTGGAAACGCTGCTGAAAACCGTTTGAGTTTGATAACTCCGGGTCTGACGAGCAGAAACTGAGATGTTTGGACATGATGATTCGATTCTGAGTCATGAGGCTCCCTTACTGGAACCAGTCGTCTTAGCCAACAGCTGTTGTGGAGTCAAATTTGGCTTTTACAATATTTTTACTTTTACACCGACATGGGAATACCCAGTGTCCACGAGTACACTGGGTATGTTGTATAACAGGCATGTTGTATAAGATTCACAACACAGACGCTTTAAGGACACGTGGTTTACAAACTTCCCTCTGCCAAGTTCCTCCATGTCTGTTCCGCTCTCGGACACTTGACTCCCGACAAAACTAACACTGGACTCTCGCACTCCCACACTCGGCCGGGGCTCAGGCCCAGCAGCTGTCGCCTGTAGCCGGGGGGGGGGGTCACTGTCCTCCAGAGGCTGTGTCAGTGGAGGAAATGTGCTCCTGGTGGAGCGGAGATAAGAGCCACTGGACCCCTGCAGTATCTCTTCAGTATCTCTTCAGTGACCCAGATAACTGATCCAAAGTTCAGGGGCGGTGCCGTTATCAGGGCTGATGAAAGGAAGATCCACCCGGGGGATAACGTAGATGTCATTTCATACTGTATGCAAATGATGGACAAGCAGGGACGTTTACCCATCCCTACTTTAATGTTTACCCGTTTTAAAACCTGTCATTACTCTGCCATCATGTTTATTGAATTGACTTTGTGTGCGTGTCCATCCTCAGGTTGGTGTCGACCGTGCACGCCCTCGTTGTGGGCCTGCTCTGTTTGTACATCTTGTGGTTCGATGACGACGTCAACGCCAACCCCGTCTGGTAAGAACACAGGAGCTAACTCGCAGTTTAAATACCCAACAACATCGTTGTGTTACGAGATAATCCAACATGTGACCTTCAAATACAATAAATAGCCTCGTAAACCAAACAGAAATGATGCTATAAGGCAAAGATGGTCACAAATTACGTCTTAGCAGGCTCAAAAGAAGGGAGTGAATTTGAATGCTTGAGATGCCTTCAGGGGAAGCCTGTCCTCTGGCAGCTGCTCTTTACGAGCGGCACGTGGGGGGGAGGTAACCGGTGAAGACGGGAGGTGTGGAGCAGTTCAGGAACGTCAGGGCTGGTGGTTTAATAGCTTTTGGCGAGATGGAGACGGTGTTCCTCTCATCAGAGGGAGAGAATGGATCTGAGTCTCCAGTGAGTTGTAGTTTCAGTGGATTCAGTCTTTGATTGTTGTCTTTCCAGTCGTCTCCGTCTTCCCCTCACTCTGCTGCTGCTGTTATATTCATCGCCGAAAATGAGAAATCTCCCTCCCCAGTATTTAAATCAGACCTTTAAAACATCTCAGCTCAGCTCTCCTCTCTGTTTCCCACCTCTCACTTACATCCTTTCAACACTCCTTCCCTCTTTCTCTCCTTTCCTCTCCCCTTTGTTTCGCTTCCTCTCTGGCTTGCGGGCAGACAGACTCGAAACCCACCAACAAGGCTCCTTTTCATAGCAAACAACAGCAGCCCAGTCTTCTTCCCCCCCCCCACCCCCCCCTTCACCAGCACCTCTCGCCATCTGATGTAGCAGCATCAGGCTGTCGAATCAATGCAGCGCACCTCCCTCGCTCTCATTGTCTCTGTGTCTACGCCCGGCCTGCGTCGCTGATGGAGCAAAACGAAAGTGGGGTGGGGGGGTCAAGAGGGACCCTCTCCCCCCCCCCCTCCTCCTGCTACCAATCTTCATCTGCTGAGTGTCGCAGCCCTCCCCCTCCTCTTCAGGACTGTTTGTGTCCTTCTCACCACGTCGACTGGATTTTGAGCATTTGTTTCTTCCTCATAATTTGAGCGTTTCAGCGTTTCTCTCTTTGTGGGAACGGTTTCGGTGTCACTCCTCCACGGGCAGCTTTGTTTCCTCACTTCTCTATGTTGAATTCACCCCCGTCGCCCAGCGGCACCTCTACCCGATCCCCGGCAGTCTCCTACTAATGCCTACAGCTCATCCCGTTGCAACAGCGGAGTGGTGCAAGCATTAATTCTCCGGTCAATCTGATTGTATTACAGCGCCGCTAAGACCCGTCACACAGGCGCATTGTTCTGCCCGCTGCTCTCAATGTGGCCGGTGTGGCCACAGCCAGACGATGTTGGAAACCTGCTTTGTTTCCAGCTGCTACTCCGGCTCCTTCAGTGTCGGTCGGGCTGGCAGCGTGGCCTTCGCTCTTATCATAATCCATTCAGGTAACAAACAGGCAGCGAGTCCGACCACCGGGCCTCGGCTGCGTTTCAGGATTGTCTTATCTGGATGTGGAGTTTCCGGGTTGTGTAGAGTTGAGATTAAGACGTTTTATTCCACATATTCTGCAGGCGACTTGTAGGAGGATGGAAAATACGAGGTTCCTCTGAGTCCTGTACAGTTATCTGTCTACTTCTACTTCAGATGGTGACCTAAAAATGATCCTCAGCAGACACTTCATATCTTCTCTGGTGAAGCCTGACAAGATCCAGATACACATCTGAAATTCAATGTCTGTGTGTGAATTGCAAATGCAGATAATGAGCCATCGTATATGTTGTGTGTGTGCGTATTACACAAGCAGTCAGCCGGTCACTGGCTATTCGATACCTGTGAGTGATACCAGGATCCAATGTCTATTGAAGCAGACACCTTCATTGTTATTTGAACAGTTGTTATTTGCAAGGACACCAAACGGTCACTGTGCACCAGTCCGTGGACTCGACCAGCTTCTATTTATCCGGGTCGCTTTGCCAAAGGAGGGCGACGAGAGTCTCTGGTCTCGTCAGCGTCCTGTTGTTTTGAATCAATGTCTGAGGGTAAAGCTCATCAGCAGCAGACGATCATTAGATCAATCAATCTTCAATGACTCGTGATGAGGGTGTTAACGTGTTTTTATTCAGGTTTAACTTCTCCTCTGAGTTGTAGCCAAGTTGTCTTTCTCTAGAAATTCAAAAAAAAAACGCCTTTGGCCAAACACGCAGTGAAACTCTATCTGTACAGAAGTCGATCGTTGATAAGAAGAACACAAATCACTCATGGTGGTTTAGTTTTCTGGAATATGAAAAAGCTTCCTCCTCCTCCTGTGTTTACCTTCAGGGAGGTTGAGTCAAAGTGGAAAACACTCTGTTCTGTTTCACAGGGGCGAACCCGGGCTCGTCAAACTCAACGTAGCCATAACATGTGGTTACCTCCTTTACGGTGAGTTTGTGATTTGAAATGTGAAATTCATTGTTTAATATGTCAAAGGAAACGATATGAGCCCTTTTCCTTTTTTTTATCTGCTCTATATTTGACTCACTTTTAGAAACTGAAGATTCAATGTGACATTTTCAGCCTAAAACATATTTGTACTCGATCGTCCTCCTGACGTTTCAGTGTCTGACAAACCTCTCCCCTGCTCTCTAGACCTCGTGCTGCTCGCCTGTAACTGGCGCACTATGGGGGACAAGTTTTTCGTCTGTCACCACTTGGCGGCGCTCTACGCATATGGATATGTGCTGGTGAGTCACTCCTCTAGATCCAGGGAGTGGAAACCAAAATAGTAATTTAACAAACTGGGTGATTCAGGTCTTTTGCTTGTGTCATCGTGATAATGTGTGTTTATAATTGCCTTTGTTTGTGTGTGTCTGTGTGTGCAGAGTCGTGGCGTGCTTCCTTACTTTGCAAACTTTCGGCTTCTCTCAGAGTTGTCAACACCGTTTGTGAACCAAAGGTGAGTCGCTCCTGTTTGTGAGTCACTCTCTGTCGTCGGCTCCTCTGACTGAAACATGTCCCGTCCTGACGTTTCCTTATCTCCTTCTCCATCAGGTGGTTCTTCGAGGCATTAAAGTTCCCCCGCGGACACTGGATGGTGGTGTCAAACGGCGTCGCCATGGCGGTGGTGTTCTTCCTGGTACGCATTGCCGTCATGCCGTCTTACTGGTTCAGCGTGTTCGCCACCTTTGGCACCGAAGAGTTTGACCGGCTGGGTTTGGGCGCCCAGGTGGCCTGGATCACGTCCTGCATCGCCCTGGACATCTTGAACACTATCTGGATGTACAAGATCACCCGCGGCTGCTACAAAGTCCTGATGGGGCGAGTAGGAGCAGGACGGAAGGTGAAGGAAGGAGCAGAGCAGTCGTCTTCCCCCCCTGACGGGAAGTGCGTCAACAACCACAAGGACTAACGAGACGTAGAGTACAGGATGTGTAGACGCAGACAGAAGCAGGGAGGCAGGCTGGACTCAGCATCCTTCACCCCCCCGCTCCAATCCCTACAGTTAGCCCCTGATGCAGTCGGCTACTGGACCGGGCTGAGACTCCTCGGGCTCCGACCCTGTCCCCGGACAAGGAGACGGCTCTTTGACTAACTCAAGCACCAGCCTTGTTTCTCACTGACAAACTCGTATCCTGCTGGGTGACGGCTTTCGGTCGCAGACAGAGCTCACAAGCACACTTTTAACTCCACTCGCCTGTTTCGCCGCCGCCGCCGCCGCATTCCTCCCTCTCATCCCCCCCCCCCCCCCCCCCCCCCCCACACAGTCTCCTGTCACACTCAACTTCAGCCAAAGCCCAACCCTCTGAAGTGCCTGTGAACGACAGGAAAGCAATAATCCCGGAGGAAGAAGATCGCGAAGCTCAGCGCCGTTTATCCCCTTTAGACGACCTCCATCTCTCGGTCGCTGCTGCTCGTGAAGAACGACCTCTTCTGTTTTTAATACCGCGTCCACACTCGAGGAGACGTGACGTTCAGAGCGAGGAACTCTCCCACCACCAGACCCGTGCAGTGTTTGTGAATCTACAGGGCTCTCGTCTGGAACTCATCTGACCTCACAAAAAGAGACAGGAAAAACACCATAATGCCTCTTCTACAGTTTCACCTGCTGTGGCCTCCTTGTGACAAGTGGCGCCTGCCGATAGCACCAGCCCTCCAACCTTCCTTTTATGATTTGGAATAAACATATAATAGAGCACTGAGCATGCAGGAGAGGGAAAGACACGCTCTCTAACACCCTTAACCTCTCGCAGGACGAATTATGCCTTTTCAGTATTCATCACGTCAGTCTCTTTAGCCGTCACAGTAACGCGTCTCAATCTAATATCACCATCCATCCACCGCAACCCTCTGCCTCACTGGATAGAGCTCCACTGTCCAGCTCGAACATTTGATTTGGTTCTACCTCTCCCCCGGGCCTTACAGACACTCTGTCGATCCCTTCCTCGTGATCTGATCAACTCCCTCTTTTCTTTCTACTCTTGTGTACGTAGCCTTCTGAGTGTGGTGTGTGTGTTGTGGTGTCACCGGTGCAGAGGCGCCGTCGGGTCAGCCCAGGCAGTGCAGGGAAACGCAGTGGCATCACTTTTCTCACTAAAAACGTCCAGTCAGTGTCGAGAGGCGCCCCCCCCCGAGGCTTTTATACTTCCATTTATTCTCAGTAACCCTGAGGACCTAATGGAGGACAGGGGGTTCACACACACACACACACAGAGAATAGCATGCTAACCACACACTGTATTTGGCGCCCTTCTCCAACACTGACGTGGTGCTCCTCCGTTTGCTGAATGTTAGCAATATGACATTTTTTTCCAAATTCTTTTCTATCTAATACTCAAATTTCTATGGATGTACCGACCTGTGACAACAAAATGCTGTTGAAGGCAACGTGGCAATCTGCATGTTTGTTTTTTCTTTCTGTATAAATGTATAAATCGTGTCTCTAACGCATGGTAAGATTGACATATTTCTGTGATGCCTTTAGTGAATAGTTACCGTAGATGAATAACATCTAAACATTAATTGCATTGCTCTAATGCTGAGACGGGTTTGTCTTCCAAAAGCAGGTGATGTTTTTGCCTCTGGGAGGAAACTGAGTGCATGTACGTGTGATTCCTCTGCTGTCCCTGCATGTCTGTACATATACTCACATACAGTAACTCTGCAGGTACCGTTTTCCTACTGTATGGCTAACTCACTAATCCTGGCCTCATCTCTGCAGAAGCACTAACACGGGCGACGTCACGACAGACAGAAACACAAGAGGTTGAAGATACAGACGCTTTTGTACCCTGCTCCCGTTTTGACTCCCTGTTTTGTGTTTGCTTTAACGAGTCCTCCGCCAGTACAGCGTCGTGCTCCTGCGACGTTTTCAGACTCACGATGTCGATGCCAGTTGTTTGTTTGTTTTTTTTAAAGGGGGGGGGGGAAAAGAGTCGATGCAGTAGAACCAGAGGTTATCGTCAGGTTTCCGTTCAGCTGCAGCACACGTTTTAACAAAACTCCTAAAGATGTCTGTAGGAAAAACGCTAACGAAGTACACTTGTACATCGAGTCGTTCTAATTCTGCAGCCAGGTGCAGTGAGACAGTGACTTTAAGAAGAAACACTGGAAAACAATAACTAATTATCATGTTTTTTTTTAATGTATGAACTGTCTCCTCTGCGCCACGCACATCAGATGGTAGCTGGCACTAAATGTAATCTCTTTAATGGAGCTCATGGTTCAGTCCCATGCTTCACGTCGGTCGTGATTGATTCAGGAAGTCCGAGCCCTTCTCCACCCTCAGTGGCTGACGGAGCTGGAGATGAGGAGCAGGTTCCGCTTCACTCTTTATTTCTAACGTCTCGTCTCCACCCTCCACCGACGCCGACTCCAGTCACTCGAGGCATTTCTTTTATCGAACTTTGCACAGCTCCTCTCGGAGCCGCACGAGGCTTTATTCGACCAGTACGTCCCGACATCTGTGAACAAGTATATAAACCGTTGCATTTCCCATTTAAGTATCCGTCGTCTGAGAATGTGTGTTTGTGTTTTCTCTGGAACCATGAAGCACACTCCCTGCGGAGCCATGACTCAGTGATCTCCTGTCTTTCTGTCTGTCACCACAGAGGGGGGGGGCTACAGTAACTTGTGCCTTTACACAAACGGTGGATGTGATTCAGGCAGATTTGGATTAGCATGATCTTTCTAGTGTAATAAATATCCAGTGATTATTTCCCCTCTATTCCGTGTATATGTATACTCTGTGTATATTTTTATAATCTGCCTGCACAATGATTAATCCGGCCAAGTATTATTATCCAAAGCTGATCCGTCGTCAGGAGCCTGTTGTGTGTAGATTTTTGTTGTTGTTGTGCTCTCCTTGTTACAGGGATGTGTGTCTGTGAATGTTGTGATGGGTCGTTTAGTGGCATTACGATGAGCTCACGGCGCCCGGCGTGATGAAAACTGAAAATCAAACTATATATTTTTGACATGGGCTCCTCGAAGACGGACACGTGGTTCACGGGGAAAGGCTCCCATCTCGTTTCTCCAGCCTTCTCGACTCCAAACTGTGAATAGATGTAGAATATAGCTGTAACTGTTCAGTCTAGATACTAAAGTGATCGGCGGGGGGGGGGGGGAGGTTTGACGACACGTCTTCTGGAACGTCTTTTTAGTTTGAACGTTGAACTGAACTTTTATACTTGTCAGGATTTTCTACAGAATATATTTCAAGCCCTGATATTTGTGCTGTGTCTCGAAACCTGGAGCTGCTCGGAAGTCGACAGGATGAAGTGATGAGGCTGCTGTAACCTGAACTTAATGTTGTGTCAGGTTAGAACAACCCGATTGCCTTTTTGTTTTGGGGAGGCCAACGTTCATTATATTCTATAATGAATATATTAAAAATATATATATTAGAAAGGTATAAGGAACCAGCTCAGTATCCTGTTCTGAGATCGAGTACATTATAACGAAGCTGCATTAAAATTGGTACCAATACAGTTTATTGAGCTGCTCATCTCAAGGTTACACACACGATATTTAACACGGCAATTATTAGTTCTTCTCAAATCTTGTTTTCAAATTTGATCCTGTGCGAACAATGAAATGTGACTGATTGGATCTCCGAGGACGAGCGCTGTCGTGTGACGGTTCAAAACGACTGGGAAACCTTCAATCGAGTGACTGGCCAGTTTTAGTTTTTCCCAGTTGAATGACTTGCCAGTGTGGCTTATGTTCCCTCCCTTTTTAATTGTGTCTCCTAATGCAATGCAATTTCTTCCTGTGATTACGTTTGTTTGTTTGTTTTTTTTCCTCCTGGAGGTTTTAATGTGAAGCAGCCGGCACCTCCACACTGGCCTTGGGGGCCTCGTCGTGGCTCAGATGGTTGTCGTCGACAGTCACCACTACTAACGATCATGTAATTGTAGTGCTGCCAGCTGAGACTTACTTGAAAGTGTTAATCTTCAATAAAGTTGAAGACAAGAGAAAAGTTGGTGACGTGTTTTTTTTATTATTATAATTATATCCGAGCCTCTGTTTGTGTTTTGTGCACATTCTGATGATGTCAGCAGGGGAATGACCTGTTGAATTCAGGGTGACGTGTCCACACGGCAGCAAACTGGACCGCTCCAGTGGCTCGTCAGCGGCCCGGCTGGTTCTGTGACAGTTCTGCACCAGCTCGCCAAGACCTGCTACTGGGAGCTGGCACCACCGCTGCGTGCTTCTCTTTTCTCTTTGAGTTGTGTGTGTGTGTAAGAGACGGAAACACAAAGACGGAGTGAGACGTTCAAACTGAGATGAAAGAGTCAAACAAGAGGTTTGACTCGAACAGGAGTGAAAGAAAGGTGGGGGGGGTTCTGATCCACAGCCGGTCTGATTGAAACCACCTCGTGTGTATGTGTGTGTCTGTGTGTGTCTGTGTGTACTCGTACGTACCAATCGGTCAAGGGGCTTGGTCAGAGACTGTGCTCGAGCAGCTTTACCAAACATGGTCACATAACAGAGGCTCAATGAAAATTTCCTCCTGCTACTACGACTCACATTCACAGTGTGGACTCACACTCTCTCTCACACACACACAGACACACACAGACAGACTCACACAGGGTGGATATCATCACCTGCGTGTTGTGTACACACAGAAACACACCTGCGTGTTTCCGAGGTCCACCGTCTGTCATCACCCTGATCCAACAGGACTTCTTCCGGCTCCCTCGGTTCTCTCCAGCCTCTCAGGAGTGTTTACGTCCTGTCAGCTGTGTTTGTTGCACATTTTGACTTCCTGTCTATAAATGTGAACACCCCCCCCCCCCCCCCCCCCCCCCCCCCCCTTCACCAGGTCTGATATCTGTGCGGTGAGCTCCTTCCCTGTGAGCAGCGCAGGCCAGTGACGATTCCCAGCAAGTTATAATTATGTAAAAATAAGATTATAGGGATATGCCTATTTCAGGAGGAATTCATGGTGGAGACCTTTCCCAGACTTGGGAAAACAAAACACATTAAAACCATTTTGACATTCCACCGGAGAGGCTGTAAACGGAGCTGGGTTTCCAAGGTGCTGCCCGGAGGTGATTGAAATGACTTTTGGAAGCAGCTCGTTAACAAGCAGCAGCAAAGTGTCGACCTCAGACCGAGACGTCACGAGTCTGAGCCTCGAGCAGGACGTGAGGAAACCACTGGAAACACGATGTCCACCTACGTCTCCTCAGGAGGACGAGGGACCGGTTCTAAGTGTGTAAATGAGAGTAGAAGATTCAGGTGAAGTTAACACACACAGAGTAGTTTCTGTGTCTGAAATGTCAAAGTGAAGCTGATACACTGGTTTGAGTAGAAACCACTAAACCAGTGGTTCTCAAAATGGGGTCCGGGGACCCCCCCAAGGGTCTTTGAGGGGTTCCAGGGGTCCCTGGTCACATGCTGACCGAATGTTTGACCATTTTGATCCTGAATTTCATACACTGCCTGAAATAAAACATAGAAAAGCAGAAATCTGTTGAAATGGGCGTCTGGTGGTCGAGTTACTTCCTTTGTCCTTGAAATGCAAACGTTTGAGAACCGTTTGAGCTAAGAAATGAAATTCAGATGAAGGTGAACAAATCTATATGATGGTGAGTTGCTGAGGGCGACGCCTCGTGTTCGAAGACGCCCCGGTGGACGCCGGTGGTCTCATTGACCGAATCCAGGTTTGTTTGAAGCCTCCTGTCCGACGGTAGCGACAGATTAGAATCACGCTGCCATGAACTCAGCTTTCAGAACTCCTGAGCTGAGCAGGATCTCGAGGGCCTTCTCCATAAATAGCCCGACGGAGCGGAGTGGGGAGAGGGGGAGAGGGGGAGAGGGGTGTAGAAATGCCCTTCTGAGTTTCTGCACTAATCTCCCTCCCTCCCTCTCCCTCCCTCCCTCCCTGGGTCTCTGCATCCTTCCTCCAGTTTTGGTCCATGGAATGCTCCGTCTGCAGTCTGTTGAATTTCATGACTCCCGACTTCGACCTAACACCTCCATCGTAAATACACCTAGAGCCTGGAGCCCCCCCCCCCCCGTCCGTCCCAGATGAGTTCACTGTTCATGTGTCTCTTGTGTCTCTGACACATGTTCCACACGTGAATGTTTGAGTCCCGGTAGAAATAAGAAATTGTAAATCACCAGTTAGAGTTAAACTCTTAAAAACCTTCCCTTTGTCGATTCAATGTAAATTTACTGTAAACACAAAGATTATTATCACAGATTTTCTGCCTCAGGTCGATAAAGCTGTGGCACTTTTACTGTCTTTGGTCTTTTTACTCATCGCATCACATCACGCTGCACAGTGAATGTACCAGAAGACGCCGATTAACCCAAACATAGAGGATGTAAATATATGTGTCTGTTATTTATAGTGTGAGGGATTCCTTCTCCTCTTCCTCCTCCTCCTCCTCTTCCTCCTTCTCCTCTTCCTCCTTCTCCTCCTCCTCCATGTTACATCTCTATACCTCTGTCTCACTCTCCACGTCTGCTCAGGCCCTTCCCTTCTCCCATCATGCCCAAATAAAGTGTCTGAATTCCATGTGTACACTTCTTCTTCTCCCTGTGAAATGTTTATAAAACCCTCACTGTGCGTGTGCGTGTGCGTGTGCGTGTGCGTGTGCGTGTGCGTGTGCGCGTGTGCGTGTGTGTAACTGTGCATAGCGTCTGTGCAGAAAGCAGAATTCTATTTAATAGATTAGGTTTAAATGTAATCTGTGTTTGCTGATGATTTAATCACCTCAGAAACTTTATATATTACCAAAAAAATGAAACGTCTGCTATGTTGTAAAAGTAGAATGTAGAAAGTTACCCAGTTATTTAATAAACTCCTTTTATTTATTGGGCTCGGTTGATTATTTTATGATCTCATCAGGGCCATAAACAGGATTTTTATCAAATATGTGTCACGAGTTCAACACGTTTCACCTTCGTCTGAAACTTTCAGTGTTTAAACTCATCTTTCAAGTTTATTTAATTCAATTAAACGTGTTGTTGTTTACATACCAGCCGACACTTCAACCGCCTGTGGCCCTCAGGGGACACGGCAAGTGTATTTATTGTTTCTTTCAGTCTTCACATACAAACTGATTTACAAACTTTTACTGACTCTTCGTCCAAATTTGCACAATCTCTTCTCTAGTGTTTATAATATTTTCTTTATATTTTTGTATTTGCACCAAACGCACCACAGCAAATTCCTTGTTATCTGTAAACCTACTTGGCAACAAACCCTGATTCTGATTCTGTGATGCTGCAGGATCCATATTCATCAGGTGCTGATTCAAACTGGATCAGAACCTTTTCAGACAAAAGCTCACGTGATTTATTGTGAGGGTGAAACGTAGCAGCTGCAGTGAGTTGGATTGTGAACGAGTCCAACACAGTGTTGTGGTCAGTTGAAGTCTCTGATGCAGACCATCGCTCTGCAGTAATTATTTCTGTGTGTGTGTGTGTGTGTGTGTGTGTGTGTGTGTGTTTTGTTGTGTAACAGTGTGTGTCCAGTAATCTTTCTATTGTACCTCAGCTGTCTCTGTCCCTTTCCAGAAGTTTCCTCTCCAGCTCCATCAGCCGGCCATGTGTCCAGTAGTGTGACACACAGAGACACACACAGACAGACAGACACACACACAGAGACACACACACACCACACACAGCAGAGGGTGAATCATGGAGCCTCCTCCTCCCCCCCCCTGACTCCACAGTCCCTGAATCGGGTGCATTCCTTCTCCCTGTCGCCCGCCGGCCCATCGGGGGAGAGAGGAGTAACACACTGGAGTAAAAGAGGAAAACCACCTCACTGCTCTCCGAGTGACGTCAGGCGCTCAGAAGCTTCCACACACACAGACACACACACAGACACACACACAGTCACACACACAGACACACACACAGTCACACACACAGTCACACACACAGTCACACACACAGACACACACACAAAAATCTCAAACTGAAAGAAAAGTTTGATTCTGTCCAGATCCACAATCACCAGCACCAGAACCTCGTCCTGTCAGTCGGTCCCACATTCATATAGCTCCAGTTTAAACTGTCAAATTTAAGACAAAATACATTTACAGTTTTATACACATGTTAACGAAGCTGTGATGATAAACCAGGGAAATCTTACCTGTGCTTTTATTGTGAGTGTATGAATTTAACTTTAAGACACTGTTACTTAATCTCAGCTAAACTTTCCTTTAGCAGTAATAATAGTATTCTTATGATTATTATATTATTAGTAGTAGTAATAGTAATAGTATTGTGATATTACATCTCATACAACAATATGATCTGATAAGATACGATACGATGCAACATTACTATCCCCACTACGTAGAGAGCAGTGAAGGGGAAAGTAAAATATATAAACATCATTAATAATATGGAAAAAAAGCCATAAATAATTAAATAACTGTAAATATTATATAAATATTATAATACTTTATACAATGTAAACAGAGTATAAAGTAGGACTGTATGTAAGTAGGATTGGACTTAAAATATACTGAACTTTCACAGACATAATTAATACTTTTAAAATAATTATCATTATGTGTGAGTGAGGATCTAAATGCAGTAAATTAAATACATAAACATATATCAAATATTCAGCGTCACAGTGATATTTGACCTTTTCTCCCAGAACATGAAGAATCAATACAGAGAGAAATGAGTGATTATGATTATGACGCGTGGTTTGAATCTGATAACAGCAGCAGCTTCCCTCTCTGGCCCGAAGGTGGAAAAAGTGACACCGTTCGAATCCCATACCGCAGCGGTGACATCACTGGCCCGCTGTTCCCCCACGACCAGGAGGCTGCGTCCCGATTGGACGGCGGCCGCGGCCAATCGGAGGGCACGCACATGGGACGCGTTTAAAAAAGGATCCAGCTGAGAGAAGTCGTTCAACATCTGGAGCAGCTGCGACACAGAGAGGAGGAGGACAGGACAGCAGGACAGAGACGGACAGGAGGACACGCGGGGATTTTGTTGGGACTGTTTTATTCTCAGTGTTGGACACACAGCTGCTCCTCCATTTTTAAAAACCCTCCTCCTCCTCCTCCTCCTCCTCCACCTCCTCCTCTTCCTCAGCTGCAGGATGACAACACATTTCAGGAGCGGACCTGCCTTCGGACTTTCTGCCGAGGTCAAGAGTAAAGTGAGTTCCCACTTTGATTCATGTGTTAAACCAGTGGAGCTGGAGAATAAACCAGTGGAGCTGGAGAATAAACCAGTGGAGCTGGAGATAAAACCAGTGGAGCTGGAGATAAACCAGTGGAGCTGGAGATAAACCAGTGGAGCTGGAGAATAAACCAGTGGAGCTGGAGATAAAACCAGTGGAGCTGGAGAATAAACCAGTGGAGCTGGAGAATAAACCAGTGGAGCTGGAGAATAAACCAGTGGAGCTGGAGATAAACCAGTGGAGTCAGGGGAGGTTTATACTTTTAGGATGAATGAACTCTGGTCCTGTGTGAATCTATATCATCTTTATCATCTTTATCATAATATCATAATGCTCCTTCACACACAGCCCTCAGGCTTATTGTCCAGTGGTTCTTCTATGAATATGAATATGTTCTATGAACTAATGGTATAAAACCAGCAGGTTGTAGGATTCATTCTTATGTTTCATCCTCAAACAGAAACATTGAAATATAAAGCAGATATTTTATGTAGAATACTTATTTATCACTTTTACCAATGTCTCTTTTTTGACTTTCTTCATTACTGCTGCAACACAGCAAATGTCCCCATCGTGGGACTAATACGAGATTATCTTATCGACAATATTAAACACATCTTATCTATAAAGCATGTTGAGTTTGACTCCTGAGCATCATATGAAAGGAGTCCTCACTATGATGGGATGTCCTGTGTTTCGCTGAGAGACGACGCAGAGAGCGAGTTGATTGTTCTCGGGCTGAATCAGTGGTCGAGTTATTTGTGCTGTTGTGAAGTGTCGGGGGGGGGGGGGGGGGGGACAGCAGGTCTGAGAGAGCGCAGCCGATCAGGTCTGACTGTGTTATTATTATTAATATTAGTGTTAATGTTTCTGTGAGATCCAACTGATCCAAAGATAATAAAATAGTTGTTGTGTGACGGGGGGAAATGAGCTTAAACCGGAGTTGAATAACAACGTGTGAGGTATTTGTGATATGAAGCAGCCTAATGATGAATATCTCCAAAGAATTGACGAGTGGGTGTTTGGATCCACGTCATACCACAGAGTAAAAGTACAACAAGTCCTCTATTCACTGTCTTATTTATGTAAAAGTAAACTAGTATGATAGTAGAGCTCATATTTCCACCAAGGCCCAACAGTCTCCTTTATTTAATCAAGCTGCATCACGTGTCACACACTCCGAAACATCAGGCCCCTGAATGAGCCTGATTAAGATTCAAATATCATAAAACATCAGATCTCACAGTTTAAAGAAAGTAAATAATAATAAATCCCTTGATTTGCACCAAACTTAACAAACATAACCTGCTCGGCAAAGGTAAATATACTTATAAGTATAAAAGAGTTAAAAGTAAAAGTTCTCATCGTGGCAGCAGAGTAGTTTTGGTTGAAGCAAATTTTAACTTCCTCATACTGTGTTTGTTGATTTTAAGCTTTTCACACTTTGTTTTTGAAGTATTCAGTGGAGTAAAAGTACAACATCTTTCTCTGAAGTGTTGTGAAGTTCAGGATACAAGCGGCAGAGACAGAAACCGAGTACAAGTACCTCAAACTACAGCACAGGAGTAAATGTACTCTGAGTGCGGTTGTACCCGGCGTGAACATGCAGCCGCAGCTCGGAGCCTCCCGGTGAAGCTGCTGATGAAGTGACAGTAGAATCAGTGTCGGCGCCGCAGGTTCATGACAGCAGTGATGAGTCAGAGCTGCTCCAACGCTCCTCCTCATCATCATCATCATCTTCATCCCCGTTGTTCTCCTGCAGGGGAGGTGGCCTCCTCCCTGAATAGTGCCGTCGCTCATCACAGCTTTAATCTCACACTGAGGTGCAGTGCACTCTATGAAACCCACATTCCTCTCGTTACTGCCATTCAGCCGCCAGCAGGCGCGCAGTCAGGAATGAAGCCCTGAGACTCTGCTTGTTATTTCGCTGCCATCTCTGTTTCCAAGTCGATTATGTGCACGAGGGGGCGGGTGGAGCCGTGCGCTCTTTGTTTGCCGTGGATCAGAAACAACGTTAGACGCCAGAGAGAAATAACGGTTTTATGTGTGTTGAGGCTTCGTGGGTTCAGGCAGCGACGAGGAGTTCCAGCAGCATGACCTCAGATGATGAAGCAGGACGAGCCGGCAGGTACATGGGGAGAATCCGACGGCCTTGTAAGGAGAGGCCGGGCTCCGACCCGCCACTTGAGAGAGTGTCCTCAGTCTAAACAGTTTACACTGGAGTCGAGAATGACAGAACACTGTGACAGGGCGCACATGGACCGGTCATCGATGGAGCGCGTCCAATTCACGATGTGTTGAAATGTCATGATTCACATGTGAGACTCTGATCTCACAGATTTAAAGCTGCGTTCATGTTACACAAACAAGTTCAGTACAGGCAGGGTTCTGCTGCTGGTGCCGGGTATGATTAGCCAACAGCAGCTAACAGCAGCTAACAGCGGCTAATGTTGGTTATGAATGATGATCCATATCAGACACAACTTGACTGTAGAGTCTGTTCAGTGACCTCATGTTTCCTGCAGCTGCTGCTTGTGTCTACGTTTCAACTGAAGTCGCATATTCTGCTTCTAAAGGAAGAACAAATGTCCAGTTTCTCAACCAAAGCTTTTCTCGGCTCCTCACTTATAGAAATATTGATTAATTAAAAAAAGAATCCAAACCTCTCACATGTAAAATCTGTGGAAACAAGCGGCTCAAAGGTTTCATTTGAGTCGGCACCAACTTGACTTAAAGGATAAATAAAGACATTTCTTAAGTACAGTACTTTAACCAACTTTCAGGTTCTTGAACTTGTGTTTTCATTGGATGCTACTTTATACTTCACTGCATTGCAGATGTGTTTCTACATGAAGTCCCTTTGCCTAATTTACATTTATATATACAACTATGAAAACATATGATAAGCCTTTACAATACACTTTATTTACACAGATTAAACCAGGTTTGCACAAATTTAAATCGTTCATTTAAGTAATTATTATCTGTCCAATTAGATATGAATGGAAATGTGTGAAGCAGGACTTTGAATCATCTCACACCCCCTCCGATTTATCTTGTGACCACTACAGGCAGGAAACACTGCACTCAAATATATATATATATATATATATATATATATATTTAATTATAGTTGTAACTAGTGTTACCTCAACCAGTTACTAGTTGAGTACTTTTAGATACTTTCAGTACTTTTAGCTGAATAAACATATGTACTTTGACTCAAGTAAATGGAGAACTTGTTATGAAGTATTATTTTTAATTGTCCCACAGGCACACGTGTCAAACTAAGAGTATTTAACATTTCCCTGAGATACTTTATGAGCGTTAAAGTGAACTTCAGCTCATTTCAGTCGGGCAGGTTTGTCTCCGCAGCCTTACTTGGTCTGGTATGAGCGGACTGTTGTTGTGGCCGGTGGCCGTTCTCTGCTCGGTTCGGAGACTTTATCACTCGTCTCTTCTCGGGCACGGTTTCCTTTTCGCAGGACGAACTTTCAGCAAAACGTCCACAGTGTTGGTTTATATGGAGGAACTGGGTGGACGTGCACGGGACATGTTTTTACAGAAGATAACAGAAATGGT
Source organism: Reinhardtius hippoglossoides (assembly GCA_006182925.3). NCBI lineage: Eukaryota > Metazoa > Chordata > Actinopteri > Pleuronectiformes > Pleuronectidae > Reinhardtius > Reinhardtius hippoglossoides. The sequence goes on from CM031685.1 coordinate 20,577,389, forward strand.
CTGAGGGATATTCTGATGTGTTCGTGCTTCGTCCTCCTTGTCTGTGATTTTAAAGAAACGTTCTGCAGCTCCACTACCGACAACGGCCGAATCCAAACTCTGAGCTGAAGCCCCTCGAGTGCAAGCGGGACCTGTCGCTGCCGGGCCTGTCTTCATCGGACCTGGTTCGCCTGAATAGTCGACTCGCTGTAAAAGGGCAGATTCTGGAAAACCCAGAGGGGACGAGAAAGAGAGAGAGGGAGAAATGTGAGCTGGGCCAATGGGAGACGGAGACGAGTGCAGACGGGGGGGGGGGGTGGTTTGGGGAAAGCTGTTTCTCCCAAGTTTGGTGTGATGGACTGGAAGCTCTGCTATCCCTGCTGCTTTGAAAGACTTGTTTGTGTTGGCTGCCGGTCCCAGACTGCGAGGACTTATCTGCAGAACGTTCAGGAAGAGGGGACGAGGGTTTGTGTGTGTCTGTGTGTGTCTGTGTGTGTCTGTGTGTGTGTCTGTGTGTGTGTCTGTGTGTGTGTGTGTGTGTGTGTAAAAGGGGGGAGCAGCCTTAAACCCCACACCAGAATTCAAAGTATTAGGCCAACGTGATTGTGCCAATAAGGAAATACATGGAAAGAGGAGAGAGAGACGCCAGCGTGTTTCTCCGAGGAGGAATGTCCACAAGCTATTTCCACTTTTCCTCTTGTTTTCTTTTCATCTCTCTCTCGCTCATCACTCACTTGTTATTTTACAGTGAGACTCCAGTTACAGAACAGTTATGGTTTATCATGTTGACTTCATTCCATAACCACAGAACATGTACCGCTCTATCACTCGGCAGGTTTGGGCACAAAACCGAATATAAATCAGTAGAAAGTTGTTGTGTCTGACCTCTGACCTCTGACCTCTGACCTCTGACCTCTGTGTCCTCCCGCCTCGCAGCTTGCCGGGAAGTACGACCACCAGAAGGAGGAAGAGCTCCGGCTGTGGATTCAGGACGTGACCGGCAAGAGGATGGGAGACAACTTCATGGAGAGTCTGAAGGACGGGGTGCTGTTGTGCGAGTGAGTGGACGGACGCTGGGGGGGGGGACACCGTGATGCTTCATGATGCTTCGATGATATCTGTGATCATTCACTGTTTTCTGTCTCTTTCATAGACTCATTAACGTTCTGCAGCCGGGTTCTGTGAGAAAGATCAGCAGCTCCACTCAGAACTGGCACCAGGTACGTGGACAGAGGAGAATTATCTGTCCTGCTGAGGTGGAACCGTTGCCCCGCGACACAGAGCTTATTTACATTCCATAAAGTCGCTGCCATATCAGACGGAGCCAGCGACATTTATTAGGTCCTAACTGAAAAACAAATGTTTCCTTTCAGGGATGATTGATGCTCTTTCAAAAATAATTCTCCCTGTGATGTTCACGCTGCTGCTCAGACAGAGTCGGACCTTATGAGGGAAAAAGCCTTGAGACGCTTTCATATTTAGCTCCAGCTGTTTAAAGTGTCTCTGCATTTTTACTTTATGGCGTCCACATCAAACTGAGAAGGTCCATTACGTTATCTATATAAATATATAACTCCCAGCAGCCGGTTAGCTTAGCATAAACAACTCTAAAGCACGTTTATTCATAAACTAAAAAGCAACCCGCTCATCCATAGACTGTAAATATAGATGGACGATGGTTATGATTCCCATAAAGTAAAGCCAAAGCATCTCTATTGCTGTCTGGTGTAGGTCTGCCTCCTCCGTGTTAGCAGATGGGACATGGACCCAATTTAAAAAGTACACGTCAATTGGTTTGGTTTTAATTAATCATTGTGAAACATCCCGATTGACAGCTGACTGACTCCTGATTGGTCGATTACGTGTCTCAGTGGGACCAGGTCTTAATTTCCGGATAGTGGGAGGAACACCTTCTCAGGCTCACCCTGAATTTACCTTATAAATATATACGACTGGTATCCGTCTTCTTCAGGCTTCACGTGTACGTCAGAGGCCGAACAGACTTCTCTCATTGGTTCCGTTTTACCTCCTCAGCTGGAAAACATCGGGAACTTTGTGCGTGCGATCACAGAGTACGGCCTGAAGCCACATGACCTCTTCGAGGCCAACGATCTGTTCGAGAACGTCAACTACACTCAGGTCCAGAGCACACTCCTCGCTCTGGCTGGCATGGTGAGGGCAGCGCGCGCGCACGCACGCACACACACACACACACACACACACACACACACACACTGTTGCAGACGTTCATTTACCTGTGTGAGTGGTTATGTAACACAAACAATACAAGTATGGAAAGTGCACTCCATCACCGCCGTGTTTCCTTTCTGTCTGTGCCGCCCGCTCCCTCAGGCCCGGTCTAAAGGTTTCCAGTCCAAGTACGACATGGGGGTGAAGTACGCCGAGAAGCACCAGCGCCGCTTCGCTCCGGAGAAGCTGAGGGAGGGACGCAACGTCATCGGCCTGCAGGTCCGAGCTGAGTCCAACTGACCGCGTCCCCCGGGGCTAACGGTGTTCTCAGCTGTTTTTAACTCGCTGCTTTTTGTTTTTCGTGTCTAGATGGGCACCAACCAGCTCGCCAGCCAAAAGGGCATGACCTCGTACGGCACGCGACGCCACCTGTATGATTCCAAGATCGGCATGGAAAACCCGCTGGACCAATCGACCATCAGCCTACAGATGGGCACCAACAAGGGAGCCAGCCAGGTGAGGACAGAGCCTCAGGACTTTCTAAATTAAAGCTCTTTGTCTTCCATTTTATTCAATCAATAAACCCTTCACCCGGTTCTTCTGTCCCTTCAGGCCGGGATGACGGCTCCGGGAACCAGGAGGCACATCTTTGACAAGAAGCTGGACCTGGAGAACTGTGACTCCACCACCATCTCCCTGCAGATGGGCACCAACAAAGTGGCGTCCCAGCAGGGCATGACCTCCTACGGCCTGCCCCGCCAGGTGTACGACAACAAGTACTGCACCAACCCCACCGAGCCCTGCGACGGCAACGGCAGCGAGGCCGAGTTCGACGGCTACAACCAGTACTCGGATGAATAAGAAATCAAGAGATGACTCACGGACAGCCACACTGAACCCCCCCCCCTCCATTTTGCTTTGACTCCCGACAAACGACCACGACTGTGACGAGCAGATTTTTCTTCATCACTGACCCGTGCCGTCGTCGTCTCCCCCCCCCCCCCCCCCCCCATTCGCTCCTTAACAGATGTTTTTACTCTTAGGAAGTAAAACGATAAAAAGTTCAACATGAATTTAATAACTGCTAAACAACCAAAACACTCACAAGATGAGATTTAATGACCTTTTCTATTTATAGATTTTTTTATTCTACTGCTTTTTTGTGTTTTGTAATTAGAGATTTTTAAATGTTGTGCCCCCCCCCCCCCCCCCCCCCGCTCACCTCCCTACGACCTTGAGCACTGACGAAGCAGAGTTTTTTAAAGATTCCTCCAAAGGAAGCAAGTTGGTGCTATTGAACTTTGACCCAGTTGTGGAAACAAAATGTCGGAGCTCCGCAGGCTCCACGATCCGACCGCTCGGGACGCCGCCGACGCTCCGGCTCCACCGACGCTCCGGCTCCACCGCCGGGCCGGGGCCGACGACGCAGGAGGACACGTGGCTTCATCGCTTTGTGTCGTGAGCACCTGACAGATCGTCATGTTCACCAGCCTGACAAATTACCCATAGTGCCTTTCTCCAGGGGCTGATTCTCATGGCTTGTGTGAGTCCTTGTGGTTTTCAGTAGAAGTAGCCTGGTCCGTCACACGATGCGTTTATCAAACCAAAGAGTAAATGTAGGTGTCGTGACGTTCGGGTTGAAGTGAACCTGTCGTCTTCTCTTGGAAACTTTCCTCGTTGCCTTCCGCCTCAGTGAACTTCTTCATTTGCACTTTACCCGGCTTCACTTTGCAGTAAAACAGTGGACGGATGTAACTAAGTACAGTTACTCAGATTCTGTACTCAGTTATCAATTTGAGGTACTTGAATTGGCCCCAGTTTTCCATTTGGTGCCACTTTACGATTATTCTCCACATTCTTCTGTTGTAGTAAATACGATTTTTACATTCACAACTCATTTTATTTAAAAGTAAAGGGAAATAACAATTTTTCTCTGCATACTTTAGGTACATTTAAAAGTGCAACAGGAGTATTTTCACGTGTACTTATGCAAAGTGTCCGAGTACTTTGTCCACCACTGGTAGCAAACAGCAATATTACCACAGACCCTGGTGCTTGCTGATGATTGTGGATGTGATGTTTTGCCAAATACAGATGAGATTCTCCCTTATTGAAATGTCATCATGCTGTAAAACCCCCCCCCCCCCCCCCCCCCCGAATGTCTTGAATGTAACGCTGTCGTGAGGTTAGAAGTCGCCGTCAGATTCATTTTCACCACATCAGAGACGTGTGACGCTGGAAACAACCGGGGCTCAGACGCTGTTTCACATCAGAACCTCAGAGGTGAAATGGACCCAACGTGTCTGAGCTGCTGATGTTTGTGTTTCAGCAAAAACACCAAAGCTATGATTCTGGACATGTAGCAGAGCGCCATCTAGTGGGGAACAAAGCACACACATACATACAGACGTTTACATTTTCTGTATTTCTTTTTAATCCATCGAACGACCAAACGTCTTTTTTAAATCAATCAAATGTGAGAATGAATCATCATCATTATCCCACCGTGATATTCAAAATGGCAGAAGCGACTTCATCCTCTTGTGTTTCAACATCTGTTCCAACTACACATCTGCGCTAACCTCTTGTTTCTTCTATACGCCACATTTGTGCAATAAAAACACTTGAAAAATACGTTTCTCTGGTTAATTTTCCCATCGTTGTCGTTACATCGAATTACGCAGCACAGGTGAAATACACACGAGTGCGAAAGACAATACATGTTGGTGGTTTTCAAAAGGAAAATTAAAATCTAGCAGTACAAATACATAAGAGTCTAAAAAAAGGAGAATCCAACATAAGGATTCAGTGCATTTTGTAACGGGGATGAAAACTGAAACTCGTGTATGTCACTATATTCTGCATACGACCCAAAGAAAAGAATGATTCTTTATCTATAACAGAAATACTAAAAAAGGAACGTGGAATGTTTAGTAGAAATATCCGTCAGGTTATATTAGAAACTTAAATATGACAGGTTAATACGGAGAATGTCAGAGCATCTTCCTCTTCTGTGAAAGAAAACAACACTTTTCATCCTGTGGCCCGACGCAGACACGTTACTGTCAAAACAACGGCGTGCGGCCTCCGGCCCAGCCAGAGGGGCGTGTCACGCTCAGCGAGCACAAAGAAACCCCGCGTGCCTCTGACGGGAGAGGACGGTGGGTTTGTTCCTACACGGGGCGAGATGAACAGGAGCTGATTCACCGAACCAGAGGTGACACGTGAGGTTAGAGAGGAGGGGAGTCACGGGGAGACGGGACTACTGATTGGCTGCTTCACACGCGTCGATCCAGTCGCTGTACACGTCCACGGGCTCGGACAGATCTGACGAGGGGGGTTAAGGAACATTCAGGACGAACACCTGGACTCGCCTGGCTGTGCTGAGGGGAGGAGCTTGGAAGGGGAGGTTATTAAAGGTCTGGGTGTATCCAACCAAGCACCAGGAAGTTAGTCTCCGTTTAATGTGCCAACTTATGGCTTTAATGATTTAATTTATCTTGTCAATCAATCCCTCCAACCATCCTACTTTACAGTTTGTAGCTGCACATACAAAACTTCCTCATCCCACAATATAAAAGATCTGCAGTAAGTCATGTCCCCTCGACATTATTCAATTTCCCAAGAAGACAGGAGCACAGACACACGTCTCCTGCAGCTGGAAGGAAGTGGAACCAGCCAAACGCTCAAGGATACAGGTGATCGGCGTCTGGAACTCCTCCAAGCAGACGCTGCACGATATGATCCCCGTGTTCCGGGTGCGTTCCCTGGAAAAGAGGTTTTCATGAGGCATGTTTTTATTTATTTTAAACTTTTTGTCGTGACGTTACAGCCGAGACCAACTTACATCTTGACGTCGCAGGATTTCTCGTGGTTACAGAACGGGCAGGTGAACTGGGTGTCCAGGTTGCCCGTCATCTTCTTCTTGGGAGGCGGCTTCCTCTTGGACTTCCTGCGCCCCATTTGCACGCCTGTGTCTGCGCAGGAAAAGAGATAACAACACACACAGATCGTAGTTTGTGTTTTTACTGTATTTGTATTGCTCATCTTCTCCTGCACGTGTCTATTTCAAACACTCTCCTGTACCTCACCCAACATTCATCTCCATCAATCACTGCATTTCTCTTTTCCACAAATCTGACCTCCTGCATCTTGTATCCATGTTTATGTCGCTCCTCCTTTGCCCTGATTGGTTCAGCTCTGTTATTAGCCAACACACCTGACTGGACTTTACCTTTACTGACCAACAGGAAGCTGCACAACTGACAGATGTGTCCATAAATCAATAACTCCAGGTTATTCCTAACTCCTGGAACCAGGTTGAGTGACACGTGGAGCTGTGGTCCAACAGGAGACACAACCTGATTGGACAGTTTCTCCTCCCGTGAGGTCCATCCCATCATCTCAGCTCCCAGGAGGAGAAACACACTCAGGAATAACAACAGCTACGTGCTAGCGAGCTAACGCTACCAGCTGCTAGCAACCCGGACTCGAACCCGGTTCCGGTTCACATGTAAAACGTTGTGTTTCATGTCGGTGGTTTTAATGAGTGACACTGACGTGGAGGACGAGGGCTCACCTGAGGGATGGTGTTTAGAAGAAGAGGAGGAAGAGGAGGAGGAGGAGGAGGAGGAGGAGGAGGAGGATGGTGATGAAGATGCTCTGGGGGGTTCAACGGGCTCCGGATGCAGCGTCTCCGCAGAACCGCGTCCGATTGGTCGGTTAGAGAATTTGTCTGCGTTGTGATTGGCTCAGACGCGGAGACTGACAGCCCGCGTGCGTCCAATGGCTGCTCTCGTCTTCTAAGTTAACGCCCTCTTCCTCCAGTGATGATACAAATGGGTTTTTCAAATGATGGACGGATGATGGAGAGAGAGAGAGAGAGAGAGAGAGAGAGAGAGAGAGAGAGAGAGAGAGAGAGAGAGAGAGAGAGACAGAGAGAGGAGAGAGAGAGAGAGAGAGAGGAGAGAGAGAGAGAGAGAGAGGGAGAGAGGAGGAAAGAGAGAGGCGAGAGAGAGAGGAGAGGAGAGAGAGGATGAGAGAGAGAGAGACGAGAGGAGGGGGGAGAGAGAGAGAGATGAGAGTGAGAGATGACAGAGAGAGGAGTGGAGGTGGGGATGATGGGAGATGAGGTGAGAGGATGGAGAGAGAGAGCAGGAGAGCGGAATTGATTAAAAATAAATATCATTGATATATAGATTATTGATCCAAAGGGAAACACTGAACTAGTTTTAATGCATAATATCTTTTTTATATTTAGAGCCTCTTTTAAACCTAATGTCTTTGAGTTCCTTGAAACGTACAATAAAATAAAATATTATCATTATTATTATTGAAATATCTAGATTGATTATTGATCTCAAGGGAAACAGAGCTGCTTTAAATGTGTAATGATATGTTTTTACTGTATTAAAAGTATATGAAAAGATAGCTATCCAATAAAGTCAATGATAATATATAACAAGAAGGAAGCTTCGTCTGGTTGTTAGAATAAAAAGTCTTCAGTAAGAAACACACGTGATAAGTGAGAGGATATATAAAGTTATAAGAGCCTCATGGAGGAATGTCATTGGTCGACCTGCTCCACGGGGGCGGGGCTTGTTGATACGGTAGAGGAAGTGACCCAGTGGTTGAACTTCGGTTCATTTCTAACGTTTTACAATAACTCTCAGCTAAAGGGGCACGCGAGGACACAGGTGAGGACACACAGGCGAGGACACAGGCTAGGAAACACAGGTGAGGACACAGGCTAGGAAACAGGCGAGGACACAGACGAGGACACACAGGTGAGGACACACAGGCGAGGACCAAAACATGCAGCTGTTACTGAACAGCTGGTTACAACATGTTGTTGTTCAGGTTGATATGTTGTTGTTTTGTGTCCTTATTGAAACTTTGTTGCAGATCCATGTTGATACGTTGTTGCCTTCAGGGACACTCACATCTGTTATAATTGTCAGACATGAAACGTGTTGGTGTGTGTGTACGTGTTGGTGTGTGCGTGTGTGTGGGTGTTTTCTGCTGCTCCTTATCTCCTCCTGCTGCACGTTATCAGCTCAGCTTCAGGTTCCAGTGATACACAACAGCCTACAACAACAACAACAACAACAACAACAACATAGTGTTGCACAGGGTATCCATACTAGAACGGTATCTGTAAACCCAGCCGTTAAAAACGTTACTATACCCCATTTTATTAGTATCGATACTCACATATATATATATATATAAAACTGCCCATCCCCTGAAGTTCTTTACAGTAACTTTAAATATAACTACAGCCTTTCTGAGGTTTCTGGTGTAACTACAGTATTTCCTTGTATAAAACTAGTCCTGTGTACTCAAACAAATACCAGTACTATGGTACATCCCCTGCTCCTGAAAATATTCACAATAAAACTCTTTTAAAAACAAATGGATGGATTCAGTCAACAGAAATGCTGGAGTGCTTTTATTTTGAAAAGGGTGTCTCAGCTGGATGGATGCTTCTAATTTTCAAATATTATTCTGACACATAAGGAAGCAGGAGAATGAATGTTGATAAGCTGTGTGTATTGTGTGCCTAGTGACACCATGGCGACCGACCTGATCAAAGTGCTGCACCTCCTCCTGCTCTCCTTCTCCTGGGGCATGCAGGTGTGGGTCACCTTCATCGCAGGTACGATGACAACCACTCACTGAGCACGTTGCCATTCCATCATCGGGTTTCTGACCCGTCTCTTGATCTTGACGCTGCAGGTTTTACGTTGGTGCGGCGGGTAACGCTGCACACCTTCGGCCTGGTGCAGAGCAAACTGTTCCCCGTGTACTTCCACTTCCTGCTGGGGAGCAGCTTCCTCAGCCTGGCTGTGTACGCCGTGTACCACTCCGGAGAGCTGCTGGACTGGCACGAGACTCTGCAGGTAGAACCTCACACCTATGATACGCACACACGGTGAATGTCAGACCTCTAGAGCTACTTTCAGACACGCACCGAGCTCTAGATGTTCTCCGGAGCGGCTACAGGAGAGAACACAAATGTCCGAGTGAGAGGCTCCAGAGTCTCTCCCACCAGCCTCCTACTAAAACTCTAGATATTGTCAGAACGATGTGAGAACACAGATACAAATAGACGTTGCACACACAGAAGTTGTCCAGAGAGTTTGTGGGGATCAGTGTCGATGGGCTGTAAAGAACTACCTACAGTTACCTTGCAGTTAACTTCTTTATCCTCTGTGGTCTCGCAGATGTTTCTGTTCTTTGTGGTGCCTATCACGGCGGGCCTGAACGCCCGCTGGTTCGGTCCGGTGGTCACAGAGAGCATGTTCCAGCTGAGGGAGGTGGAGACGGAGCACGGCCTGGGGAACCAGATAGGCCGGGGCAGCCTGAGAGCAGCGTACGCCAAACTCGAAGAGCAGGACCCCAAGTACAGAGCGTACAGGAGCAGGTTCCGCCGCTACCACGGGTTGTCCGGCCTCTGCGCCCTGATCGGGTTCCTCGGCACCACAGTTAATTTGATCTACACAGCTCTGAAGTTATCCACCATTTAGAGGAAGAAGCAGATTTCAGCATGTGAAAATTATCTTTTTTCTGCAGTCATCAGAGTATTTTTCATATGATAAAGCAAAATGATGTGTGAGGAATCAGGAAGGACAGTATTGTAAAGACAAAATGACAAAATGTGCCCACAAATAAACTTGTGACATTTCTTTACCTTAATTATCTTGAATTGTGCACAACTGTCGAAACCACAGCATTTGCCCAAAGTGACCTCATGAGTGAGGAGGCCTTCTGTTCGTCAGTATCTAATTAATCCTGTCTCATAAAATAGGATCTACGTTTTGCATTCATATATCATTTTTCTTTTAATGTTTGACTCTGTGACTCAGATCTAACTTCTAATCAACACCTCTAGTGCAGGATGGGGAGTGTTCTTTCATCCCCAGCAGGGGGGGGTGTTTACACTCAGGAACTTGACTAACTTCATGTCACTGGTTAAATCCTGTGTTTCATGATGTGGCAGTGGAAATGTGTTTTTGTAAATTTGTCCCTGTGATTGTGAGATTAAACACATGCTCTGTTTTATTCTGCTTCCACTGATAATCTCCTTCCTGTTTGGTATCCTCTGGGTCTTTAAAGCCCTGAAACCAAACCCTGGTTCCCTCGGACAGATCGGTCTGGACAGAACCACGACGATGAGCGAACCCAGACCCAGCAGACACTGTGCCTGGATTTGGAATAGGAACATTCTTGATTTAATTACCGGTGATGCACCGGAGAATCAGCCTTGTATGCAGAGACCAGTGGGTCTGCTGGCCGGCTGCAGGACGAGCGAGGCACAGCTTCCATCTCTGCACTAATGGATCATAATGGACTCATCTCAATATAAAATGCAGGGACTGAAAGAGAAGGGATGCAGCCTCCTCAGCTGGGATCAGGCTTTAAAAATAATATCTGTATTTGAATATCTCAAAGTTACATCACAAATAAAAAGACATAACAATTACAATAATCAAAACTAGAGTTTTATTTCTAGAGCTCCGTCTTCAGCCCAGAATCTAGAGGAGTTACGAGGCCGAGGCCAGAGGATCTCAAAGTGCGAGCAGGGTTATTTGGGGATAAAAGATCTGCAACATGTCGCCGGCTGATATTGTCTCAGTGTCGTCAGAAGTTAGTTTGAGACCGACTCCACATTCTGTGACTTCCGGGGACTGTGTCCTCGTCTGTTGCCGTGGAGCCAGGAAACAAACCTTGTTTAACCACAGAACAGGTTTATCCACCCGTCTCCCCACGGCATGAGAAAGTGATTCCATTTTAATTATTAAAATCCATTACACAGCTTGTAAAAATCTGCATGTGGCAACGAGTAAATCAGTCAACGACCAGGGAGAGAAGCTGCACGGTTTTAAAATGCCTCAAGAGTACAACACGAGGAAGTAAGGAAAGAAAAGGAAGTGTCTGGGATCGGTAAGGTCCAGCTTCCTCCCTCATTCCTGAGCCACACAAAGAAAAAGAACGTGCACGTTTGTGTGTAAGAAAACACGTCAGTGCAGCCGTCGCTGGTGCAGGGCCCGGTTATCAGGAGCTGGTGCAGGGCCCGGTTATCAGGAGCTGGTGCAGGCCCGGTTATAGGAGCTGGTGCAGGGCCCGGTTATCAGGAGCTGGTGCAGGGCCCGGTTATAGGAGCTGGTGCTGAGCAGCCCAGCAGTAATATGACTTGTTACATTATTCATGAGGCTCAAGCAGCTTACTCAATCACGTCTCACGTGGACCTGAGATGCAGTTGGATGATCTCAGTGATGGATTCAGCGTGAAGACACCAGATCCTGACAGGAAGTGCACTCGATCAGACAGAGAGGGGCTGCTCAGATTGATTCATACAGTAACCACACACACACACACACACACACACACACACACACACCACACGCCGCTTCGGTTAGTGGTTATCAACCTCTTCTTATTCATATTCTTATTATCCTCATCACAAAGAACAAGGAAAACAATTTGCTATTATCACGTCTACATTTAAGTCCCGATAGTGATTTTGTAGGAAAGATCTGTAGAGAGATTTGTGTTCCAGTTGAATATTTTCTCTCCTGATATCTGTCAAGACTCTATTATCTGATTCCACCGCTCTGTGTCACAAAATGTTATATATATATATATATATATATTTGTAAAAATTAAATATGGGGAGAAGTTGTTAAATATCTCCAAAGTTTTCTGACGCGTGGTAATGTTTATTATACAAATGTATAAAGATAAATTAGTGTTCACATCAGAATAGTTTTTTTGTTTATGTATTATTTTGAATGAATGTGTTGATCCCTGTGTTTTTATGTCCTCAATCAAATTCGTCTTTAAACTTACAAATATTAATAGTGTGACGTTTATTGTGATATTTAACTAAATCAACTGATATGAACTCTTTTATCTTGATGCAAATTTTGGTGCCGATCTTAAAAACAATGATAATTTATCATAATAGCATTGTAAATATGTGTATGTCATTATTATTATAAATGACCTAATAGCTCGAGCACACTTTAAAGTATTTGTTTCCTCAGGGTGTGTGCGTCAGTGTGGTGCCCGCGCGCTCACGTGCACACGCAGGTGCACAGTGCACGCCCCTTCTCCAGCCTCTGCAGTGTGAGGCACACACACACACACAGGAGAGATCCGGGAGCTGTTCCAGTCCAACACACACACACACACACACGCACACGCACACACACACACACGCACACACGCCGGGGGAGGAAAGGAAAAAGTGGGCACCAGTCGAGGGAGGAAGGAGTCGACTGCTGCTGGAGCTGCAGGTTGTTCAGATTGTTCTGGATTGATCCGTTTCTCCTGAAGCAGCTGAAGCACCGAGGAGGATCTGAAGAGGATCTGAAAGGATCTGAAAGGGATCTGAAGAGGATCTGAAAGGATCTGAAGAGTCCCTCAGGAGTCCAGCTGTTTCTGTTTCCTCCTCCAGAAGCTGAGTTGTTGTAAGTTTGAGTTTCGTCTGTTTTCTGCCTCTCGCTTCTCCTTCACGTCCCTGGATCCCCACGAGCTGCTGCTGTGGATGTTCCAGGTCCATCCTCCTCTCAGCTGCTGTTTGGTTTTATTCCACTTCTCTGTGTTCTGTAAAGAACGGGATGTAAAACTCATGTCCGAGCAGGGGCGGATCTAGGATCTCTGCTGAACCTGGGGGCCATGGAGGTGCCACAATTTACAAAGTACAGATCTCTGACTCAGTGAGGTGCCCGTGTCAGTCCTGTAGTTTACTGTTGGCTCTTTCAGCTGTGAGCACGTCATTGAATATGTTTTGAAGATCGTTGCTTCATCGGGTACTTTGTGTCTTTCAAAAAGCTTCTTAACAAGTTGTTGTATTTATTGTTCGTAAAGTTGCTGAAGTCCCGTCTCCACCAACAGACGGCGCCGGTCGACAATGAAGGAAGCACGACGTCTAACGTGACGTCAGGAAATCAGAAACGCTAACTCCCTCAGTGGCCATTGACTTGCGTAAAAAAACAACAACAACCTGTGTTTACTCGCTAATTTGTTTAAACCCACTAACATCTGGATAACGTCTGTAACGGGAATAGAAACAATCACTTTTCACTCCTCAGTGAAATGACTAAATCAGCAGTGATGGAAACGTGACATTCAGGAGAACATTGTAATTTGTAGAACAGCAAAGGAAAAAGAGTTTATTGCCTTTTTCTAGTGGGTTTAACCTGTAAACGTGGTATGACCCCCCCCCCCCCCCCCCCCCTGGATCCACCCCTGTTTCCAAGCTACCACTGGTTGTCAATGTTTGTGTCTCGCCTCCTCCTCCTCTAATGAGACAACAGATGTGGCAGCTGCCGGTGGATCAATAGTGGTTATCTGCCGCGGGTCGGGCCGCCTGCAGGATCCTGGCTTCAGTAAACAGTGGCAGCTGGGGGCCGTCGTCAGGCCCATGTTGACCTCAGTGGCCCCTGTTTGTTTTACTGGAGATAATAAGCCCGTGGGCCATAAAGGAGCTGCCAGTCTCAGCTCTGCTCATCTTCCACTCGACGTGGAGGACGTCCCGAGATGACTCAGGCTGCTGATGAGGGACATCACGGTCACCACGCTCGGGTGATGAAGACGTTCTCTCTTCTTCAGCACGTGAAGGAAATGGGTTCAATAGGTGCAGTGTTGTTGTGTTGCTTTATATTTCACCTCAGTTTGTACTCAAGAGGGAACTTGATGCCACAGACTTGAGCAACACAACGAACACAATGTACATCTTCTCATTTACATCACACGTTCATAAAAAGGGAAGATGAATGTTTAAGAAATGTCTGGAGCCATTGTTCTTTGCCCTGAAACGTCCTGAGCTGCACAGAAAACACGACCAGCATGTGACTGGGTTTACCTCCGGATTAAAGGCTGATGAGTGAGAGAATAATATCATTTTACCGGGGGTGCGTCCGTGCTGTGGCCACCAGGGAGACCCCGACACAGCACGGGCATCATGTGATTTCCCTGGCAAGGTCGAGAGGGATTAGAGAAGTTGTGTAACGGCCGGAGAACAGATTGTGTTAACAGTTTGTGAACCTACAGACTCAACAGTGACGTGAAGCTCTATAGAGAGAGAAGTGTCTTAAAGCAGCCGTTTCATTGCAACATCGACCAACACGTAGAAAACCTGTTTCATTCCATAGGGGAGTGAGATAACGTTAATTACTACTCACAGACTTTTCAGACCATCACCAGGAATTCTACACCTTGGGTCCGGCTCTGTGCTCTCTGGACGTTCTGAGGAATTCTGAAAGCAGCCAAACGTGATTAGATGGAAAGGACCGAATGTCTTTGGAAGTCATCTCGATTTATTCTTACAGAGAAAGAGACAAATAACTAAATCCTCTGGTCGGTTGTGTCCATAAGTGAAGACTCTGAATCTACTGAGCTGTGGAAAGTCTTTGTTCGGCTGAATCCACTGTGTTTCTGTTGGGAAACGGTGATTTGACATGAAAAACATCTCCACATGAGAGATTTGGCTCCATTCTCCCCCCTCTCCCTCTTTTCCTCTTCCTCTCCTCCTCCTCTCTTTCTCTCCTCTCCTCCTCTCCTCTCCTCTCCTCCTCTTCCTCTCCTCTCCTCTCCTCTCCTCCTCTTCTCTTTCTCTTCCTCTCCTCTCCTCTCCTCTCCTCTCCTCTCCTCTCCTCTCCTCTCCTCCTCTCCTCCCTCCTCTCCTCCTCTCCTCCCCCTCTCCTCTCCTCCTCTCCTCCTCCCCCTCTTCTCTCTCTCTCTCTCCTCTCTCTCTCCTCTCCTCTCCCTCTCTCCTCCTTCCCTCCTCCCTCCCTCTCCTCTCCTCTCCTCTCCTCCCCTCTTCCTCCTCTCCTCTCCCTCCCTCTCCCTCCTCCCCTCCTCTCCCCCTCTCCTCTCCTTCCTCCTCCTCCTTCTCCTCTCCCCTCTCCTCTCCTCCCTCCTTCCCCTCTGTCCTCCTCTCTCCATTCTCATCTCCCCTTTGGCCCTATCTCTCTCTGATATCTCATGTCCTCCATCTCCCAGTTAAAACTGAGTGACTGACGCTTTGGCATAATGGTCTGCTGAGCAGCTGATCCCCACTCTCTCCCACGTGAGATGAATACTCAAGAAGGGGCAGGGCTGAGCGAGTGTATCCCCCCCAACTCCCTCCTCCCCTTGGAGGTGACACTAAAGCTTATGACAGATCTCTACCTGCCCCCCCGGAGGACTCCCTACACGATGGCATGAAGCAGATGGTGCAGCCTCCTTTGATTTAACAGCCTCGTTAGCTGCTCTAAACTTTATGTCGTCGTTTTCACTTTAATTAAAAACCTGTTCAAAGTGTTGTGACAGGATTTCCACCGATCACAGATCTATCTCTGACATTCCTTTGATTCAATGGCAGATACATCGGTTCCACACGTTGTGACCTCTCGGCTCTAACGTGTCCATCAGCTCGTCGTTTGGTTTCCTGATTCTTTTGGCATTTAGCAGCTTCAGAGCCACGAGACCAGAACAGAGTCTAAACCAGAGTAAACGCAGCTATGACTGATATTTAGATCTTGATTTATTTCCTCTCTCTCTCTCCAGATGGCGTCAAATGAGTCGCGGATGCAGTCGCCGCCCGCTCAGAAGGACGCGGCCGACCAGAACTTTGACTACATGTTCAAGCTGCTGATCATCGGCAACAGCAGCGTGGGAAAAACCTCCTTCCTGTTCCGCTACGCTGACGACTCCTTCACGTCGGCCTTCGTCAGCACCGTGGGCATCGACTTCAAGGTCAAGACCGTGTTCCGCAACGACAAGAGGATCAAGCTCCAGATCTGGGTGAGTGGAGGAAAGGGTTCTGGTTTGAGGGTCGGGGAGAGGGAAGAGGCGGGGTTCATCCTGGACAGGTCAACAAGCAGTCACACCCACACCTCACATCCCCCGCTACAAATCCTATTGATATTGTTAAGGCTGTTCAAACAGATGATTCATTTGAACCAACAACGTGCGAGAGACTGTGAGATCCACAAACGGTGGCTGAGGTGAATCAGCAGCAGCAGCAAGCAGCACACGCCAAAACACACACACTCTCTCTCCCACCGCCGCCAACGTGTCTCTGATGGAGGACATGTTGGTGGTGTAATGGCTGTAAGATGTGTGTCGGCTGGACGTGTGTTTGTGCCGACCTCTCGACTGATGGCGTCGGTGACTGACCAGGAGACGTGTTGTTTCCTCGGCTCAGGAAGCAGAGGAAGTTCCCTATCGCCCTCTCACAGAGCCGTGATGACGACGGGCTGTGGAGCTGGTGGAGCTGGTGGAGCTGTGTGTTTACTGGGTGTGGGAGCAGAGGGGCATGTCTCGGTGTGCGTGGCGTTAATAATCAACCTGTAGAATTCACGTTCGCCCCCGTTAGAGATTTGTCGGAGGTTCTTGTGGACGATCCGGTCCCAGCTGCTGTCGCCTCCTTTGTGTTCCACTGGAGCAGACGAGCCTGATAAGACGCCACATGGCCCCGGCTCAGTGATTACACACAACTCCGTGTGTTCTCACCGTATTGTTTACATCCCTGCTTCTGTGTCATGGAAAGATCTTTTTAATCTTTGTGCAAACACCACACACACACACACGCAGGTTTACACAGGGATCCTTATGTGGACTTTGCATTGACTTCCATTCCTTGTGGACAACTTCAATAAAACCTTAACCATCACTCACATCTCTGACATGAGACATATCTCAGGAGCGTGAGGAGAAGACACCGATGAAGATCTTTTAGCGATACGAGCCTGTGTCCGTGTGCTGAGAACAAAACGTCACATCCTCAACACTCCAGAGTGTGTGTGTTTGTGTGTTTGTGTGTTTGTGTGTTGTTGTGAATCTCCTGCTTTGTGTCGCCAGCTAATGTAAACACAGGTGACGTACACGTTTAAAGATCATCGCCCCCGGCGACGTCAGAGTCTGTGTCCGTGCGCACGTCTGATTTAAACCATCATCATACATGAACACATGGGGGGGGGGGGGGGAGCAGCTCCTGTTCACTGGATCCCAGGAGCCTCTGATAATCCTCTCTCTGGTTAAATGTCAAATATTTGATCCTCTCTTCCTGGATGAGATCAAGACGGACCTGGAATATTTCACACTTTGCTTAAACAACAGCAGCCGAGACAGGAAGCAGATGCTGACTGTTGCATTGTGGGAGAATCAGATCCCCCCCCACCTGCCCCCTGACTCTGTGTCTGTGCTGTAAAGTGAGACGGATCACTTAGGCCGATCACCCAGAGCGGTCCAGGCTGTAATGGAACATTCATAACCTTCAATGGCCTCTGGTTACCTGGACAACCCCCTCCTCCACCCCCCCCCCTCCTCTTCTTCACTGTGAGGAAAACATCAGATAAACACACACATACACACACACACACACACACACACACACACACACACACACACACACACACACACACACACACACACACACACACACACACACACACAGACACACACACACACACACGATGCAAATGAAGGCCCCTGGCTACCTTGATGTTTGTGTTTCCAGCGTCCACCTCGACTGTGAAATCAAACACAGCCTCCGTTTAATTAGAAGATGCTTCCGATAAACAGGTCACCGGCCGAGGCCGCGGGTTCCAGCGCCGCAGCCTCCTCCGCCTGCGTCACGCTCGCACGTCTGTTATCTGCGTGATTCTCCTCGCCCGCCTGGTTATTGATGGAAGCAACGAGGTCCCGGCTGATGAGGAGCGATTGCGGCAGGAGCTCATATCTAAATGTCATCTGCTGGTGGATCGTGTTGACGGGAGCAAGTGGCTTGTTGGAAGCCGAGGGCTGCGGGGGGGGGCAGAACCAGACGAAGGCTTCACGCAGTCCAGTCGTGTCTCACACAACAAGTTCTGTCTGAGAGTCCGTCTGTGTTCTGCAAGACGTCTCTGCAACAGACAGCGGCACTGGAGTCTAGGGAAATAACGGCTCTCTTTAAAAAAACTTTATTTACAAACGTGTGTGTATTTAAACTTTGTGCAAATATGTGCTCAACGCAGGAAAATATCCACCTTAAGTGACGGTACAGTTAAATAAAGAGTCATGTGGATAAACAAATATTGAAGTACAGGATATGATATATAGAATATTGCATCAAGAGGCCACGGTTTGAACAATGTTGCCACCTTGTGGTTTAAAACTGTACATTGAACTAGAAACACCCAACACTCTTATGAAGACACATTTAAATTCACCAGATCTGGATTTTAATCAGGATCTGCACAAAATTACACTCATGAATATCAGTCCTCTAAACATGTTGAGCATTTTCATATCACATCCTTTCACATGTGTGCAGTAGGTTTTGCATAATCTATAATCTGTAATTTACAGACGAACAAACAAATGGAGACAACAACATAACACAACTGCTGTGTGTCTGTGTGTGTGTGGTGTGTGTGTGTCTGTGTGTGTAAATGCAGGACACAGCGGGCCAGGAGCGGTACCGCACCATCACCACAGCTTACTACCGAGGAGCCATGGGCTTCCTGCTCATGTATGACATCTCCAACCAGGACTCGTTCAACGCGGTGCAGGATTGGTGAGTTTCACATCAACACCAGGATCCAGGGACCAGTCATCACTCTTCTGTTTGGATTGCGCCATCGTGTGGCCGTTTATTTGTATTGCTCATTAGTTGATTCTTCAACCTATTTTTTCCCCTCACATTTTATTTTCCAATTTGTAATTTATAAATTACCTGCACCACATGTATGACGTAACACATTAGGATGATTTGTAAATTAAAATGTTTAATTTCTGAATATCTAGGATCGTATATCTTATTTGTTGGTTCTAAGAATCAGCTTCACAGATCATGTTTTTACTGCTTTTTAATAATGGAGACCATACACCTGTGTGTGTGTATCTGTGTGTGTGTGTGTGTGTGTCTGTGTGTGTGTGTGTGACCTGCAGGGCGACACAGATCAAAACCTACTCCTGGGACAATGCCCAGGTGATCCTCGTGGGTAACAAGTGTGACCTGGAGGACAACAGGCTGGTTCCCACAGAGGACAGCCAGCGACTAGCAGAGGAGCTGGGTGAGAACCCCCCCTACCCCCCCACTGTTTCATCTGTGGTTACTTTCCACCTGTTAGCAGTGAATCTAACGACTGAACCACTTCTTCTCCGCCGCTCGACTTCAGGCTTCCAGTTCTTCGAGGCCAGCGCCAAGGACAACATCAACGTGAAGCAGGTGTTCGAGCGGCTGGTGGACGTCATCTGCGAGAAGATGAACGAGAGCATGGACGGAGACGCCAGCCTCGTGTCCAACCACAGGAACCAGGGCCTCAAAGACTTGCCTTCAGAGAGCACTGGGGGCTGTGCCTGCTAAACACGCACACACGCACACACACACAGACACACACACACACACACATACACACACACTGATGCTCCTACGTGAAGATCAACTCCTTCTCTGTGCCTCGACCATGGGACGTGCCGCACCTCTTCCTGTCTCTTCTCTCTGCTTTGCCCGCACATCACAGCACAGACCAAAGGACAGTTGACTTTTAATCACACAACCAAACATCAGCACGACACACACACACACACACACACACACACACACACACACACCTCTCGAATCCTACTTGAGTTGGAGCTATAGTGAAAGTAAACAATAACAACTTTGTTACGGTAACTAGAGTAAATGTAACTTCCAGCCCTGGAACGACTTGTCACTCTCTAGCTCTCTCGACGTCTTCGTCTTCTACGTGTTCGGCTCCACTTTTTCATCCTCACATATTTGTTTTGTTTTTGTTTTTTGAGTCTATTGCATCATCACCCCCCCCCCCCCCCCCCCCACTCGCTGCTGTGAACTCCTCCCAAGTTTCTGCAGACTTCACACGAGGCGACCCCGATGGAGAAAGTCCCCAGAAACTCTGGAGCTTCTCACATTAGCGTTCACTCTGAGGTCCGAGGTCTCAACCTTAAGCTCGTAAAAAACTTTTTAGGAAAAACACTTTTTCACCTTCTTGTCTGCACGTGTATTAGAAGTTTAACACCAAACACGTGTCTGTGCCTTACACGTAAACTTATCTTATCTTAGCAGAAAGACTTTGTTCAGATAAACAATTGAGACATAACTTAAAGATTTTACCCTCACCCTAACTTTGGAAAGGGCCATGCTAACAGTTTACATCTGTCTCCAGTCTTTGTGCTAAGCTAGGCTAACCGACTGCTCACTATTTCTGTTTCTGCAAGAAAGCGAATAATCCCCCGTAATGTAGAATTACTTCTTTTAAAAGAAATCAGTTTCCAGTAAATGTTAAAGATACAATCGTGTTTCCTGCTCTGTAAAGAAAATCGTGA
The DNA here is from genome assembly GCA_006182925.3 of Reinhardtius hippoglossoides. Lineage (NCBI taxonomy): Eukaryota > Metazoa > Chordata > Actinopteri > Pleuronectiformes > Pleuronectidae > Reinhardtius > Reinhardtius hippoglossoides. The sequence goes on from CM031685.1 coordinate 20,597,882, forward strand.
CTCAAATGAAATTTATGTTCGTGAATTCATGTCGCCTCTTCCTCCGCTAGATCATTCGTGTGGTGTGAGATTCTGAGTAGTTATCTCCCCGTCGATCATTTTAAAGATGATAGATGGAGCTCATGGTGATAAAGGAGCTCGACAGGATGTCATCATGAACCTTATCGAAGCATTTTGAATCTCGGTATCAGGCACGTGCTGCTCTCTGCCTCCGTTTCTCACGCAGGGACACTGGCACAGCCGCTGGGGGGTTTTATCGGTGAACGTTTGCGTGAGGAAGTCGTTTAATACTGGAGACACAGGAGGTATCGGTTGCGTGGGGTGATTGGCACGTCCTCGCCTTGTGCCACTTTGTCTTGCACGCGCACACACACACAAACACACACACACACACACACACACACACACACACACAGTTCCCCTTGCTGCTGCACGGAAAAACAGTTGACATGGCAAACACACAATGCTCAATCACTTGCAGGATTCACAAGTTATTCAATTTTTATTATTGTCTTTATAATCCAATTACTGTCAAATCAATCATCTTTTCATTAAAGTGACCAAAATAACGTTTTATGTGCATTCCCCAGTTTTTCCACATCTTGTTGAAACCTGTCTCCAGATTCATGCAATTTGAAATTTGAATTGCAACACAAATCAGGAAAGATCGGGAAAAACCTACCAACCTGCACAACGTTTTTAATTCTGACCCTTAATTCTGAGTTCAGTGCCGTTTGACCATCGCTGGCCACGTTGCTGACCATTAACTGTCAGTTGGTATCGACCACAGCCTCTCGCCGTTGTCGCTCCGCACATCTGGGGGGCTGGGCCACAACTGGTGGTCAGCCCCCCTCCCTGCTATTGTGTTAGCCCGTGGTCACGTATCTGTGCCGTCTGTGTGTGCTGCAGAGGACTTCATAGATTTTACAGATCTCAGAAAGCCGGTTCCATCGTCTCGGAGCTCACCTCGGTGCAGAGGTTCCCACCGGCTGACACCACGTTTGTGCAGAAGCACTGGACTCATGTCTGGAATACGACTCTGTGGTTGTACAGACAGGTCTGTAGCATCCGAGCTGCTCACAGTCTGTAGCATCAGAGCTGCTCACAGTCGGTTTCCTCCCTGATGTTTATGGTGTTTTCACGTGATTGGTATCTTTCTAAACGACGGGAGATGAGATCTTTGATTCCTTTGATCTGTGAGTTCTGAATGCGTTGGATGGAGCCCTTGTGATAATAAACAAAATGAAATGGAACATGTGTAAATGTGTGTATGAAAATAAAGAGTATATTCATTACAAACGGGAGAGGAACTGTTTTCAGAAGCTTCTTCTCGGTGGAGTGATGCTTTGTTGGTCCCGCAGCCTCTGAAGTGTAATTTATGACCTTGAATCCAACCTCCTAACCCCAAAGCATCAGGCCGGGGCATTTCTCAGCTTTTATCTGAAGAACCAGAGAAACCACACTCTGCCATTGTCCTCCACAACAATGCAGATTTCCTCATCCTCTTCTTCCTGTTACCACAGAGTGAAAGACGGATCCCTCTCCTGCGCTGGGCCTCTGCACAAACCCTCTGAACATGTGTTTTTCACTTGCGTGTAAAGGGGGGGGGGGGGACGTCACACAGCTGCTTCTGAGATGTCATTGTCCTCACGTGAACATCTTGACCTTGCATCTCTTCACTGGGGTCACAGCGTCTTCTCCCTCCTTGATGTAAAGAAGCCCTGAATTGGAGGGGATGGGCCGCTACACCCCCTCAGGCCACTTATCATGGGTGAAGAGACAGGGTTGTCTGCAGCTCTGATAATGCTGCTGAATGAAGAAAAACAAGTGGGTGCAGTGAGGAGATAAGAAACCGTTTAGGCCTGCGTCTGTAGGTGTGTGAAACTCTGCGGCCACAGACACTTCAACACATGCAGGGATTAAAGTGGCCCGGAGCCAACGAGGAGCTGAGGATCCATCGTGCAGCGGTTCAGCTTCACAGACGTTTCCTTTAAAACAAATAAATATCATGTTTTTTTACTTCCTCCGATCCATAAACGCAAAGACTTACGTGATCGATATTAACATCCGTGCGCTTTTACGCACGGCACAGGTCCGTTTGGCTCACACTCCTCAGTCACTACAAGTAGTAAACACCAATGAGCACGTGATTCCCCCGCCCATCATCCGGACATTGAAAAGTTTTGCAAGCTGCCCCCCCCCCTGACTTTGGGAGAAAGTAAACAGCTCAGCTCGACGCGTCTTATCGCTCCAGAACAGGCGCGTAACCGCGCTGCGCTATCCACGGTATCTCAACCAAAAACAAGCCCCCCCCCCCCCCCCCCCCCTCCCGGAGAGAGCTGCGACAGACGCGTCTGTGGAAGTCATTCTTCTGTGATGCAGGGAGGACAACAGACGGACAAAGTGTTTATGTCCACAGAGAAGACAAAAGGATGACATGGGAGCACCTGAGCCGAGTGCTGGCACTTTGTGTTGTTTTCTGCGCGGTGCGAGCAGCTTCCTTCTCCCAGGGCGCGCGGGACTTCCACCAGAGAGGTACAGTAACACTTACATAACATAGATTGGAGTAGATTTGATGTAAAAACAAGTGGATTATTGTGTAAATTGTTATGAACCGTTTAAAAAACAGTTGTTTCCATCGTGTTGTCGGAGCTGGTGACTGTATTTCGTGTCATCAGAGAAGCTTCTGGTTGATCTGCTCACATGGGCTCTTACACATGTCGGTCCCCCCCCCAACTGTGCCCCTCGTAGTGGCTATGATGCTGAAGGAAGAACCACTGAACCCCAAGTGCTTTACTGAGAGCAGGAACGACTTCACGTGTTTCTGGGAGGAAGACGAGGAAAGGGCCGGTTCTGTGGATCAGTACTCCTTCACATACACGTACCAGTGAGTCACAACAACATTGTGTACAACAATATTACCACAGTTCTTACTTTACGTTTCTGTAACAAATAAAAAAAAACACATCAGTCAAGATAGAGAAGAACTAGATCCACCCAGAATAGTGTCGGGTTCGGCTTCTTAGTGATTTCTCAAATTTGAAGCCCCGTGTTTGTGTTCTGTCCTGAACAGAAATGAAAACAGCAACCGGTGCCCGTTGAGAGCCGTCCCTGCCGCAGATGGGAAGCTGCTGTTCGTCTGCCACCTGAATCAGACCCAGATGTTTATCCAAATGGACATTCAGGTTCACCGGGAGACGGAACTGATCCACAACCGCAGCGTCTGCATCGAGCTTGTCTGTAAGTTGGAGCCGCTGCATTCCACAAAGTTACATTCAGAGAAACTTTATTTAAAGCTGCTATGATCAATATTTTCACATTGACAATAAATCCCATGACTACTGTAGCAGCTGCTTGTCTGACACACGACAGTTAAAGCAGCAGCCTACAGTGAAGACCTCCAGCTTGTTTCTGCTGCCTCGTGTGGCCAAAGGTTGAGTCATTGTAGATTTAAACAATGTTGTAATCAACACACACACACGTGCCCAACATGTCTGAGATGAAGGAACACGTCTCTCTGCAGATCTCTTCGACCCTCCTGCTAACGTGACGCTGAACAACACGGGGACACCGGGTCAGCTGAGGGTCACCTGGCTGCCGGTTCCCTTCAAGTACATGCCCGACGGCATGAAGTACGAGGTCAGCTACAGCCCAGCGGACCGCCACCCGGGGCAGGTAGGGTTCATCCAATCGCCTGATACGTTACAGGTTGAATCCTGGACTCCTTTGATAAGTTGAGGACTCTCTTGTAGGTCGAGGAGACCAGAGCCAAGTCCGAGCTGATCCTGAGGAACCTGCAGCCGGGGACCAAGTACAAGGTGCGAGTCCGAGTGAAGCTGGACGAGCTCAGCTACAACAGCTACTGGAGTTCCTGGAGTGAACCGGTGTTCATAGAAACTCTGCCGGGGGGTGAGAAGCAAAACAAAGACGTGTCACATGTTCTCTGCTGTGGAGGTGACTTCTGAAACCTCTCGTGCACGTTGGTTTAGTTTGTTTTTCTGACTTTGTTCCGTGTTTCATTCTGTGCCTCCTGCAGAATTTGACCCGCTCATCATGTCCCTGACTCTCATCATCTCCTTCATCCTCGTTGTGCTGTCGCTCTCCGTCCTCCAGTCCCATCGCAGGTCGGTCACAGACGGACACGTTCACATTTCAGATTCGCTCACCGCATGAACACATTGCTTCATCTGAGGATTGTGTTTTGTAGGTTTCTTACAAAGAAGATTTGGCCGACTATCCCAAGTCCTGAGAGCAAGTTCCAGGATCTGTTTACAGTTTACAGAGGAGACTTCCAGGTGAGAATGAGACTTCAGGTGCTAAGTGCTAACGTGAGCGTGCTGCATCGTGTCCTCTCAGTTTAACTTGATCCTCATGTTTGTGAACAGGAGTGGTTAGGCCACACCAACGGAGGCTTGAGGTTGGCTCCGGCTTTCTTCTGCTCAGAGGAACGCCCCTCTCCCCTGGAGGTGCTGTCAGAGCTCAGTTTTTGCCCCTCGCCACCGCTGCCACCCAAAGTCTCCAGAGCTCCAGCCGCCGTCAGGAAGGAGGACGTGGACGTGAAATGGCCGGATGAGAGGGAGACGTTAGAGAGGGGCAATGCTGCTCTGACAGACGGGTGCAGAGCAACGCCACGCGACCACTGGCTGATGGACCGCTTACGTGCCCTCCACCAGCAGCCGATGCCCTGCTCCCAGTCCTCTCTGCTGGAGTCTCAGGACACGTACGTTACTCTCAGTAACCACAACCACAGCGAGGGCGAGCACCTGATGATATTCTAGAGGAGACCTTACCCCTGGAGGTGCTTTTTGCCTCCAGGAAGACTACGCAGTGCGAATCCCACTCGGACCTGGGGTCAGTGCAGCAGAGCTCCGGCTCAGGTGGTCGTTCGTCCCAGTCCAGCTTCGAGTACCCAAACCACCCCTGGGCCCCAAGGGCCTGGGGTACACCTACATGGCAGTGGCAGATTCTGGGGTCTCTATGGATTACAGCCCCATGAGCAAAGCGGACGACATTGGGAAAGTGGTTATCTACGCCAACGAGTATAATAATGAGATCCCCTCGCACAGGAGGCCGTTCCTGCCGCGGCATCAGCCTGTGCTGGATGACGGCTGAACGCACAGAGACTGAAACCACATGGCCTCACGACAACTGTTAAAAGGCGAATCCAGGATTCTGTCTCTGACTGAAACACGGCGCGGACTCACAGCGCCGACGGACTCCGTGTCCACTGGATGTACATTTCTACTTCCCCCGATCTGTACAGGACAACACCATTACGTGGAAATGGCAGCTGTGGCTTCTGCAAGGACATATTCATGTTTGAGATAAGTTTCGTATTATTTTTAAGCTTAAATAACCTGTGAACATTAACGGGCTGTTTCTGCCCCTTCTCAGTTTAATTTTTATTTTTGTCAACAAATCCCGTGAAAAGACTTGAACCACAAACCAGCTGATCCTCATCCACAAGGTCTAACGTACATTAGCTCCTTCCTCCGTCTAAATAAGTATAAAACTAATATAATATATTTACACACGATAAATAATATATATAACAATTATATTTAATATTGCAACAACATATCATATACACACTTATCACTTAATATAACAAATTAGTATGAACAGAAAATTAGTATAACATGAGCATCCACGTTGAAAGTGAGTCAACGACACATTCCTCATTTTTAGGATTTAAGCGTCTTAATGTAGTTTTGGGAAGTTGGAAAATATAGAAAATATTTTCTTTATTCATGGGATTTGTTGACAATAACTTTCAGCCTCAAATCTAAAATCGCTTTCACTTGAACCCGGCAGCTACAAAGTCAGCGTCATTTCCAAACCTGATAAAACTGTATTTGTAAATAACATTATGTTTTTCTATTTTATCACAGTTGTATCAGAGAGTGATCAAAATCTTAAGTTGTTGTTATTCTCATAAAAACATATTCCTGCGCAAATAAAATACGACTTCTACTGTAGGCTGTGCAGGAAAGTTTTAATATTCATTCTCAGGTAACTGCAGATGGTATTTAAAAATATTTAAGTCAACACTGCCGTCTAACGAGTAAAGCACACGTGACGTTTCAGATTTATTCAAGTTTTTTTTTTTTTAATCGAACTGAATCATTTCCGTTTTTTTTTTATGCTTCTTTGCTTTTGTGGCTTTGGAGAATATTTTGTTGCTGAAATTGTAACTGCTCTTAAAGTATATGAATATATTTCTACACATTTCTAATATGTTGTAAAAAAAATAAAAGCAGTCGACCAAAACTAACTACCTGACACTAAAGGTTTGAACCCACTCTCTTCCAAGTTCTGAAGTACAGAAAATCAAGATTTATTAAATATGATAAAATAATTATCTTTTGTTTATTTTGTTTACTATTTGAAATCTCACTGATATGCGACAGCCAGTGTATTTTTAGAGAGCGAGGTTATTTGTTTCACTCTCAAATGGAGAATAGTTCGTTTTTTAAATTAATATTTTTAATGGTTTTTAATTGAAATTTTAGAATCTTAAATTTTAATTTCCTAACTACTAGTTCCTTCAATGTTTTCAATCCTCAAACATTTCAATATTTTTCTCTCCCGGCCGCGACATTGTTTATTTTTCTAAATAAGTCTTTTCTGATGTGTAACTATGACATCACCAACTTTAGTTCAGCGGTTCATTCTTATTAATTCCTCTCAATTTATAAATCAATGGTTTCCAACCAGACTGGACTTGAGTAGCGTTGATTAAGGGAACAAACATTAATATACTATACAAAATATATGTTTATTTGAATATACAGAGTATTTTTGACCTTTTACTTCTGTGTATGATTTCAAATTTAACTCATTAAACATTTTACATCTGCAAACCATTGTGGTCCATTTAAAATTATATCCAAAAGGTTGAACAGCACATATAATATATGATATTACATTACAATAAACCCGATGAGCAATAACAGTCAAAACATGTCAATAAATGCTCCATGAAATGAATGAAAACACTTAAAGATGAAGTGTAACAGTGACCGAGGCTTTTAAACGTTAACATGTCTCACTGTCACTGGAAAGCTGCTGAAATTATGAAAATTAGACATTTGCTCTGAGCAGAAACAAATGTCTAATATCACCCAACGGCTCCAGTTCTCGACACAGACGTTTCAAACCGACTTAAACTCCATCAAACCGTTGGGGAAAATCCACAGCTTCCACTCCCGGGCCGCAGCGGGCCCGTCCCCACGGTCTTTAGGACTCGACGCCTCTGTGATGCCTCTGCCTGAAAGGTAAACGTGCCACACCTGCTGCAGTCCGGCCGCCGCCGCCTCATATCCCCCGTCCGGGTCCAGAGTGCAGCGCACCTGGAAATAGCGATCGAGGATATCGAGGATGGGATCCGGAGCGGAGGGCTCCCTGCTGGTTTGACCGGCGTCGACCTCCGACTGGAAAGAGGCGAGGATGCGACAGGGGCCGGAGCCGGAGGACCGCTGCTCCAGGACGCCGGTGAGAAAGGCAGCGGTGTCGCACAGCAGCGCAGACAGGTGGGCGGCACACGACTGCCCCCCCGGGTGAAGCTCTCTGTGGCTGCCACCTCTGGAGCCAACAGGAAGCCCTCCAGCCCGTCCACGATGATCAGGGAGGGGGAGGCGTGGGGGGGGACTCGTGGAGGGCGGCCACCTGCTGCAGCAGCTCCTCCACCGTCCTGGGGTAGCAGAACTGGATTTTCTATTAAAAATAAAAAACAGAAAGGACATGAGACAGAATTTTAGTGACGCTAGAAAAACTATACAATCATAACTGGAGCAGTGTATTTTTATTATAAAATGGTTTAAATGTCATAAAACGGTCCAGAAATGACAACATCTCTGAGTGAAGGAACATGAATGGAAGTAATGAATTATCACATTTCAGAAGCTGCGAACCTCAAATATTTTTTGTAGTTTTGCAGAGAAAATAACAAATAATCAAAATATCGATTATAAAAATAGACCAACAGATTGTTTTAGCTCTGCTGGGCAGGAGGGTTCAGTTGACAATGACATGAAATGATTTGTTAAGAATGAATAAATACATTATTACAACCTGAGTCATTTACAGCTCAACACAACTGATGACAGCCTCCTATTCACTGGACTTTTATTATCTGTGCATAGTTTATAGTTCTGCTGTTGCTTGTTATGATGGTGGGAGTCTGGTCTCGTACCTTCAGACTCTCCGGACTCGGGACCAGTTTCTGCAGAGACGCCGGGAGACTCCGGATCAGGGTCCGGGTGAAGAACACGACCCGCAGGCCCGGGATCGAGGAGGCGGCGGTCACGGCCGCGAGCAGCAGCACCGACCTGCTGACGCTGTTCTCCCCGAGCAGGAGGGCGCTGCTGCGGGGAACCGGCGGAGGAGCGGAGGCCCGGAGCTCCGCGGGGGAAGCGAAGGTCCTGAACACCAGGTTTAAAATGTCCGTCATGTCAGAGACTGAGAAACAACGCGTGTTAAAGAACCCCGCTGTTGTTTACATGTGGCACGCTGGTGTTCGGCCTGCTGCAGTCCGGGTGGAAAAGATGTGTCTAATAAAGGTTCCGCCGTGGTTGTCAGCGCCAAAGTATATATAGTATAGTATTATGAATTAATATATATATATATTTATGTATACATATATATAAAGCATATCAAGTTGACAGTTCCGTGCTGTGGGAAGAAACTCGCCTTTACAACTACTTCCGGTTAGGTCTCGTACAACTTCCGGCTCGATCACAACATTAGCTGTTGTGGCCAAGATGGCGCTCAACCTGACGGAGCCGGAGGTTCCTCTGGACACCGACCGGGCCGGGGACCCGGGGGAATGTGCTCTGCGGCGCTGCAGGGGGAGACCCAGGCTCACGGACACGGACCGGGCCCAGAGGCGCCTCGAGTCCCGGAAGAAGTACGATGTCCGGAGGGTTTACCTGGGGGAGTCCCACAAGCTGTGGAGCGAGCTCCGCAGGCGGACCCGGCTCAGTGACGCGGGGCTGGCGGAGTACCTGATCCTGCTCGACTCCACGTATGGAGACAAGTACCAGGAGGCACACTGCGGGTACGAGCCGCGTGCACACGCACCGGGGGGGGGGGGGGGGGAGGAGGAGGAGGAGAGAGGAGGGGAAGAGGAGGGGGGGGGGGGAGAGGGGGAGGGAGGGAGGAGGAGGGAGGAGGAGAGGAGAGGATGTAAGAGAGAGAGGAGGGGAGAGGAGGGGGAGAGAGAGGAGAGGAGTGGAGGGAGGAGGGGGGAGTGGAGGAGAGTAGTGGGAGTGAGTGGGGGGGTTAGAGGGGGTGGGGAGAGGTGTAGAGAGGGAGAGGGGGAGGGAGGGGGAGGGGGGAGAAAGAGAGAGAGAGAACAAGGGTCCATGGTGAGAGTCCGAGTTCTAGGACAGTAAATGTAGAACAGCCAAGTCTTCATCATATTGTTCATCATCCTCTCCTCCCTGTCAATCACTGCTGCTGACAGTGTCACCATGTTTTCAGCTTCCTGGTTTATCTTCTTCTACTTGACTCTTTTTAAACAACGTGATTCTGACTTTTCAGGAAGAAGATTGTTCCAGAAGTCTCAGTGAAACAGAAAAAAGGTGAGTGGAGCCACTAGTAGATGTGTGGGGGGGGGGGGGTTATATCCCTCTATCAATCACAGAGGTGTTAAACATGTGTCACAGCTACATTTATTAAAGTCACTTTTAAAATGAAAATGTTGGGCTGAGAAAACATTCCTCACATTAATTGTTAAACAACAGTTGCAGATGGGTGTTACTTAAAATCAAAGTTTGACTCTGATTTACAATCTGTATTTATATTTGTCCTGCCCTGACTTCTCATCCTTTTCTTTGCGTCGTCTCTGTTCCTCTAACGTTCTCCGCCGTGTGTGACCACTTCCTGTTCCCCAGGCAGGAAGCGCTGTGTGTCCAGCCTGCAGAGCCTGGTGTGCTGGTACCAGGAGCACTCCCGTCCTGCCCCCACGAGCCGCAGCTCAAGACTCTGGAGCTGCGGCCCAACTTCTCCACCGCTGCCGTCTGGCAGTGCCACGCCAGCCACTCCTTTGTGCAGTACCTGTTCTCTCCACCGAGGGAGGCAAGTGACTCTGAACGCGAGGAGGAGATGAACGAGGAGGAGATGAACGAGGAGGAGGAGAACGAGGAGGAGATGAAGGAGGAGGAACACGACCAGAGCAGATTCGCTCTCGGCCAAAAGCGCAGTGAGCAGGAGGAGAAGAAAAGAGACTCTCAAACTATTCAAAGGTGCAGAATGAAAACTTTATTCTTTGTCTCATATCAGGTTTTGTTTTGAAGCCTAATCCTGAATTCCTGATATGATCAACACGTTATTTCCACTGTTTCTGTAGATGTGGGAGAGAACGAGGATGTTTCTGAGGAACAGCAAACGACCATGAGCCCGATCAAAGAGGCTGATTCTCTGAACCACCAGCCCGGTCTCCAGGCTTCTTCCAAGGAGGCTCCCCTGATGGGGCAGCCTGTGTGGGAGATGGAGATGGAGGAACAGCAGGGGGCCCCCCCGGCAGCGTTCGTCTCCGTCTCCTCAGAAGAGGAGGCCGAGGATCTGAGGCAAAGCAGAGACGGAGAGGAAGGAGAGAAACTCACAGAAGAAGAGACATCAGGACTATGCCACATAATTATGATTGTGTTGCCATGACAACACCCTTGGCTGATAAACTGGAGAAGACGGACGAGGACTCGGTGCTGTCGCAGAGCTTGAGCAGCCCCGTTGAACTGTCGGTCCCTTCAGGTCCACCCATGGTCCAGGAGCAGAGTGATCTGTTCCCCCCCCAGACTCTGCAGACGGTGGTGACCAGCTGTGAGATCCCTGACCAGAGGACGGCTCTGGAGGGCTCTCAGGTTGGTGAATCAGTGTTCAGCAGCCTACGTTCAGGAATGTGCTTCTACTTCCTTCAAAAAGTTATTAATGGTTGTTCCATTTTTTTTATTTGTGGAACAGTTAATTATAATCACTGGCCCCAGCTACGAGGCCCTGGCGTCAGGAGGGCATCCAGCTCAACATGGGCGGGGGAACCGTGGAGGAGGTCACCTGCACGGTCATCGGGGGCGTCGCTTACAACCAGGTGTGCTCCTGTGACTCAAAAATTACAGCAGCAGAGGACGAAGACTCCATGACAGGTTCGCTACACCTGGGTGCCGGGCGCTCGGCTGAATATCATGTCTACCTTCTAATGTAATGTCTTCAGATGAAAGTACACAGGTCTACTTTGCCTTCCACACTGTGTAGGAATCATGTTTACATAGATAATCTCCTGTATCACGTAATATCCCCTCTTGGCCTGGCTCCCTTTGACTTCATGATGATGTTAATTACAGTAAAAAGCCTTCAGTCCATAAGTCAGGGGACATTTCAGATCCAGACGATATCTGCATATTGTAATGTCATATTTTCTCCTGTTCTTCTGCAGGTCTGAGTGACAAGCAGCTGCTGCAGCCTGCGGATGCTCTGGAACTCAGTGGTGACGAGAACTGCAGAGGAATCTGAGCAGGTTGGTGATGTGTTCACTCTTCACGGTGGAATCCAGAGCAGGTGACTCTGGTAGATTGAGGGATTTGAGGACGAGGACGCCTGCAGTTGTTGTCTTCTTGTCCCAGTGAACCTCACGGTGTCCTTTTCTTTGCAGTGTCCGGTCAAAGAGAAACGACGAGGCCCGGTCATCGAGGCTGACGGGATGCTCAAGATGTTCCACTGCCCGTACGAGGGCTGCAGTCAAGTCTACGTAGCGATCAGCAGCTTCCAGGTACAACAGCAGCTCCCGTTCCTGCTTCATGCGTCAGTTTGTGTAGCTGAAGATTAAAATCATCCTTTTTGTTTCACTCCCTTTTAGAATCACGTGAACCTGGTGCACAGGAAAGGGAGGACCAAGGTTTGCCCCCATCCAGGCTGCGGGAAGAAGTTCTACCTGTCAAACCACCTGCATCGCCACATGATCATCCACTCAGGTGGGCGGGCACACTTTCAGAATCTCAGAATCCGAAACGCATCTTTACAAACCTTCCGAGTGTAACTGGATCTTTTTCGTTTAGGGGTGAGAGACTTTATCTGTGAGACGTGTGGGAAAATCGTTCAAGCGAAAGAATCACCTGGAGGTTCACCGGCGGACGCACACGGGAGAAACGCCGCTTCAGTAAGTACAACACGTTTATTGATGCACAGTTTTGCACTGACCAGATCAGAAGCAGGACAAATGTTAAACATCTATAAATACATTGCTCATGATCTCTCTTATCTTTCCTGTTCCCTCCGTCTCGTCTCCTCGCCCACGTGTCACCTGTCAGATGTGAAATCTGCGGCTACCAGTGTCGCCAGCGTGCATCCCTGAACTGGCACATGAAGAAACACACTCCAGAGGCTCACTACAACTTCACCTGTGAGTTCTGTGACAAGAGGTTCGAGAAGCTGGACAGTGTTAAATTCCACAAGCTGAAGAGCCACCCGGACAAGCAGGCGACCTGAGACGCTGGAGCGAGCGCCGCCGACAAGGAGCTGAACAGGAACAGGTTCACCCCTCACGAAACCGAAGGACGACTTCCAGCGAGGAGAGAGAAACGTTCCTCCGCCGTGGTTGTGTTGCTTCTCTCGTCCGAGAGGTCAAGGGTCGCCGGTGGACGAGCCGCTCGGACTGCTGTGCAGGAAACGGCAAGAAAGAAAATCTTAATCCACTGCTGATAACTGACCAAAGGATCATCCAATCCGAGTTGCACAACCATAACTAGGCTTGGCTCTGTCAAGCGTTGGATTTCTCTTCATCTTGACGGGAAACAACTGTGTCGAGGCTACAGCCGCAGATTTGAAAAGGCATTAACTCTGCTGCAGATACGCCCGGCGTCCTCGCTACTGTGGAGACGCTGCTGGGCCCGTTTTGATTTAAACAGTCTGGACGGGCAGAGACAGTTTGGAAACGCTGACGTAGACGCTCTCAGCCTCTTGCTGATTCGTCAGGCTCCCGTCACATGACCCCCTTCTGAACGAAAACAACCAGAGGACAACACAACACGGAGAATCAATTACAAGTGTTACTGACCCTGTTGTCTTTATCTACAAGGATACAACTGTTAACATGTATATTTTAACACGCATGCTGTTCCAGTGAGAAACATTTTGGGCTCTTTTTTTTTTTTTTGCAGCTTTTCCAAAACCAAATAATAACTAAAGATTGAAGGAAAGAATTCAATCGGGTGTTTGTCTGCTCCAACGTAAGCTACAGACGTTAGCATGGCTGGATCACCAGTTCAAGGGCACTGACATTTACTACGTTGTTGTGGGTTTACCAACACATCCCCCATCATTAGCTACTCTGCCCTGCTCCTCCCTGGGTCTGAGAGAGTCCCACAACAAAGCCTGATCCTATCGGAGCTGGCATTACGCTCTTCAAACACAATGGTTAATGGTTAAAATCTCCTTTATGAAGCCATTTTCAGTCCATGACACTAAACATATAAATGTAACCTGTGTAAGCCGAGCCGCTAACGTTGAGCAAAGTCACGTTGGAACAAAGCAACAGTCTAATCTTACATATTTCCTTATCAGACTTTAAACACTAGAAGCTCTCGACTGCGATACAGGATTATTTAGACAGTTTCTTTATTCCCACGATTTCCACACGAGGCTTTTTGCCGGGGACTTGCTGCTTCACCCTTTTTGTGGCCTTTTGGTAAAACGGTTGACCGAGGACGGCGTGTTCAGCAGCGTGTGGAGCTGGCAGCTGGCGTGTTCTTCCCGTGCTTGCGTGGCTTTTCTCCAGCTTCCTCCCACAGGCTAAAGACATGTGTTCGGTTGAGACTCTAAAGTGACGGACTGATGGACTCTCGACAGGACCGTGAACACCTCAGCAGAATCACCGGTCACCGGCTTGGAGGAGAAACCTGCTCTTTTCTACCTCTGTCTGAAATCAACTTCCACTGTTTCCGAGACGATTGAACGTTTGACAGCGAATATTTTTTTCCGTTTTAAGGAAAAAACAATCGTAGGCCTTGGAACCCAGTATCATGGTCCTTTAGCGATAAAGCCTGATTTGAATATGATTGCTCGACCCTTTAATACACAACCACGACAGATTATGGACGACGAGCAGTGTGGTGGATGAAGATATTAATACTTAAAGTGCATGTAGTGACACAAGTGTCGGCTCTTTCATTTTCAGTCATTCAAATGTGAGCATCTGTTGTGTGGGACACGTTTCTCCGTCTTCCATCTTGGTCCTGACTCACAGGAGCAGGAGATAAATCATGTAACTTTCGTGTCTCTCAGGAAAATGCACCTCAGCCATCTTGTGTCCACGCACTCACCCTTATGATTCACACAAATATATGAAAATTACTCATTTGCATTCCGCCTCTGAATTCTGTTTGTTGTCAAAAGCGGGGACGTAATATGCAAAGTCTCTTACATAATGCACTCCTCTGTGTTTGTGAGAGCTGGTGGTGGGGGGGGGGGTGTAGAAAGTAAGAAAAGGCGTGAGAAGCAGCGTCCTGACATTGAATGACTTCATAATGTCACATCTCTATTGTCGTGTCGTGAGTGATCATTAGATTATTCTACAGTAAATCATCTCTTCTCACTCTGTCGTCCGTCCGTCACTCTCAGGATTGTGAAACTCAGAGTAAACCAATATTCACAAATCACAATTTGCCTCATTGGGCTTAACGAGGTTCGACTAGAGCGAGGAAACGCTTCCGAGTAAAAGTTAAAAAGGGGAAAATGAAACCGTAGAAACCTCAGAGAACATCAACAGATCTGCAATATTTACACTATTGATGAGAAAAGACGAATGATAAATGAAGACGTGTATCAATGTTTGAAGTATTTTATACAAAAAGTAAATGTCTGAGATGAAGGGAGCGACATCTAAACTATTTAAGGTGTTTTTATTTATAAAGCACATTTCATTTGGTAGATTCAAGATGTTGAACTGAGACAAAATGAAAAGAAATCCATTCATAATCAAGTTAAAAACAAATTCCATCGACAATAAAAGGCGTTAAAAAGAATAGAATAAAAAAGGTAAAGAGGTCAAACAGCACTATTGGAGTAACGTGTGCAGCTTTGCATGGACACACTTGAAAAGCGCTGGAACCCTATTTGTTATGGTAATGGTCAGAGTCTATACTGGGCACAAACCAGCACCTCCACACATCAGCAAGGCAAACATGTTCCTTTGTCCGGCCGTGTTCCCTGTAGAGAAACGCGCTGTGCCAGTAATGCTCCAGTGGTTCCTCTCGGTTCAGTCACAGAATCACTAATGTGTTTGTTTTTCCCGCCGTTGTGTCATTAATTGTTTTCAAAGCTCGGGTCAGAGTCCAAATTAATCCTGAGGCTCCTGACGATTTTCCTTTTTTAAATTTTTTTATATTCTGTATTTCTTATCGTCCTCGGCAGGGGAATTTTGATTCACTTGCAGATTATATATTTTTGGATAATAGCAATTAATAAAAGAAGAAGGTTCTTGGTTTGAATCCTGGTTTGGCCTTTCTGTGTGGAGTCCGGGTGACGTGAGTGTGACACGCTGGGGAACCACACCTCTCCACCCTCAAGGGAGAAGTGGTAAAGATGATGGATGGATGAAGGGAGGGAAGGGATGTGATGTCATCCATTACTGATGTTAAAAATATTAATTTATGCAACTTTATTGGGAGCATTGGTCCTAACACTGATCCCTGTGGAACCCCAGATCAATGAAGGACCAATAGAGATAGAGCATCTAGGGATATTGGATTTGCTTTTATTTTACATGTAGTGTTTTTATTTTTGTTTCAGTCATGTTCACTGCTTCTTCTCCAACTTGGCCAATGTTGTGTTTCTCATATTTATACACAACGTTTTACATTATGCTGAGGAGGGAAAATAACCTGCAGCTTTGAGATTTTGCTTTAAATACTGATTGATTCTTTTTTTCATATTTCAAATTAGCAATTCAAAAGCTCTCTCTCTCTCCCTCCCTCCCTTCCTCTCTCCTCCCTCCCTCCCTCAGGAGGCGAGCAGCCTGACTCCATGGTGATGTGTGTTATTACTCAGCCACTTCGGAGACGCCCACCTGCTCCCTCCTCCTCCCCCCCCCCAGTACTTATAACCAGTCAGGACTGTTAACACAACATCAGAAAGCAGAAAGATAAGTCACTCAGAGGCTCGTTGGAGCGATAGAGGCACAGGAAGTGTCACACAGACACACACAGAGCACATTGTGGGTCATTTCCAGAGGACAGAAGAACAACACACTCCTGTGCTCCTGTTCTCTCACCGTCCGTCTGCCGCCTCCATCACCACAGTGAAGGTTCAGACTCTGGAACCTGACATTTCTCCTGTGGAAGGTGAGCTCAACAACATCTCACTGGGGTTTTAACTCATACTGTTGCTTCTTCTTCTTCTTCTTCTTCTTCTTCTTCTTCTTCCTGTGAGATGTCTGGTTATTTTCTAAGAGCCGCTCCAACGCAGGCAGGATCCTCCCAACAATGATCCTTTGTCTCCTGAGACCTGCCTGCAATTATTCCTCTCAATGGCGTCCTTTGAGATTTGCCTTTGCCTGTGTTTTGAAATGGAAGCTGGACATTCGGAGAGATCAGCGTCGATCCAACGCCCACGAATACAAACCACGTATCCGCTGACACATTTCACACATGCTCAGCGTTGAGTTGGTTGCCTTGCAGCCAGAGCTGTTCCCTTTTCTTCACGCGTGCTGCAGGACCGGATTAAAAAGACAGGTTCCCGGTGCTGTCAGTCATCGCCGGGTGCTTTTTGAGATTTGCATGTGACTCAGGCTCGTTAATACATCACCACACTCTCTCCTCGGAGTCAGAGTGCAATCATTGACTATGAGGAGGTGGGAGAAGCTCGGAGGAGTGAAGGGGTAGAGGGAGTTTGAGGGAGTCAAGGCGACCGCTCGCTCGCTCGTTTCTCAAGGCTCCTAAATATATGATTAACTTGATGACAAGCAGCTTCACTGTGTCAGCGCAGGGCGGCCAAAAATAAACTGACAAGTCACTTCCTGTTGTCTTGGTCAATGAGACATGTTTCAGGAGGATGTTGGTGAATTTGAAAAACCCACATATGCTGTGATGTATAGATCAGCCTGTTGCTGCAGACAAAGGGAACCTGCTCTGTCTTTGTGGTTTGGGAGGACAATTTGTCTGTTTTGTCACAGCACACAAAGAGCACTGTTCTCCTCCTGGGAGGCCGACACAGACACAGACACACACACACACACACACACAGACACACACACATTTGGAAGTGACAACCTTGAAGTGACGTGGAACAGTGAGGCTGTAAAAGGAGGAGGTGGGAGGAGAGGATTCAGAGACAGGACGCTGTTATTTTCTGCGCCTGTGTTTGATTGAGTCAAGACGATGAAGAGATAAAACAAGACAATAATATAATTTAAATATTTAAACGTGTCATATATCACGATCACTTTAAAGTTCCTGCCACTTCACGTCGTCCCAAAGTTTAAACGACAGCGCAGAACACATTCTCATTAATCTTCCACACACTGTAACTTCTTATCTATAAGATTTTAACCTTTGTTTTGACTTTCTAACAGTGTTGCATGAGTTGTATTTATAGCATCTGCTCATCTGATTTAACGCTTAACTTTCTCTTATTTATTTAAATGGGTGAATCTAGAAACTTTCCACTGAACCTGTGCACGACAGAACGACCGCTCCACCAGAGTGATGCTTGTGATGGAGAAGTTGGCCGACCACAGAGTTTTCTATGCAAATACACAAACTCTATCTTTGTCGCTTTAATATACTGCACGTTTCTTTCCATAATCCTTCCATCATGACAGTTTCCTGCTTCAGGATCCTGAAACATTTCCACGTCGGTCTTTTGTTTTGTTCCTCTGCTCGTTCGCTGCTTTATCGTAGTTGTTTGCTTCTCCACTCCTGTCAATGACAAACTGAACAAAGCCGTTAGCCTCGGCCCCTGTGAGGTCACACGTGTGGAGGTACGTGGATATTAAAGCTGCTGTGTCCGCGGAGTGTTTGAGGGAGATAAGTTATTAAGCTTTCAAAGGGCGAAAGGTGAGGAGCTGGGAAAGAGGCAGGTGTTTACCTCCCCCCCCCCCCCCCCCCCTCCCACTGTTAGACTGTCACCTGACTGACGGAGTGAGAAGATGAAGCACGTGATCAAACAGGGAGTTTCACTGACCGTGTGCTTTCTGTGTTCTGTCTCCTGCTGCAGGTCCGAGAATAAGAAGCGAGAATGGGATGTTTCGAATTCCTCAAAGTCACAATGTTCGTGTTCAACGGCATCATCTTTGTAAGTTCTGGTGTTTGACGAGAAGTAGTTCAAATATTGTCACAAGCAAGTGCAAAGAAAAGGGGCCACGGTGAAAAGAGACTGTGACACGGAGAAGAACCGGAGCTCAAACATCTGCCAGTGTCTTCGTGGAACCTCTTTAAATTCACCTGATCCCCTAAATGTGCATCAATCAATATAAATAAATAATATTAATATGTATACGTATATACGTTTATTCCATTCATCGACCAAACAAAACAATTTAATATCTCAACACAAAATCTTGAATGAAAAGGAGCAGAAAGAAGAAACTTATATAATTCTTCAAGTAAATAACTGAATGTTTGTTTACGTCTTATCTCACAATATTAAAGAAACTCCTGAATCTCCCCAAGAGATCCGAATCCGCACCCAAATGTTATGAATTCTTTATTAACCCATTCTGCACCCTTCCACCAAGTTTAGTGATAATCTGTCCAGTAGTTAATCCATAATCCTGCTAACATACAAACAGATGAGAACATAACTCCTCGGTGAGGTATCAAAATGCAGTAAACATGAAAACGTGTCACCTGCATGTCCACATTTTCGTTCTGACCTTCACATGTAAAACCCCTCGACCTCCCTCAGCTGGCGGGCGCCGTCATCCTGGGCGTCGGGATCTGGGTGAAGGTGGACAGCGGCTCCGTCCTCGGCTTCCTGGGGAAGATCGAAAACGCGCCGTCAGAGCTCCGGCAGGTGCTGGACGTGGGCTACCTGCTGATCGCCATCGGGGCGGTGCTGGTCATCATCGGCTTCCTGGGCTGCTGTGGCGCCATGAAGGAGAGCAAGTGCATGCTGCTGCTGGTAGGTCGCCGCAGAAACCGATTCAGGAAAAGGTCTGAGCACAGACGAGGACACGAGAGGAGTCAAAGAGAACCAGTTCCTTTAGAACGTTGGTGCACGCACATGTTTTATGAGTTTTATCCTTTTGGTGTTTTGTCTTTTTAAGTGTTTTTAGGATTCTGCATTATTATTATTCTGGGTCTCACACGATATGTCCTCGTGATCTGTTTTTTGTTTTGTTTGCTGTACAGTAAGAACTATAAAGTATATTTGATTTGATTCGATTGACGACTTTCTGGTCTTTTCCACAGTTCTTCATCATCGTGCTGCTGGTCTTCGTCGCGGAGGTGCAGGAGCAGTGGTGATCTTGGTGTTCAGACCCTTGGTAGGTTCCATTCTGGATGTGAGTGGAGTATCCTGATACCGTGGTCCTCGGGAACATGTCTGTATTGATGTGGGTTTGTGTTTCAGACAGATGAGCTGCTTCAGAAGCTCCGCGCAGCCGCCGTTCAGAACATCAAGAAAGACTACGGGAAGGACCAGGACGTCACGGGCCTGTGGAACACGACGATGACCGGGGTACGTCTCAGCTCGTCTGCTGAACAACTCTCCTCTCACTCTGTGTGACTGTGACTCTCTCTGTGTCTCCACGCTAGTTGCAGTGTTGTGGATTTGACAACTCCTCCGACTTTGTGGGTTCTCCGTATTATGAGGCTCACGACAAGCAATTCCCCCCCCAGTGCTGTCCCGACCTAACGTCCCCCTGTAACCAGACGATGGTCGACAGTGGCAAGGTACGAACCGGAAACAACAGAAACGTCCACACGCACACGAAACCCAAGTGAAAGACTAACTCGCTCTTCTTCTTCCTCTGTGCTTCATCGTCCTCAGACGAACCCGGGCTGCCTCCAGAAGATCAAGGATCTGATCGACAGCAACACACTGGTTATTGTGGGAGTGGCCCTGGGGATTGCAGTCCTGGAGGTTCGAGCTTCTTCTCACGATGACACGACGTATATCTCTCTGTCTGTGCACATTTACTCCAACGTCTGTGTTTTCCTCCTCAGACATGTGCCATGGTCGTCTCCATGATCCTCTACTGCAGAATTAAATCCCTGAGCGCCTGACGGCCGCTGGAGAACACCCACGAGAGGGATCTTTGTATTTGAATCTCCGGAGCCTTTTCCACTTCCTGCACGCCTCCAGAGGAGTGAAGAGCTCCGCCCCTATCCGGCAAAAACGTATCAGTTCAGTCAGATCACGTGCAATCAGATTAGTGAATGACAACGTCCATCATCCGTCCATCATCCGTCCATCATCCGTCCATCATCCGTCCATCCGTTTTGTACCCCAATGAATCTAACAGATGCTGTATATAACAAATCTATTTCTACACTACACTTTGTGAAGCACAGTGCTGCTACAACCTGTAACACACGGCCAGTTAATTAAATTATAACTCTGTTCACTGCGTCCGACAACGAAACCGCTGCCGTCGAGTGGTGGTGTCGCGCAGCGCAGCTGAAGTGTCACAAGTTATTTGTGTGTATGTTGTTGTGGTGATTAATTTTGGAATAAAGTGCAGATGATTTGTAGAAGCTGGTGTGAGTCTCTGTGGCGATGTGCGACATTTCAGACAGTTTGAGTGAGAAGGTGAAAAAAAAACATTGTGTTACTTCCTTTTTTTTTTTAAATTGTACTTTAAGCAAACAAGCACTTGTTGAAAAGCTCGTGGAAACATAAACTGTTTATCTGAAGAAGGATCAAGCTGATTGTTACCGTTATTAATTTGATAACAAATGATTTGTTGTAACTTGGAGAATATTAGATAAGACTTTTAGATAAGTGGACTTTTTCTTCCTGGCAGTAGGACTTGAATAAACGGGCAAGTGTATGCACATATATGTATTTTTATTATTATTATTATTATTATTATTTTATTACTCCCATTGGATGTTTTATATTAAAATTCGAGACCTCAAATTTAAATAAGGAGAAGAGCTGATGCATGTAACAGATTATAATTCATACTGTGAATAAACACTGAGTCATTTGTTATTCAGTACATACCCATAATGCATCAGCAGAGGAAATATGGCCGGTTCCAGTCTTCTGATGGACAGTGGCACAGAAACTGTTATTATTATTATTATTATTATTATTATTATTATTATTATTATCTTTGGAGGTATTTATATACAACAAAAACTGATTTTATATCACAACGTCTTGGCAATTAATTTAATATAATTAATAATTGAATCAAAAAAACTTTATTTGTCAAACAAGGCCTAAAGTACAAAACCAACAACAGCGCCACCAAGTGTCTTTGTTGTGAAAACACACCCTGAAGTGAGAGACGTGTTGATTCACAGATATTGAGTTTAGAGAATATAATATATATATATAAAATAACATTTTCTCATAGATAATAGCTGTTGATATAGACAAAAGTTATATTATATTATATTAATAGTAATATTCATCTACAACCTTCATGTATCGCTGACAGATAACAGCTGTTCCGGGTTATTATTGTTATTAGTAGTAGAATTAGTTTTAATACATTTACATTGTTTATATTAATTGTAATAATAATGATTAATAAAATAATGTATTATTATTATTGCTTCTTCTTCTGCACGTCACACTTTCATGAAACTTCCATTCCTCAGAGTAGGAAGTGTAGTGTGTGTGTTTTGTGACAATGTGTGTTAACGTGTGAGATGTGTGTAATGCTTGTATTTTGTGTGTCCTGTGTAATGTATGTTAATGTGTGTAACGTGTGCGTCTTGTGTAATATTTGTATTTTGTGTTAATGTGTGTTAGTGTGTGTTAGTGTGTGTGCTGTGCGTGATGTGTGTGCTGTGCGTGATGTGTGTATCTTGTGTAATGTGTGTTGGTGTGTGCTATGTGTGTACTGTGTGTACTGTGTGTACTGTGTGTGCTGTGTGTGTGCGTGTCCGTGCTGTCCCAGAGGAGGAGTCACACTCACACCCGCCTGTGGACGCGCAGCAGCAGCAGCTCCAGTCTCTGATGCTCCTCAGCTCCTCGACGGGACCTCGAGCCGCGCGCCGAACTTCGTGGGACTGGACGTCAGCTCCTGGGTCTCGGGTCCGGCTGTGAAGTTTCCTGATTCCGAAGCGTTGCTCCTGGATGAGTCCTGGTTCGGGTCCGCGGTGAACTGTGAACAGGTGTCCGGCAGTGATCATGTCCAGGGAGAAAGGAGCCAGTGCTGCAGGGAAGTGAGTAAACACACAACTTCCCCAAAGGAGCAGGAAACGGTGGGAACTGGTTTTCTGCTGGTCGCCACTGGCAGGGGACTCAAAGTGGCTGCTGGTGGCTGCTGCTGCTCCAGTGTGTCCGTTGTGTTGCATGTTTCCAGGGATGTGGAGACTTTCTTCCTCACAACAACACAGGAGGAACACAACTCCACTGAGGACGCTTCATTTGATTTGCTCTAATTTCATTAAATCCGCTGTGACGTTCATTTAAAAGTCAGAGACACAACAATCCTGCAGTTTGGTTCCAGTTTGAAGTTTTTATTTCTCATGTGCACGTTAACAAAGGGTCAACAGTAGAATGGAAGGTGGTTAAATTAAAATAAAAGGTAGAAAGTTAAATACAAAACTAAACCTGAATACCTTCAGGGTGCAGTGAGACATCCGTTGCAATGTAGGGAGTGTGTGTGAATAGTTGTTGTACGTGTGTGTGTGTGTGTGTCGGTTTAACGCCTCCATTCTCTATGTTCCTCCTTGTGTCTCTGCTCCAGATCCTCACACATGACCCTGAAGGAGTCCCTGGACGAGTGCATGGAGGCCCTGGACCTCTTCCTCAACAACCACTTCAACGAGAGCCTGGAGATGCTGCGGCCAAGGTAACAGTTAGTCTCCCCAGGGTCTGACCCCCCCCCCCCCCCCCCCTGCTGCTGCTGCACACTGGTGTCACTGAATTCAGCCCAGTCATTGTGGCGTCTGTGCGGCATGATGTCATCAGTATTTGGGCCTCCGTGCAGTTGTGTGTTTCCTGTCAGCTGAGGGTGGAAGTGTGCGCTCGCACAGAGTCAAGCTTCAGTACTCCAGGATATTAAGTGTTTGCTGAAGCTGACGCCCAAGGACTGACAGCTCTGCCGAGTAAACACTGTGCACAAGACAGACTGGGGCTGTGGAGCAGGAGAACACCAGCAAGGTGTTTTCCCTTATCTTCTCCCAGCAGGAAAATGTGTCCCAGTATCTGTGTGTGTTTGCTCCCAGCGCGACGTGCACGGTGTTGATCCTGCGACTCCGTGTTTCCCGTGTAGAGTGAACGACAGCATGTACCACGCTCTGATCTACGCCACGGTGCTGGAGATGCAGGCCATGATGACGTTCGAGCACGAGGACATCACCAACGCCGGCCACACCATGAAGCGTGCCCAGGAGGTCTGTCAGAGGTCAGGAGGTCAACCGCACGCACACGCTGGAGCAGAAGCTCAGTTTATTACTCACTTGACGAATTGGAATTCAAAACATGCATCTTTTATATAACTGCTGAATTTACATGCTGGTCTCTAATCACACGACCCATTTGCCTGATGATAGAGACGCGGGACACTGGCGGCTGTGTCTCTGATAGTTGGCTGATGCTGAAATGTCGTTTTGATGTTTCAGGTTCAGACGGAAATCCTCAAGTTTGACGAGTTGGTCGGACGGAGAATCGCTCACGGAAGGTAAAAGCTCGGACGTCTCACTCCTGCAGAAAATCCATTCAGTAAAAAGATAAACACGAGAATAATATGTAGGCTCCAGACGACTGAGGGGATATTTCTATTTTTTTTTATTTAAATCTAGAGTATCTGCTTCGCTAACATTCTGCACAGATATAAACTTTACACAGGAGCTGAAGGAAACATCCGAGGATTAACTCTTCATGTGTTGGGAAATGTCACGATAATCCATTCAGTAGTTCACGGACTGATACGACCGCCCCTAGAGGGCGCTAGTGTGGCTAACAATAAGCAGGACGATGGTGGGAAAAGCTAAAAAAGGCAAATGAAGAAGGTTGATTGATTGGTTGATTGGTTGATTGGTGGACTTCTTCTCGTCCCTTTTCCCCGTTGAGGTTCACAGATGAACCATTTCCTCACTTGATGCCTGTTTGAGCAGATGGTAGATTTATGTTTTAGATGATTGATGGGATGACTTCTGCTTCAGATGTGGTTTGGAAGATAAAGCTTCATTTCTTTCTTCTGAATCAAATGTGACGAAGGAGAAGAGAAGAAGATCAAGTCTGGTTATTGCAACAACTGTATTTTAGGATTTATTGCTTGTTGACTATGATTGTTAATTATCTGTTTGTGTGTGTGTGTGTGTGTGTTTGTGTGTGTGTGTGTTTGTGTGTGTGCGCAGTGCAGCTTCACGCAGAAGTGTGTTACGCAGAGTGTCAACTCCAAAGAGCCGCTCTCACCTTCCTGCAGGTACAACACCGGCTCACCACGCTCCAGATGTTCACTTCAAAAGACTACATCTGTTTTATTTTTTGATCAGATCATCACTATTCTCTTTTGTTTCCCTCTGTGTGTCGGCAGGATGAGGACATGGTGAGTTTCATCAAAGGAGGGATCAAAGTACGAAACAGCTACTTGATTTACAAGTGAGTGAAGAGAACCTGAGCACGTGAAGCCAGAGCTGCAGTAACATCACGTTCGTGCACGGACCCAAACTAAAAGTTCCCGTCAAACACTTATTTCCAAAGATGGTTCCTGTTATTTTAACGCACTGATGTTCAAGTGTTCCTTTTGGTTTGAATCACTTATTTGATGCTGTAGAAAGAGTGAAATGTGGTGACTGGTCCGGTGCGTGTCCCGGCCGGACGGAGGTCACCGGCTGTGTGAGCCTCCAGGAGACGCACGGTATGAGTTCATGATGCTGACCTGTGTTGTGTGTCACCATCCAGAGAACTACACGCCTCCATTCAGTCCAACAACTGCCTCAAAGGACCCAGCCACCTGCACCTAGCGGGGGGGATATCGTTCGGAGTCGGGGCTTTTAACCTGGTAAACTCTTTAAACCTCTAAACACGACCAGTCGACCACGCGTCTCGTACGATCCCGTGTTCGACCCCCCACTGTTCATCCGGTTTCCTTCCTTCACAGACACTCTCCCTGTTTCCTCCGCGGATACTCCGGCTCCTGAAGTTCGCCGGCTTCTCAGGAGACAAGGTAGGATGGAGAGTCACTTTCCTCATCGTGTACTTGCTCATTACCGGAACATGTCGTGTCCGTGATATACACGTGTGCATGTTCTCTACGTGTGTGTTGTGCTGTTGTAGGAATATGGTCTGTCCCTGCTGCACGATGGAGCCACAGCGATGAACCTGCGCTCCATGCTGTGCGCTCTGCTCCTGCTCTGCTACTACACCTTCCTCACGTTCATACTAGGTAGTTCTGTACCGCCTCCATACCTTCTGCGCATGTGACTGACTGTCACTGATTATTCCACACGTTCGACACGCTATTCATCATAAATCATGGTGCATCGTATCATATCATATGTTCTGATCCTCTAGGGACGGGTGAAGGAGAAGTGGCTGAAGCTGAAGGGCTGCTGAAACCTTTTCTGCATCTCTACCCGCAGGTGAGTTGTGGAAATCATTTAAATGCATCTCTCACTATTACCTCATCTCATCAAACTGGGAGTTGATCATAACTGATAGAAACCAAACTACAGGAACAAGATGCAAGTTGTTATGACCCAGAACCACATGTTGTTCCTTTTGTGGGTTTGTGTTGTTTTCGTAGTTCCTCATTCGAACCTCTTCTCGCTCTTTTCTCTTTCTCCTCGCTGCAGCGTCGGCCCTGTCACACAACTCCCTCCTCACACCCTGTATCTCTGTTCTCTCTCTCTCGTTCGGCTCCGCGCCCTGATCGCCTTCTTTGTGAAACTCACTCCACCTTCCGCTCACACGGTCCCTCCTGCACCGTCGATCCTCGAAACCGTCTTTCCTTCAAATTTAGCCGCACACCTCGGCGCTATCTCTCCGGCCACTCCGCTCTTGTGAATTCGCGATCCCTGTTTCCACTCCACCTTCTGCCCACACACCAGCCCCTCCCTGAGAGCAAACCGTGTCTTGGTTAAACACAAGTTGCGTGTAATTGTTGTGCGGCAGGTCTCTTGCATTAGATAAGAATTGAACACAGTTAGTCCACATTGAAGACTGGAATTGAATTGTACGCATTGTGCTCTTTCCTCTCTTCTGTCCAGGGAGCGATATTCCTCTTCTTCGCAGGAAGGACTGAAGAAATCAAAGGGAACATCGATGAGGTGTGTTTCACTAAATGTGTCAATAACATGGATTTAAATGGGGATTAGTGTTTCCTCATAGCAAGTAAAAGCTACCTTGTTTGGAGTAAGTGAAGCACGAGTTCCAAAGTACCAGCACCAACGTTAATATTACACAACATGTCTCTAATCCAGTGTCGCTCTGACACATTATTCTGCTCCGTGGTGTTGTTTCACGCTGCTGCCAGGCGGTGGTGCTCTTCCAAGATGGCTGCAAGGCCCAGCAGACGTGGAAGCAGTTCCACCACATGTGCTACTGGGAGCTGATGTGGTGCTTCACCTACAAACGAGGGTGGAAGATCGCGTACTTCTACGCCGACCTGCTGAGCAAGGAGAGCCGCTGGTCCAAGGTGCAGAGCTCAGGTTCTTCTGTGACTCCGTCGAACACCTGGAGAAGCTCAGTGAGTGACTCCTGTCCCTGTGCTTTCCTCTGTCAGGCCATGTATGTGTACATGAAGGCTGCGTACCTCAGCATGCTGCCGAAGGACGAGTCCAGGCCGTTCGGAGAAGACGAAGTAGAACTCTTCAGGTAAATGCTGTTGTCCTTTTTAGCTCAAATATACTTTTTACAACTCCTTACCAGGAGGCCACAACACCAGAGACAGGAAGATCTGTATCTGTACCTGGAACATTCCACTCTGATTAATAAATACTGTCCGTCCACATCTGTCTTTATCTCTGTCCTCTGTCTTCAGACAAGTTCCCTCCTTCAAGCAGAAGATCGCAGGGAAGTCTCCCCCGACTGAGAAGTTTGCGATTCGTAAAGCCAGACGCTACAAGGCGCGTGCCCAGTCAGGCTACCGGTGCCCGTGCTGGTAAAGACACACACACACACACACACACACACACACACACACACACACACACACACACAATGGGATCTGTGTTTGACACACAAAGCCTTGCGACATCCTTTCTGCTTCGTTACAGGAGATGATGTACATGTGGAACGGTTTCAGTATGATCAGCAAACGGCCGGAGCTGACGGAGGGCCTGATGCAGACTTTGATGGAGGCAGAGCGCAGCCTGCAGGAGGCTCCCGGTAATGCAACGTATCCTGAACCACAACCTAGGAACACCCCTGCCCCCCCCCCCCTGCTTCCTTTAACCAACGCTTTCTCTCCTCTGCAGATAACGAGTATTCAGTGGACGACCGCTGTCTGATCCACCTGCTGAAAGGTCTGTGTTGGAAGAACCAGGGTCAACTGAGTGCTGCTGAGGAGAGCTTCAAGAAAGTGTGTTTGAGGTGAGCTCCATCGAACAAACCAGATCCCAGAGGGAGATCGAACCAAACGTAAACCACACAACACATGTTGTGTGACTTCACATGTGGGTCAAACTAAACCACAGTCATGTGATCTGCCTCCTTCCTGTGTGTGCACAGTGAAAAGAAGATCAAGTACGACCACTACCTGGTTCCCAACACTGTGGTGGAGCTCAGTCTGCTCTACATCGACCAGGGCAGGAGGGACGAGGCCATCAAGCTGCTGCACAAGGCCAAGTAAGACTCTCCCAGAAGGTCCTGCCACAGAGATCCAGCAGCAGGACCGAGCAGAACCTGTCCCTTTAAATATATATTATCAATATTTCTATTTAATTCATATGAACACTAATTCCACCAGTTTTAAAACCTCAACCTGAATTGGTTTAGTGTACGATGCTACTGGTTTTACCATGTTTACAGTCGCTGACACATCTATAGTCCAAACATCATTTGGTTGAACAGTTATGACACATGAGGTTTTGCATATAGAGCGGATGAGTGACAGCCAATCACAGGAGACGCATTCAGGATGTATTTTCATTTAGAGCTGTCCACTTGTGATCAGATCTCAGGTCTGATCTTAGAACCGCGTCTGAACGGAACCTCTGTCGAAGCTGACAACAGCAACATGATGATGAGTGGCGGTGCTCAGTTAGTCATACGTGCAGGGAACACTAGAGGTCGCTGTCTGCCTGTTAACGAGCAGTAACTAACCCCCTGTGACCCTTCTCTCATCATGTCTGCTTTGCCCTGCAGACAAAACTACAAGGACTACTCGATGGAGTCTCGCACTCAGTTCAGGATCCACGCCTCTCTGGCCAAACTCAAGGCGGATCCAGGTGAAGACGACGACACGCACCTCTGAGACGACCCTTCTCCAGGCTCCTCCCACACAAGCTCTTCCATGTCCCTCACTGTTGTCAGCTTTTGTTTTTCAAAAAAAAGTGAATACTGAAGTATTTAACGTGTGCCGGTTCACCTGCTTTTATAAACTGAATATTTGGGAGGAGCGGCCCGGTCCACTCTGGCGTCAGAGATCAACATTTACAAACCGGGGACCTCGAACTTCCCTGATAACTTAACACTTGTATTTTACGGTCAATGTTTTTTGTTTACACTAGAAATTATAAAGAACTCTAAAATCTTAATCGACAATTGATTTGATAGTCACTTTTAAATATCAAATGTAATTTAATTTCAAGACCTAATAGATTGTATAATAAGTACGTTGTTTAGCACGAGCTGCTTATAATTCTGTCACATCAACATACTGTTAAAGATGTTCACGGTATTTCTCACACAGCTTTAAACTAATTTAGATATTAGTTAAAAGATTAATTTCATCACTCAGTCGGCAGCCGGTGTTCTGAGTCACATCAGCAGCGGCAACATCTGGATCGGTGTCTGCACGTCCCAACAACTTTCACATGTATTAAGTCTGTTGTTCTTAAATCATCAAATAACAGTCCAATGTAGACTATGTAGAAGACTGTAGTAATTTAAATGTATTAAATATTTTAATGTATTAATTGCAGAGTTGACCTTGACCTTTGACCTCCTCTAAAGCGTTGTGCATCTTCTATATCTTGTAATGTGTTTTCCTTTAAAAACATTCTAGACAAAATTCAATCTTCACAGAGATTAATTTATTTCAGTGACAGTTAATGAAAACAACAAATCCAAATACACATTTATACTGAAGAAAAGAAGCCGGAGGAGGTTCTGTTGATTCAGGTCAGATGTCTGATGTCATCAATAAGGATCAAACTGTTCTTCAGATCCTTTAACGACTGTCCCACTCGGACGTGATGTACTTCTCCTCTCATTAAACACGCTCGGTTAACGTCTGACTACGAGGAGGCGGCGGCGGGTGATGTGACCGGCGCTCCCGCCGTCTGCTCCTCTTTCTGTCTGCGTTTCATCAGTTTCCTTTTCTTCTTGTCTTCCGCTTCGATCTCCGCGACCATTTCCACGAACTTGGGGCTGCGGGGGTCCAACGCGTAGCCGAAGCGCTCCCGGGCCTGATTCAGCAGCTTCCCACGCCGGTCCTTGTCCTCCTTCAGCCTCTGCTTGGTTTCACGCTTCTCCTCGACGCCAGTCTGAGATCATCTTGGGCATCTTGGCCATGTTCGCCGCGATGACTCGTTCTCTGCGATGGAAACGGAACAGATTAGATTTAGTTTCTGAGCGAAACGTTCGCAGCAATTGGACGGATCATCGTGTTGTAGTTCAGAGAGTGATTTTCCCCACTCAGGATGAATTGAAATAACTTTAACTTTTTCATCGTGTGCCAAAAATCTGTCTAAAGCTTTTAATATAATAACATCATTTAGATGTTTGAGTTTATTTGGACAAAGTTCTTCAGCTACTTTTTTAACAGACATTTATCATGAGAAAAAAGTGGCAGTTAAAGGAAATGTAAGAATAAACAAATAGAACCAGAATCCTAAATAAAATAAGATAGAAATATTATGTAAAACTTCATACAGACTGCTTGTGTGTGTCTCACACACTCACTCACTCTCACACACACTCACTCTACACCACACGTCGTCTCTCTCACACACACACACACACACACACACACACACACACACACACACACACACACACACACACACACACACACACACACACACACACACACACACACACACACACACACACACAGAACACACTTTCAAACATGTTACATCAGAAGATTGATGGAAATTAATCTTGTTTCATCTGTAACAGTATCATTGTGTTACATTATATATGTTAATTATCATGTTTAAGTAAGCTTTTAAGTTTCTTTAAAAGGCACTTCGCATAGTCTTCTTTCACAAGGGCACTTGGCAGTGAGTGTTTCTCCTGCTGGATAATCTGAGAGGAGCAAACTGACCTGAGGTCAGACATTAGAGGGACACTAGCTGTCCGTAATGACGCATGGCCCTGACTTACCGGGCCAGCCGCTTCCCGGCCTCCTCCCGCTCCTGCAGCTCCAGGCTCCGGAGCATCTCCTCCAGCGGCGGCTGCCACTGCTTCTCCTCCGCGAGGATCCGTCCAGCTGCCCGCGGCTGGGCCACAGCGACGCGGGGTCGACCCCCGACGCGGACCCGTAGCGGCCGAACAGCTTCGCGTCGTACCGGGCCGTCTTCTGCCAGTCCGGGGTCGTGTCGCTGAGCTTGTCCGGGATGTGCGGGTCCCGGAGGTTCAGCCGCAGCGGTTTGGGGTTGTAGGCCCGGTTCTGGAGCACGGCCCCGCACCGACAGCCCGCGGGTTGCGGTGAAACCCCCCGCAAAGTCCGGCACAACACCGCTGTCCTCCTGCACAACACGGAGGCCGCCATCTTTGTTCAGGACCCAGGGAGGAAGTGATAGGTGTCCTCCGCTCTGCCTGCTCAGATCCGCGGGTCCTGCGCGTGCTCTGGAAGCGTTTGAAGTTAAAGTTTGGTTCTTTAATCACCATGGAAACAACTTTATTACCACTGCACGTGTCAGTGTTATAAAGGTAAGTTCCAAAGACATCACACAAAACACCATGAGTTTAAAAACTAAAGGAAAAACTGATCAATATATATTTCCCTTTTTAATCAGAAACACCAAACATCGTCCATTTTCTACTTTTCTCTCATTTTCATAATTAATAGAACAAGTTTGGGAACTTTATCTCCAAAGAGACAAATCATTTAAACACGTTTCTCTGTGTCTTATTGGTTGTTTCACTCGTTTTGTGACATTCATCGACTAATGATTGATTGACACATGAATCCTCAGCATATGAGTTTAAACTAACATTAAATTGATTTATAATCTGGATCAAAGGTGCTTAGAGGTTAGATATGAAGGACAAACCTGACATAAGTATAAATAAATAAAAACAAAAAGACAACAATTGTTTGCGATGAAAAAGGCTATTTCTACAAACATTTATTTCTGTATTTATTTATTTCTACACATTCATTTATTTCTTTTTATATAAATACATTATTTATTTAAACATTTGAAGTTAGCTTATTTATTTCTATGTTCCATTTATTCATTAATGCATTTCCACAATTATTATTCCTTTAATTGTACACTTCCTCAATCGTTATTGATTTATTTGTGGTATTTCCTCGTCCATATGTTAATTAGGTCTTGAGTTAGTTTATAGTCAGATTGGTTATAGTCGTGTCATCATCGAATCCACTTTAAGTTGAGAGGAGCACAGGACATAAACTGTATTACTTTATGTATTTAATTATTTAATTCTGCATTCTGAATATATTTTTTTGTCTTTCCTCCTCGTCGACTCGTTGTCCTCTGTATATTTTAATACGGGCTAAATGAAAGTGCTCCTTCTCTTTGTCAGTGTCAGACGTTTTTCATTTTATGTAACTTCCCAAGAAACGAACTTCTCCTGGTAAATGAATCGCTTTTCCGAGCTTCGGTGATTTTCAGATTCAATGTGTTTCACTGGCCGTGAACTTGGACGCGGCTGAGAGCAGGTGGGTCGTCGCCAGTGGAGCCGAGACTCCTTTAACACCTTCTTTGAACACGCAGGGTCCACTGGTGCAGGGAAATAAACCTTTTCAAAGAAAGGATCTTTGTTTTAACCTCCTGAGCTCCACCTCCTCCTTCCTCCTTCAGCAGCCTCCACCCTCCCTCAACTTTTATATTTAATTTCTTTTCAAGCCGCGGACACAGAACAAATGGGGTTTGCTCTGGAGTGCCGCACTTCCAGGGACAGATGTCATCGCTTTTTTTTTTTTGTGTCGTGGGAGCGCGCAGAGCTCTCCATCGTCATTAAAGATTTAGGGTTCCCATGGCAGGGGTAGCACTGGGCTGGAGGAGGGGGTGGGCATGACAGAGGCTTAATTTGGCTTAGGAGCGATCCGGTGCCAAGCCCGGGGCTTTACGGATCGCATCAACGTCAGTCACAGGCAAATAGGCTTGTTAGCAGTTAGACGATAAGGGGATGGTGGCAAGGTGACAGGTCTATTTCTGAGTGAGTAGGAGGGACAGGGGCGCTGTGCTAATACGTGTGGAACATGCTCACCTGAATTATGACTCTGTTCATACACTGTTAATCCAAATCCACGGGTGTGCATGTGGGGGAGCGGCGGTTCAGACGCGTCTGCCTCATGTGTGGGTCAGATGTGTGACTCCACAGCTGCACTCGATGATGAACTGTACCTTTCAGACGCAGTAGTTTGAGGTTGTGTGGAATTTGAACCAAAGAGCAGCTCGGCGGGGACGTGGGGGACTCGTGATGACAGCTCGAGGTTTAATACAAACATCGGCGGCTGCTCCTTCGTGCAGCGAGGAGCGAGGAGCTGGAGAAATGTTACCTGAGAGCACGGACCTCCGACAAGGCCCAACCGTCGCCTCACACACGTTTATCAGTGGAGGTTCCATCAAGTATTATGGAAGTATTAAGAATTATTCTCTGATAAATCTGTGGAAACGTCGAAATGAGACAATAGGAAACTTCCTCGTGCATTCACATCCATGTTCTGCTTATTCTTTATTCACTTGGACGATACAGTGACTCCGAGAAGCTGTTCTCACACTCGTCAAGTTCATATTCGTCATATTTATATGAACACATGATGCAATAAAACAGTTGGACGAGGAAACGTCAGCTCAGCACAAGATGGAGAGAATATTAAACAAGACGAAGAGAGAGGAACATTTTAATAAAGTCAAATAACTCAAAAACTGTATACATTAGACGATGCGAGTGTAAAACCAGAGTAACATATTTACTCTGTATAATTAATGTATAAGTAAACAAACATCTGCTGCAGGAGGAAAGTTTCTCCGTGTGAAATCTCAATTCTGATCAAATATGCTTCACATGTGGAAACAGAGCGAAGCGTCCAGCAGTTACAATAACCCACATAAATAATACTTTAATATTTCCAGATTATTATTGTTTCAATAAGGGAGAAGAAGTTTGTGCTTTTAGTTTTTTTTTTTCAAATTTCATAACTCAACTTCTTTTTTTTTGGTGGAAAATTCATATTAGTCACAGATGATGAGTCACAGAGTCTTAAAACATCTGGAGGGGATCTTTAAGTTTCTCTGCTTCAATCGGCATGATTTTTATTTTTAGTATTTTTCATTTTTGGATGTTTGACTCTGAGACATTTCTGACTTCGTCGGAGATGTTCGACCTGAAGCTGAGCATCACTGCATCGAGGACGACAGTGGAACTGGGACCTTGTTGTGTCCTCTTGATTATCAATTATTAATTGTTAAAACACATTTTCAAGAAGAAAAGATTTGCTTTCATCATGTCTTGTCCTTAGCTGAGTGAAACAAGACGTTTAAACTCACCTTCCGCTCTGGGTTCAGCTGTGATGGGCTTTTTCCACATTTGGAATAACAACCATGATGTAGTTGTTCATTTCCTCCCATAATCTGTTTGGCCGTCCGTGTGGGCCGCCTAATAAAAATTTTTAACGGCCTTCACGTCCTAATAAACACATGCAAAATTCATGTCTAAATTGCAGCGGCTCCGGTCTCATGTCGGTGACCTTTGCTTCGCTGCACCCATTTAATCCTGTTATCACACTTCGTGATTTTACAAGTGCGGCCTCCTGCAGCTGGGGATTCTTACGCTAGGAGAGGCCATGTGGAAATCTGCTTTCACCCCTGTTCCCTCTCCGGACCGCACCAACACGTCACGGGACTTTTACTTCGTTGTCATGTTAACATATATCAAAAAGGATTATAATTATCAAGGGGTTTCCATTGTAATAATAGAACGCTCACTCTCTCTCTCTCACACACACACACACACGGTTTTGTATTTGCTGTGAAGCAATTTGCCGAGCCAGTGTTACTATTTGTTGACACAGAGCAGAAATCATAATAAATTGAGTTTAAATGAACCACTCTTTTGTTGGCCGGGAACAATGACGGGGGTTTTACTCCGATTCTGGCACCGAGAACCAGATTTGTCAGCGTTTTTTCCCCCAGAACAAGGGATGAGGACGAAATCCAAATAAAAGAGAGCTGAGCCCCAAAATATCTCTATTTCCTGGTAATGACAACAGCTCTGCAGCCGGCTGAGGCTACACTGCAGCAAGTGAGAGAGGAAAGGGTCAGAGGAAGAAGAAGGGGGGGGGGGGTCCTCGGTAAGACCAGTCCCTGCAGAGGCTGCTGATAAATTACTGCTTTCTGCAGGAACATAGAAATGAATAAAGTCACTAATGTTGTCCTTGGCTACGTGGATGCAAATGGCCCGTAGATAAGTTCAGCTTCCTCCCAGCGTCTGTGTTGCATTAGTGATTTCTCCAGTCTGTGGTTTTGAAAGAGAAATCAACACAGTAATAAGGAGGCTGCAGAGTTCCTTTCACTGGAGCTTGAGTCATGGCTGTGATCACTCTTGCAGTTCTCCGCAGGCAGCTTTTTAAACACTCCAGCCGCCCCCACCCCCCCACCCCCACTAATGTTAAACTTGGACACAACCCAATTCAGAACTGCCAGCGT
Organism: Reinhardtius hippoglossoides; assembly: GCA_006182925.3. Lineage (NCBI taxonomy): Eukaryota > Metazoa > Chordata > Actinopteri > Pleuronectiformes > Pleuronectidae > Reinhardtius > Reinhardtius hippoglossoides. The sequence goes on from CM031685.1 coordinate 20,633,017, forward strand.
AAGCGGTTTTACAGCGGGGGGGTTGGGGTGGTGTGGTGGCGGTCGTGGGGCCTGATGTGTTGTGAGGGCAGAGGAGGATAGCGAGAGTATTTTACGGTAATAGATGCAGCACATGGACGCCCCAGCTAGTGATGCGTTTCAAAGCCTGGGTGGCTGAGTCCTCTCCTGGAGATGCATCCACCTGGGCGGAGGGGTGAGGTGGGGACGGGTGGGGACGGGTGGGGGGCGGGTGGGGGGCAGTGGAGCCACCAGAGAGCAGCGGAAAGTGCAGTGAAAGCGGCGAGCGTGGGGACTCCCACTGCATTTCCCTGCCACATAATGGCTGTAACATTTTAACCAAATTGTCTTGCATCACAAATCTTTACACCTGAAGAGAAACGCGTCCTGTAAACACACACACACACACACACACACACACACACACACACACACACACACACACACACACACACACACACACACAAACGCTCTGGGTTTACGTAAGGACTTGGCATTTGTTCCCGCGCGGTAATGGCAGTGGATTCCCGCGATAGTAAACAACTGTGCCACTCGCTGCCCCTGATACATTCAGAGGCTTTTTTTTTTTCCTACAAATGATCACACAGCCTTGGGAATTGAACAGATTGCGGCTTATGAAAACTGTGTATGTGCCCAATTAGACAGATTTGTAAACAACCGCGACAACATCCCCGAAAATGTTTGGTTGTGATGGAGCCCGTAGTTTCTCCGTTCTCTTCGGGGCGTCCTCGGGCCCGGCCCAGGGTCCTAATGAGATGATGAATGGGACCATACGGAGCGACGGAGGCTCTCGAACCACCGGTGGCTGCTAATTTAAAGGGAGATTCATCAAACGCGGGTGTGCACTCACATGCGCCTTCGTGAAACAGAGCCGGGGTCCAGCAGAAGATGAATGGAGGTAATTATCAGCTCCCCCCTCCTCTTCGCTGAGGCTCTCTGGGATTCCCAGGTGCCCTCGTGTGTTTGCACAAAGAGCTGAAGCTTAAATGAAATCTTTTTATTGATTATTCCACATCATAGTAACGCAGCAGGAATGTTTCTCTCGCTGTCGCCTCGTTGGAACAAAATGATCTCAACCTTCTCCTCAGACTCGGAGCTTCGGTGTCGCTGCCTTCGCTTCAGAGCCGTGACTGTTGGGATCGTTGTGAAATGTCGTTGGTTACTGGGAACCCTCTGGTTCCTCGCTGCCAGATCACAGCAGCGGTGACCACTAATCGGGCGGCGAGCTGCAATATGACAAAAACATGTACAGCCCTGGAGTTTCATTTAGTTTCCACAACCACTATTATAGATTTTCCACTACAGCGCTAAGGAATTCTCCAGATTCACCGAAAAACACTGAAAAACAACAAGATCATAGCTCAGGCTATAGGTCCCGCCTCCTCCGTGTTAGCGTACGGGACACGGACCAAACTTAAAAAGTGAATTTGCTTTGTTATTGTTCACATGTGCGGCTCATTTAAAAGTTTGAGTGATTTAGGAAACGGCTGGAAACTAAGTCAGTGTCTCTTGTACTGTCGATGCTTCAGAATTATTCTCTGTTGTTAGCGAGTCGTCCTCAAACACTTCTACGATATTTTGTCACTTTTTATTGTTTGTGAGCAAAGATTTTTATAAACAGAGTGAATTAGAAAACTTTGTGTTCATCCCACCTGGTTTATCTGCACTGAAGAATTTATAGTCAATGTTTTTCATCAATCAAACTGAATTTGCTTTATTGTCGTTCACGTGTGTGGTTTTTATCTAAGTTCGAATGATTTACTGAACTACTGTTATTTTTTCATACATTGCATGTCGGCTATTTTATTCGACACAATCTTCAGACCCAAGTTCACAACTTTTAAAAATAAAATCTCTGTAATTCAGCTCCATATAAAGCCAGCAGCACTTTGAGTCCGATACAGAGAAATACAAATGATCTAAACGATTTGGCGGAGACAGATACAGTATCATTGGCCGCAGGCCGCCAGTTGTTATTCACTGCTGTAGTTTATCCTATGATCAGATAATATCCAGACTGTTGCAGCAATGGCTGAATTATAAATGATCAAAAATCAAATCAGCCAATCAAATCATCAGCTGCAGCAGGTCCTGGTTTGTTGCCGGGGAGACGAAGCTCTGCCCTCCGTCCTTCAGACCAACATCATGAAGCCATGAAACTCTCTTTCAGCCGAACACGTGAACAAAAGTGCAGACGCCGTGTTCAGGTAACTCATGATATTAATAATCTCTGCGTCGTCATGGAGACGGTGGAGTGACGGACTGACGTCCCAGCTGCCGCCTGGTAGAACCCGGGTCACCTGCACGTCACAGCTGGGTCGTCCCTGGAGCTCTGACTGCGGGGGTGCTGAGTCACAGCCTGTTCATGGTCACGTCCACGTTCACACATGTGACACTTACACAGCTACTCTCCTCATTTTGGAGATTTTTTGGGGGACGGGGGCTTTGCAGTACAGAGCGGGAATTTAGGGGGGGGGGGGGGACATGTGGCACCAGCCTGGCGCAGACATCGTTCCCGCCGCTCCCTTAGCTGCGCCGGCGCCATCTGTCATCTGCATGAACATCTGCAAACCCAAGGTGCCCTTGTCACCCAATGTTAGAGCCGTGTGTTTGGCTTTTCCATTAAGGAAACCTGGAGTGATTCATCAGAACCGAACCCATTAGACCGGATGGAGTAGTGGTGAATCAGCTGGGTCGCACAGGCACATTAAATAGTAGGATTCCTCCTCGGGCTACGCCGCCCGGCTGTCTAGCATGTCTGGCTAGCATGACATCCCATCGACTGACTGCCTGACGATTTGGCCCGAGTCCTGCCGGTTCTTTACGAGACCCGGCTCCTCCGCGTTTCTTCCTCTGTCTCTGCGATTCCACCGCAAAACAGATGGCTGCACCCCGTCCTCGATTTTAATCTGTCTCCGCTCCGTGCACTGGAGGTTATGAGCAAAATTGAAATCATGTTCATATAGGACTCCAGGAGGTTTGAGTTGCTGCTGCATGTTGTGGCCCTTCAAGGCGCAGCACGCAGCGGCTACACGTTAGCATCGTCCTGGATCAAAGTGAGGAGAAGCAGATACTAGAGGATATTCACTGAATCTGAGGAATATCTCTGCTCCTGTTTCTGGAGAACTCCCTGAATCCGTCTCTGATTCCAGTGGAGATATTTAGTGATGGATTCCGGTGCTGAGACGGGACTGTGTGTTGTTCACAGCGGCAGCTCTGGAGAGAGTTGCTGTCTGTTGCATATGGTGCTGAGCTGGATTACGGCAACAAGATCACAACAATATGCTCATTGTCCACCGTGCAGGGATATAATCTCAAGGATTACTCTCCGATGAAACCGGCCTCAGCCTCGGTGATGCGGAGTGATATGTGAGATTATTTTCGAGCCCACGCTGGGAGCATCCTCTTTTTTTTTTTGTTTGTTAGAGATTCTTTTATTCCGATTGTCCTCGTCTTTGTTGCCTGCACACGGAGCTGGACGCAGCAGTGGGCAGAGCTTTGCTTCCCACAGCTGCCTCTCCATAAGAAATGGGCAAACACGCGCACACGCGAGCAGCAAGCTCGCTGCCATCTGCTGCAGTGAATGAGCGAGGATGCTGCTGCTGTCAAGTTAGTTGTGAATTGGAAACAGCAGCTGAGAGGACACACTGTGCCCTGACCACACAGAGTGGCACCGCCGCCGCTGCCGGGCTGCCTGGCACAACGGGCCCCGTCTGACACACTGATGAATTCACACACACACGATGAACGATCGGAGGCCAGAGCCACAGACACCGAGTGAATGTTGTGTGAAACTCAAAATTAATTACGATCTGAATCCGCGAGGTTGTAGAGCAGAAGAAGTTGAGCTGCGATAATCATCGGTCCTGAACCTCGACTTGAACATGTGAAGCTCGTGAACTTCTCTTTACATCGTTTCTTTTCCTTTGTGTGAAAAGACAAACTGACCTGAACTCCGTGAGCAAGCTGTACGTTCTGTAAAGCTTTAGAAGCGTCCTCTACAAAATGTGCACTTAAACACCCGAGGAGAAGAGGACGAGGTATCAAGCAGGCATCGGCGCTGAGCGGACAAAAGAGAACCCAAACAAACACCCTGGGAGCCCAACATTCAGCCGCGGCCAACAAGCCCCTGGCGGAGAGAGCTGCCTTTGAAAAGAGCACCTGCATCCTATAAGAGCCTGAGAGACAAAACCCTCCGGCCTCAACAACTCTTCACAGCACCGACACTCGCTGCTTTTTCCTTGTGAAGCGAGTTTGTAGCCGTGCACAGAATCGACGTCCGGGCTACTTGATGTTCGCTTGACGTGCGATTTGTCACCTGGCTTGTTTACTTCTCTTTCCACTCGTTCAGAGCTCACCTTTGTCCTGACGGCCTCATTAGCAGCGGCCTCGTTCCAGCAAGAAACCACCAGGTTCGAGCCTCGCATTTCTGAACCGACGGCCCCGGCGCCGCGCTTTAAATGAGGCTTGGCCCCTTTGTCTCGTGGGGGAAGCTGCGGACGGAGTGGCCAACAATGTGTTTTCACTTTTATGTATTTTCATAAGTCATCTACTTGGCCTCCATCGACGATAGTTTGCTCAAGACGTTGCATCTTGTCCAAGAAAGGAACACGCTGGCGCTAAAATTAAATTCCCTCTCCCCCCTTGATGCACAGTCGACTGCCGCACACACGAGTTCAGCCGACGTGCTCGCTTCACGTTTAATGCAGGAGCAGGTTCGAACCGTGGAACATCGCTCGGCAGTCCAGGAGGTTTCCACATCTGGCAACTCTCTGCTTCTCCTGACAGACACTTAAAGAGGTGAAGGGACGAGGATCAGCAGTGCAGAGGTCGTGTGTGTGTGTGTCTGTGTGTGTGTCTGTGTGTGTGTGTGTGCAGGGACAGCTGGCCTGTGTGCACCGTGACATCTGAACGCTCCAGAAGGAGAAGCTTACCGTGGCATCAGTGGACGTACAGTTCAGCTGCAGCCCGCTCGGCCCTCTGGGACGATTCCCCGCAAAACATTCTGCACCATTTCCACACTTTTTCAATTTTGTGCCTTTTTGGTGAATTAAACAAAAGCAGCGAACTAGTTTCTCAGCGTTAGATATTTGTCCAGATACACAACTTTAATTCTGTCTCATATTTACACCCAGTGAAGCAGTTATTTTTTACTACATTATCACTTTCCCCATTTTATCAATCAAGGAAAAGACACAAGAGAGAGAGAGTGTAAATAATGAATAGGTACAGAAATAAAGGAAAGATAAAAATATTATCATATTATCTACAGAGTGAAGCTGAGTGATTTTTAAAGGATTAAAAGCATTTGTTTGACAATCTAATTTTATTTATTATTCCCTCAACTATCCTCATATGGCTGATGGGCATTGACACACACACACACACACAGACACAGACACACACACACACACACATATATTATTTAAAACACAAAGAAAACCATCTAAATATTTAAACCCATCGATTTAATATAATGCAACAAATAAACAGGACCCAATTATTAATATCTGACTCTATTGGTTTTAGATTAAATAATAACTTCTGATGGTTGGAAATTGCTCCTTCACGACGGGGAGCTCACAAAACATAATAGTTTTTAATTTATTTGGAATGAATTTTAATTTTTGTTTTATGTTTTATTTTAACTCATTCCAATATCTCAAATTTAAAATGTATAATTTTAATAATTGCATTTATATATCGTGTCTTTAATTTGTGCACAGCTCCCACTACGTGTGTGAGTGAGTTCCTGTTTGATATGGTTCTTCCAGGTAACTGAAGGGTGTGTGTCAGCTCGTGGTGGGGGGGGGGGGGTCGTACTGGTGGTGGGGGGGGGTCGTACTGGTGGTGGTGGTGGTGGGGGGGTCGTACTGGTGTGATTGGTGGGAAGAGGGATGGATGGAGTGTGGAGAGAGGGGGGGATCAGCTGAGAGCAGACAGAGAGGGAGGTAGAACTGAAACCAGATGGCCGAGCTGGCACCTGTCTCCAACTAAGAATCTGTTTGGAGCTGTTTTCCACATGTCTTTAAAAAAAAAAAGAAGCCAGTTCTGGTTCTGATGCCAGAAAACGACTCTTCGGTTTTAACCCTTTGTGACCAAGTCGTCCCCCCCCCCCCCCCCCGTCCCCCCGTCCCCCCCCCCCAACAGGAGGAGATACAAACCCCCTCTCAACTCCTTCCACCCTGTCTCACCCGCGCCTCGTAAGCAAACAGAGGGGGCATTCAGAACAGGAGAGTCTCATTTAAAGCATTAATCTGTGGGCCACATGCTGCAGAGGGTCTCACACACCACACACACACACACACACAGACACACACAGACTCACACACACAGACTCACACACACACTAAGAACAGCCAGGCCGGCCCAGGCTAGACATGGCATGTATTTGGCAAGTGAGAAAGTGTCTTCCAGGTGGCTGCATGTGTAAGTTACAATCCGTGTGAACCTCCTTCCCTCGGAGGAGCGGGCCGACGCGTTCACACGTTCGATTCCATTTACTCAGGTCGGAGATTTTCAACCCGTGTGAATGAAGAAGCTTTTTTTTAAAAACCTTGAATGAAAGAGAGACACGATCTGTTGTGTTAGTGTCGAACGTTGTGTGTTTGTGTAAGTTTTAGTTGTCACTGTTAGTTTTCTAATCAAATACAATGTTGTGCGATGTTGTTGTGTGTTGTTTGGACAGGATCTTAACACACATTTGACAAAAAGTAATAGTGGAAAGTAGTACATTCATACTTAAATATGATTTAGAATACCTCACTTGAGTATTTCCTTGGACTGACTTCATCCAGCATATTGTTTACTTCCGAAGTCGAGGTCTTCGTCTTGTTCCTCTTCTTCATCCTGAGATCTTTGTTCGCTCGCTGGGACTTTTGCAGAAATCTCAAAAGGCGGCTGCAGGAAAAGTTCTGGGAAATGTTCTGAGTTCTCGGGTTCAGCTCCTCTGGAGGATCTCCAGAACATTTCCAGACGGCGGTGCAGGTCTGGATGAATATTAATTTTTACACAAATGATCTGAGGTGCCTGCGTTTGACAACCAGCAGAATCAGATCATCAGATTTTTGTATTTGTGTTTCTTGTTGTAACTGAGCGACAGTTTGAATGTTTTTAGGATCCGACGCATAAACAATGTTCACAGAAGTTTTTCTGTTTATATCAAACAAACTAAATGTCTGATTTTAAAATGAATATTTGTTTATGCACAGTAACTCGAGTAAGATCATCCACCATGAAAATACTTTACTCTCTTTATTCACAGAATCAGATTTCTTAATAAACAAAATAGAAAAATACCGTATATCACGATTTAAAAACAGAAAACAGATTCAGCAGGATTTCAGGAAACCTCCGTCTTCAATTAATCACGATTAACTAAGTCATGGATTAATTAGACTTTAGTTTATAACGTATTTTAACAAAATTCTCTTCGTCACCTTTTTCTCCAAATCAACTGGAGAGTGTGTGTGTGTGTGTGTGTGTAGTTCTGCCCTCTCACCAGCAGAGTGCGCCACGTGTCGCCTCCTCTCTTGCTCCCATTGAGCTGCACCAGAGAGCAAACACCTGTCAGAGGTTGTTGTCAGCACCAGAACCTCCAGGAACTGGAAATGGCTCCTTTCCTCCCCCCCCCCCCCCCCCCTTTCACTTCTTCTCCTTTTTTAATGTTCCTCTTCTTTTTCCAGCAGAACCACAAATCGTGTCCAGGTTTTCACACGTAGTAACTCAGTGTTTTGGGGCAATTTGGAAGTGAAGCGGTTCCAAGCAGACCTGCGTTCGAGCCGAGCCTCTCTCCTCTGCTAATGGATCTGATGAGACGAGACAGAATATAAAACAGTTCTGGTCCCCCCCCCCCCCCCCCTCAGGTTGTTTGAGATTGTGTGTTTTTCGTTTTTCTAATTATTTCTTCTTCTCTGAACTGCATGTTTCTCTCAGTAACGATCGAGCTCTAATGAAAGTCTGCTCACACACAACTGCACAGAGAGAAGAACTCGAGATCAAACCGGATTCGCTAACTTTACTTTTGTGTTTGGGGGGGGGGGGAAATGAGACGATGATGTAAGTCACAAGTTATGAGATGTTTCACTTTCTGTGTTGACAGACGTGGTTTAGTGTGTGTGTGTGTGTGTGTGTGTGTGTGTGTGTGTGTGTGTGTGTGTGTGTGTGTGGCTCATGGGAAACTTGTAAGTTGAGAAGAAATCCACAGTTTGTCAAGACGGAGGAAAGTTTGTGTGTTGTAGCTTTCGTTCCCCCGTGCATGAGCATGTTAACATCTTAACTTAACAACCATCACACCTGAATGTCTAACGCTAACCTATCCTAACCCAAACTAACCCAAACTAACCCAAACTAATCTAAACTAACCATGAATTCAAGCCTTAACCCTCAAACAATCCATTACACTTGTGGGGTCCAGCTTTTTGGTCCCCACACCCCTTCAGGACCCCACAAGTATAGCGTGTCCCAGTTTTCAGACCCCACGGCCATGGCTAAACCCTGCTACTAACACACACACACTCACACAAACACACAGGAGCTCGCACACACACACCAGCACCAAACCAACAATGGTCTGCTTTATGAGGTGCCCGCCGATGCCATGGTAACCTCCTCGTTCTGGGCAGGACGGGCAGAGCGGTGTGCCAAAGAAATGCCACGGCTCCTTTTTTCCCCCTCTCTCTCAAACCACGTTGCCCAGAAACCTTTTGAAACTTAATAAGTGAAACCAGTGGGCAGACAAATTACGACGGGAGCGCGGGGGAGAGGGTAAACTCTGGAGTTTTAGTGTATCCTGTCTCTGAAGCATAAATTTAGCCCTGAGTGGAAAAATGATGCCGGACGATGAGAAATCCGACTCAGACTCCGGGAGAAGTTCATCAGAGGAGAACTTTGCATCCGAGTCCGTAGAAAAACATCTACATGTGCATTTATACGTAAATGTGTAGACGGCACATGGAGGCGTGCGGTGCATGTTCAGCCCCACCGACACTTCTCCAGTGCACTCACTGGAAACGATCCGCTGCTATTCAGCGTGTGAGCCCTTGACCTGTGGTGTGAGCGGGCGGGTCCTGGTGCAGTTACATAACAGGGGCCGATCTGCAGAGGTGGAGGGGGAGCGGGGGGGTGAGGAGAGTCCCACTCTGCTGGCAGAAATGTTCTGAGGTGAAACTACTCTGGTGGAAAGTTGCCGTGTAGTAAAGTGACTGCGAGTGTGTGGAAGAGAGGAAGAGAAGGGTTGCTCTCTTCATCTCACAACGTCACCGGGGGCCCCGGAGCTCTCAGGCCCCCGGCCAGATCTGAGACGGCCCTGGATGGAGGAGACACCAGAGCAACGTCTAGTGCTTTTTAAACATCCCTTAAAACAGGGATCCACTCCAAGAGCAGCCCATCGAGCAGGATATCAAACCACAACCGGCCCAGTGATTCCCACTGGTCCCATCCCTGACCTCCCCCCCCCCCCCCCCCCCCCCCCCCCCCCCACAGTACGCTCATCTACACATGTAGGAGGCTGAGCTCCACTTGGGGATACACACAGATGTCGGTGCTTGGTGTTGAACCCAGGCTGAAGGAGGGAGAGTCGTGGGCCCGGCAGGTTCACAGAGGCAGCGAGGACACACACAGACACAACGTGCACAGACACACACACACACAGACACAACGTGCACAGACACACACACACAGACACAACGTGCACAGACAAACGTGCACAGCGAGACGGAGACAAAGGCAAAGAGACGGCCTCACATGTTGGCGAGCGCCCGGGCAGCCGGGTTGATCCAACAGATACAATGCATCAGATAAAATCCGCCGTTCCGTTGGATTGAGCACAGAATTCAAACAAAGGAGCGAAAGCGATCTTACTCTCAGACGTGTCTTTTTATTTTCTATAACAGGCGTGACTAAATAAAATCCACAATAATGCCGTCCTCATGTGAACACGGCTGCTCTGTTTACACCACGGGAGAAAGCGACTTTCGCTTGTTTTTATTCTGTTCATCAGCAACAGATCCTCCCTTGCGGCTCGCATGCACTCGACGGGGGGAGCGGCGTGCACGGTGGCGTGCACGAGGAGGGTCCTGTCCCTCAGCTTCTGGATGGTTCATGGATGATAATAACGTTATTTACACAGCACCTCTCAAAACACAAGATGCTTCACAAGGTCAAAGGAAGATTGAAGCCAAACAATGGAAACAATTGAAATAAATATAAGAATAAAGCTGAAGCAGATGAAAACAGACAAAACTAATTAAAATAAAACATTATAAATTGATTCAAATAGCTAGATTATAAATAAAAGGTTGAAGGTGAAGTATGTCAGTTATTTTGGGGGTTTTAGACACACAAGAAACAACACACAACACACACACACACACACACACACACACACACAGAATAAAAAACACACAACCGAGAGGCAGAAGGGAAATAAAGACGGAGACATTGTCCAAGTGACGACCGACTAACAGTGGATGTAGCTGGAGATCTCGTCCTCAGGAAACACAGTTATGAATACATTATATTTATATACAGTAAAAATGTATTAATTAACTTTCAGGGACGAGAAGGAGACGTTTGTTAGAAGCATAAAACATAAACATAAACACTACTGTGGCCAATTAGTGCAAAACCTTCGTCAGGGAAGAACCGTTAAATTTAAATATGGATCCGGATCCTGATATTTTTTTATCATTCAATAAAGATTCATTGAGATTTAAAACATCCTTTTTATTTGTTGCTGAAATGGCTTTCAGACTGATGATGATACATTTTTCAATAAATTATCACATTTATTGATTATTCACAATAATCAATAAATCTTCAATATTTATTTTGTCATAAATCATGGAACTAAATTACTAATTAAAACTACAGATTCGTTTTTGACCCACTTATAGAACAGCTCAGATTTCAAAGAGCCGTGTTTCCACTTTAAATCACTGGAGTTTAATGTGTTTTATTCCCGTTGTTATCAAAACTTATCAAACTAATGGAGCTGATATTTGATGAAGTATTAAAAAGCGTGTTTCCAGCAGTGACCCCGCCGAGCGGCCGGTGGAAGCCCGGCACTTCCCTGGCTGCCACGGCTGAGCTTGGCCCGAGGCCTCCTGGAACCTTCATATCAGCACCGAGCACAGCCCGCGTGTGAAATATGGTTTTTGACCGCAATGTGACTCGTGAAAAATGTTAGGAATATACATACTGCAAAGATGTGACCCACACACGCACACACATGACCTGTGTGTGTGTGTGTGTGTGTGTGTTTGGTGCTGAGCTGGTGGCTCAGTGAGTCGGCTCATGGCAACAGGAGCAGTTGGAAGCGGCGAGGCAGGAGGCACAGCTGCTTGGAGAGGGCTCCGTGGCATTTCTGTGTCTGTGTCCCCTCCACACACACACACACACACACACACACGCACACATGCACGTGCACACACACCGGAGCACACAACGGTATATACCCACACATACACACACTCTCTCCATCACTCACACCGCAGCAGCATCCTGGTAACCGACAGCTCCTGATTGGTGACTCCATCCGAGTTTCTCCCCTCACTGACTGTGTTTTATATATAATTATATATCTCCCATCAGAAGAGGATTCTGGCGTGGCAGCGGGCTGAATGGCGTGGGAGAGGCAGAGTGACCCCGGGCTCAGGTGGCAGCTGTGTTATGACGTCTGTGCCAGGTCATGGTGGATGGTAGGATAGACCCTGTCCCTCCCTCGTCTGTCTCTGCTTCTGTTCTCCTTGTTTCCTTCGTCTCTCTGTTTTGCTCTCGAGTTACAAACGTGTCTTTTTGCCGTGGATGAAACGTCGTCTGCACGGCGGCCGGGACGCGAGCTTTTCTGCATGTTTCTGTGCGTCTGAGAGAAAGTGTTAATGTGGAGATGTGTTGGGCCAAAGGGAGCGTCAACAAACCTGAAGTTGTTGAGGTCGCGATGCGTTTGTCTAAAAACCTTGTTGTGTTTGTGTAAACCTGAGTGAAGTGCTGACATATCTATTTATTACACAATATTTACGTTGGAGATTTTCTTTAAGATACTAATCACAGGATAATTTTCAGTGATTGACTCATGAAAGAAATCTGGGGCTCGTCCCAAGGATGAGAGTTTTTAATTAAAACCCGTTTGTGCCACGAGAGAGAACACAGAATCATATCAAGGCCGAGTTACACTTCTGAAGCAACGAGCACGTTTCACTTCTCATTTAATCTGCACCTGATTTCTTTTGTTTCTAATCCGCTCTCTGGTGCAGGTTCAGATTCAGTGGTTTTATAAACGTTATATTTCAATGACTGTTTTCACTGAAGCTCTTGTGAAAAGTTTTCTCTGTCGTCGCTGCAGTTTCTCTCTTTTGTGCTTTTGACCTTCGAGTGTCTCCGCGACTCAAACATCCACAGTTTGGATCAGAGAGCTCGTTTATCCCAGATTTCACATATTGACAACATCAATCACACACATCTCTGGGTAGCGGCCGCTCCAGTCTCCCCCCCCCGTGTGGCGCTCGGTGTCGATCACAGAGGCGTCTCGAGGCCTGACACAGTTTGTGGACCCGAGGGTTCCTCTGTGCGCCAGCCTGCTGCGCTCGCTGCTATGTAGGGCAGAGCGAGACCCTCCGCCTGGGTGGGAGCGAGGGGGGAGGGTGGAGGACAGTGGGACGGGGGGTGAGGGAGGGCCGGCAGCCAGCACTGGGGCCCCATGCAGGGATGCTGGAGATGGTGCCGGGAGGCGGGTTGAGGGGTTTGCAGGGTGCTGCAGGGGGCAGGGAGAGCGGCTCGGGCTGGGAAAGGAGCATTCGTCTCAAAGCCTGCGGGCGTCGGGCAGGATTCACCGAGAGGAGTTCAGTGTGGTTCCATCAAACTGGTTTATTTATCAAGAAGATGATGTTGTTGTTCTGGAAGTGAAACCACGTAGATCTTAATGTTTCCATCGGCCTGAAAAGGATCTGATTTATTAGTATTGCTTATATAAGAAGTAGTTTTTCATGTAGTTGGGGACTCACAAGAAACAGATCAAATTAAAAATGGTGAACTTTATCCTGACTGATACTACAATTCCCATAATGCACCCAGGTGAACTCTGTAATGTGTGTTTGTACTCCGTTACCATTCTAAGCTGTAAACTTGTGCAGTGAGAACATTCTGGGGAAGTTTTTGACCCACTTTCAATGAGCTGTTTGAGCGTTAGGGAACTAAGAGACAGTTCAGGACGATGGCAGGTGTCCGTCTGTCCGTCTGTGCATGTGGACAGATTCTGTCCTTGAGACAAACAACCGTGCACGACACAGAAACTTCACAGACGTGTGTGAGATCAGAATTAAGCTCCAGTTATTAGACGTGGCCTTTTGTTTCAGCTGGAGATGAAGACGTCAGCTGATTTGAGTTTGAGAGATTTGAGCTGATGAGCTGTGAGTGTTTAACGTGTCACAGGAGAAAGAACAGAACAATCAGGCAGAATGAATTGTTTTAATGATCTGATGAGCTGCAGCGTGTGGCACCGATGTCCTCGGGGACAGTTCTGTGAATCTACTGACATAAAGAGACGGATAATAAATGTGATTAGACACTTTTTACAGGTTTTTAATGCTGATTCTGATATTTACTGTGTTTATATTTGGCTATTTTAGCCAAATAGCTTCTTCTAAAGTTACTTCTACTTTATTAACTTGAATTGATAGCTGGTGAAAAGGTCGTGCTGTGGCTTGGGGTCATGACCTCAGGAGATGTCTTGGCTACGGCTCTACGTTGGGTCCCCTCTGCTTCATGTTGGGTCCCTCACGTTGGGTCCCCTCTGCTTCATGTTGGGTCCCTCACGTTGGGTCCCCTCTGCTTCATGTTGGGTCCCTCACGTTGGTCCCCTCTGCTTCATGTTGGGTCCCTCACGTTGGGTCCCCTCTGCTTCATGTTGGGTCCCTCACGTTGTGTCCCCTCTGCTTCATGTTGGGTCCCTCACGTTGTGTCCCCTCTGCTTCACGTTGGGTCCCCTCTGCTTCATGTTGGGTCCCTCACGTTGTGTCCCCTCTGCTTCATGTTGGGTCCCTCACGTTGGGTCCCCTCTGCTTCATGTTGGGTCCCTCACGTTGGGTCCCCTCTGCTTCATGTTGGGTCCCTCACGTTGGGTCCCCTCTGCTTCATGTTGGGTCCCTCACGTTGGGTCCCCTCGCTTCATGTTGGGTCCCTCCTGGCTTGCTCATGTTGGGTCCCTCACGTTGGGTCCCCTCTGCTTCATGTTGGGTCCCTCACTTTTTGTCCCCCCTCTGCTTCATGTTGGGTCCCTCACGTTGGGTCCCCTCGGCTTCATGTCGGGTCCCTCACGTTGGGTCCCCTCTGCTTCATGTTGGGTCCCTCATGTTGGGTCCCCTCTGCTTCATGTTGGGTCCCTCACGTTGGGTCTCCCCTCTGCTTCATGTTGGGTCCCTCACGTTGGGTCCCCTCTGCTTCATGTTGGGTCCCTCACGTTGGGTCCCCTCGGCTTCATGTTGGGTCCCTCACGTTGGGTCCCCTCTGCTTCATGTTGGGTCCCTCACGTTGGGTCCCCTCTGCTTCATGTTGGGTCCCTCACGTTGGGTCTCCCCTCTGCTTCATGTTGGGTCCCCTCTGCTTCATGTTGGGTCCCTCACGTTGGGTCTCCCCTCTGCTTCATGTTGGGTCCCTCACGTTGGTTCCCAGTCCTCAGGCTGGGAACCGATTCTCTATAAAAGAAGATGAGTGTTTCCTTTTCGTCAAGGTGTCACATCCTGTCGCTGTCTCCTGCCAGGTTTTCTCTTATGATCATATGTCCGCTCCTGCCTCCCCCCCCCCCCTTCCCTCTCTCCCATCTTCTTCCAATCTGTCTCCCCCCCGTCCCCAGACAGACCCTCCCATCAGTGCCCATTTCCCTCCGTCTGGCTCGTCCCCCTTCCTTTCACCCAGATGACCCTGCCGCCGCCCCGTTCCTTCTGTCTGTCTGGCTTTCCCTTTACCCAGATGCCCCTCGAACCCCTGCCCGTCCCTCAGCGTCCCCTCTGTCCCCTCTGTCCCCTCTGTCCCCCCCTCGCACCGTGGATGTGTCTCACTCTCTCGCCCTCTCGTCTCTACGTCTCTCTCTGTCCCTTTTTCATCTGTTTCTCTCTTGCTCCGCTCGCCGCCTCGCTCTCTCGTTCCCTCGTACTCTCCCACCGCACAGATGCCTGGCGTGGTTCGCAACAGCTGTCTCGCCATGTGCCACCACCAAGTGTTGCCTCCGACTGCAGGGCGAGCGAGGGTGGTGGCGGTTTGGGGGGTGGAGGGCGCAGAGCGGATTAGTCATGAATATTCATGTGCTCTTGGATGTACCACCGAACAGAAAATGGCACCACAGAACAGGCTCCGCCCATTTAAAACGGGGGTGTCAGCTGGGCGAGGAGGGAAGGAGGGAGGAAAGGAAAGGAAGGAGGAAGCAGGGAGGGAGGATAGGGAGCAAGGGAAGATTGATGGAAGAGTATGGGAAGCGGAGGCAGACGGAGACAGGGGAGGGCGACCAGACCGAATGGCAGGGATCCATAAATTGATTACCCCCCCCCCCTCCTCCCTCCCCCTGCCTCCCCCAAGAGGTGTGAAAGAGGGAGCACAGTAAGAAGAGGGCGTGGGAGGAAGTAGAGGAGGAAGTGAGGGGGGGGGGGGGGGGGGTATTGGAAAAATGTTGGAAAAAAGGCCGGAACATTTTGTACTTTAAAGAATCTCATGCTGCCTCAAAGATCTGTGACGGGGACAGAAAGAGGCGGATGGATTTATTAATCAAAATGACTCGTTGTGCATTTAGAGCCAAATGCAAAAGCAAGTTTTTGAATGTGAGCATTTCGACCTGGTGGTGGCGCTAGAGAAGAAGTCAGTGTTCATCCATTCAGCATTTACTGAGAGAACAAATCATGTGGACGTTAATAAGTGATATTTATCCTGTGAGAACAACGAACACCAGAACAAATAAGAGATATTTCACAAGATGAAAGACGAAACTTTTATTTATTTATTTTAATAAAAGGCAAATGTCTCAACTTGGTTGGGGCTGAATGAAAATCAGAGCAGTTCACACATCCACCCAGAAGTTGTTGAGACACAGGCTTCATACTTCGTCATGCGTCTGCCGGCGTAAACAGGAATTGCTTAAATAACATCTTGTCTCCTCCACGTGTAAACACTTCTATCATTGTGAAATATGGAATTCAACAACAGCTGTTGGCAAAGACGAGGAGTTAATAAGACTTGTAGCTGAGTGTAATACCAGAGTCTTCAAACTAAAACGATAGCAGCAGCATTTACAAACTTCTACGTCTTGAGCGGCTCTGAAACTCTGGAGTTGTGTGGACGATGTATCTGCAGCAGAGTTGATGTGTTTTCAGACAAAAGCATAGAAGTGTGGATGCAGCCAAAGTCAATCAACGAATCCAATGGATGCAAAGAGAGAGAGAGAGAGAGAGAGAGAGAGAGAGAGACGACCCACAACGAGTAAAATAAGATCGACAGTGAAGTGTGACCACAGGGGGATTGAGGGTGAGCACGTAAAGCAACGGATGAGGAATAAGAGAGAGAGGAGATAGGAGTGAGGAGATAGGTGCGAGGAGATAGGAGATAGGAGATAGGAGCGAGGAGATAGGAGTGAGGAGATAGGAGTGAGGAGAGCTGGGGTGGGGGGGGCAGCAGATCTAAGCGGACCGAGGCTCTGGTGGCTCTTCCTCTCTCTTTCATGGAGAGCCAGGAAAACAGATTAGAGCAGCCCTGCTCCCCCCCCTCCCCCCTATGGGTTGGTGGTTGGGGGGCAGTGTTAGAAGGGTGTTTTGGGGGTGAAGGGGGGGTGGTGGTGGGGGGGGGGGGGGGTCGACCACACTCTTCCTTCTCCCCTCCCTCCCCCTCCTGCAGCCCCTCAGATGATGACACTCTCTGGTGGCGCCGGCTGGACCCGAACCCGAGCGGCTCGTGCCACTGAGCTCCTCCGCGCTGCGATCGTCATGACGACAAACGGTTCATGGAATTTTATTCAGGTTTTACAGGTTTTTGAGTTTTGAAATATCATCTCAGTGGTTTAGAAGAGAGACGCTGTGAGGTGTGTGTGTGTGTGTGTGTGTGTGTGTGTGTGTGTGTGTGTGTGTGTGTGTGTGTGTGTGTGTGTGTGTGTGTGTGTGTGTGTGTGTGTGTGTGTGGTCCAGGTATTACTCATGTTGTCTGGATCTAAATCTGTTTGCAATTCATACAATTTTAAGACAAAGACATGTTTTAGGTTAAGGGTTAAATTAGAATTAAGGTTAAATTAGGACAGGTTAGGTTAAGGTTAGGCTCAATCAGTGTGTGTGTGTGTGTGTGTGTGTGTGTGTGTGTGTGTGTGTGTGTGTGTGTGTGTGTGTGTGCGTGTGCGTGTGTTGTTCACCAAGCACTCACTGCACTGAGTGAACAGCTTTCTTTCACACACATCTCCGTTACCCAGCCGCTCTCTCTTCTTTTCCTCATAAACACACACACACACACACACACACACACA
The DNA here is from genome assembly GCA_006182925.3 of Reinhardtius hippoglossoides. Lineage (NCBI taxonomy): Eukaryota > Metazoa > Chordata > Actinopteri > Pleuronectiformes > Pleuronectidae > Reinhardtius > Reinhardtius hippoglossoides. The sequence continues at coordinate 20,650,523 of CM031685.1, forward strand.
CACACACACACACACACACACACACACACACACACACACAGTTAATCAGACCTATAAACCCTCCTTGCTGGTAGAAGATAAGCAGTGAGCTGGTAGCCCTGCCCTCCTGAGAGCAGCACTCCTCTAGCAGTGCCGTGGAGCAGCCTGATAAGGCAGGGGAGTGTGGGATACCCTGAGAGATCCACACGCACACACACACACACACGCACACACACACACACGCACACACACACACTCTGCTCAGCATCAGTTAGCCAGATCCTCCTCTGAGCCAATCAGCAGCTCGCAGGGCCCGAGGCTCCTCCAATCAGCCTCCTCCATCAGGTGTTGTTAATCTCACCACTCAGCCTGCAGGTGGATTGTGTGTGTGTGTGTGTGTGTGTGTGTGTGTGTGTGGTGTGTGTGTGTGTGTGTTAGCTACCACACTACATGGGTACGTATGAATATTGCACCGTGATAAAGAATGGATCACAGTTCAGAGGTGAACAATAAAATAAAAAGTCAATCTGGGTCTTAAGGTCCATCATAGACGAGGAGACATTATAAAATCTATAATCGAAACCTAATCAATGAAGAAAGACTTTGTTCTCTGCTCAGTAAACATTTGTATATTTGAAGTTAGTGACTTCAAGTCTAATCCTGTTTTAAACCTTGATGTTCAAAGAGCCGACGCGTGTTCCCCAGAGTCGTCAGGTGATTAAGTCCAGTTTGTATTTCTGGTTCCCTCGTGGATTCACGTCCAGATGAATCAGTGTCCGTCGCCTCCGTTTCAACTTCAAAACTTATTTGAAGAGTCGCGTCCGTAAAGGAAATTATAGAACGATCTATTTTTAATATCGACAGCCAACACTTTCCCTGAGGAAATTAGACTTAGAAGAAGTGAGATAAATATATAACGATCTATATTATAAATCAAATTCTGTGACAGAAGAACCAGATGACTCAAATAACTGTTTATAGTTAGTGTGTTTATAGGCAACGTTTAATAGAATAGAATTGGTGTTTATTGGGTTTGTTTAAAACTACAAAAAAATCTGTTTAGCAGCTTTTCAAAAGTGCAGTAAAATCATACATATAATAATATACATAAACACAGATTCAAGGCAAAACAATTGTGCAAAGACATGAATAGTACACATAGTACTCAGTAATAAAGTGTGTGTGTGTGTGTGTGTGTGTGTGTGTGTGTGTGTGTGTGTGTGTGTGTGTGTGTGTGTGTGAGAGAGAGTTATTGTTCTCAGTTCCTCAGTTTCTCAGATTCAAACGATCCTTCGCTGATATCGATGTAGAAAATATTTACCATCAACTGCTGAGGATGTGTTTCTTCTTTTATTATTTGATTCTATATAAATATGTATGTTTCATTTTTTTAAAGGCTTTCACAGTGAGAGGTGACGTCCACAGTCCAGAACCAGAACCAGACTTCACCAGTTGAAGCTTTTGCTCTTGAAATCAGGAATAAAAAAAAGCAAAGCAGCAAATTTAGTTCATAACTTTCGAGCCCTGTGGTTTTTTTATTGAGTTCAACTTGTTGAATGTCACTAAGAAAAGTTACTCAACTGCTTTACTTGAATAATTATTAATATTTAAACTCTTTTACACTTCAGATTGTGCTGCTGTTCTTTTTTTCTCTGTTACATTTATCTGACAGGTGAAGAGAAAGACTTTAGAATATGAAAATATGCAGATTAAACATCAGTTTATCAGAGTAAAACATCTCTGCACCTCAAACACACACAGGGTGACATTTTAATATTAATAACTTTATGACACATGGTTCATTCAGGACACGTTGACTCGTGATGGAGTGACATCACGTCTTCCGTCACTTCCTCTCCACGTGTCGTTCTCCATAAGAACCGACTCGGTGCTCGTGTGTGTGTTCGAATCCCGCTGAACCGGTTCCTCTCTCCCGGGTCACTCGGTGCCGACCCGCCGCCGCCGCAGCCTACAGCTCCCGCGCGCATCCATCCGCGCCGGCACCGCCTGGAAGTTGGACTCAGGTCCAGTGCGTCTTAATTTACACCAAAAAAGAAAAAGCAGGGAATCGGGCCGGTTCCACTGGCCGTGCCAAGGTCAGCATTCCTAAACGGGCCGTTGCCTGGTGGAACTTTTGTTTCCCAGTTTGTGTAAACCTCCAGGGAGAGACGGTATATAGAGAGGAGACACAGACAGGACTGGGGGGGGGGCGAGGGGCGAGTATGGATCCGTGCGTGCGGGTCACACGTGCGCGTAAAGGTGTGGATACTGGCCACATTTAGCCCGAGAGGGATTCCCAGTGTGAACTCCACAGGAAGCAGGCCCGAGTCTGTTTGGACTTTTCAAAGGAAAAGGTGAATTCATCCCAGTTGATCCACGAGTTCGTGCGTAACGAGGCGAGTTGAGCGGCTGGAGAGGTTCTGGAGAAGCGGTCGGACTCCGCGGCCTGGTTCTGGGATCAGGGATCAGACGGCCTGGTCCTCGAGCGGCGGCCCGGTGCTGAAGGTCCAGTCGGACCAGGAGGAACCGAGCATCGTGACGAACGTTCAGTGGTTTTAAATTCGATTCGTCCTTTAATTCACCTTTTCATGAAAAGTGGAAGAGTTCGTCCCGAATACACATTTGATTATTAAAACAGTTTCAGAGATGAAGAGTCAGAGGTGTTGAGGTCAAACATCAGGTCAACTGTGTGTGTTGTGTGGGTCTGTGTGTGTGGTGTGTGTGGGGGGGGGGGGGGGGGCTGTGTGTGTGTGCGTCCGTGTCTCTGTGTGTGTAATATTTTGCAGTCTTAACTAAATGAAGAAAGAAAAATGTGGGCTTCACTGACATGAGAAATAAAACTGTCAAACACTGTAAGAAAAGATTGTGCTCACACTCACAGGCCTCTCCTGCAGGCCACACACACACACACACACACTCTCTAACACAGACACACACACACACACACACACACACACACACACACACACACACACACACACACACACACACACACACACATACTCACTAACACAGACACACAGAGACGTTAAAATTAAGCATGTTATTTTATTTATATTTTAATAATAGGATATATCATATTAGACGGTTGGTATTTGATCTCACATTCAATTTTATTATTATAATTATCATTGTTATGAATTATTTTAACATTAGCCAATTTTTTTATTACAAATAAAATTTATAATATTGATTATCATATTGCTATTGATTGTTAACAGCTATATTTGTCAGGTAGACTAAGTGTGTGTGTTTGTGTGTGTGTGTGTGTGGGGGGGGGGGGAACCGTTTTAAAAAACAGAAATGTTCGGTTCTTAAATAAATATGAGTTCAGTTATTAAATGTGTTAAATTAAGAATGAAAGTCACGTAAATTCACAACAACTAAAATAAGGTATAAATTCATCTGCTGCCCGTAAAGACGATGAACTCAATCACTGTTATAGCCAAGAAATGTTAAGTTTTATTAAATATGATACACAATAAAAATTATTTAATTAATTAAATTGGTTAAAATTACAAAATATCACCTGCTCCCGATTTTCATTCCAAAGTAAATCTAAATAAATACAACAGTGTTTTAGAAAATGGATTTTTAATAACGTCTCTGCTCGTCTCTCCTGAAGGAGACATGATTTCACCTCTGGAGCAGAAACACGGAGCTTCTCCTCTGGTGTCTCCTTCTCCATGTCTCTGTCTCCAGCAGCTTCTCGTGAGGTCTCGTTGTACCGCGTGCACGTTGAGCCCGTGCGCGCGGGAACAGGCCGCAGGTGGATCCACGTTGTCCCCGCGCATCATCCTCGTGGCTGTGACGTCCGCAGCTGCGCGCTTCCGTAAGAAACGCTGCGTTTCCCATAAAAGGTGAAACCAGTTGGGTCTGGATCTGAATTTCCGGAGCTCATTAGATATTATTTGTGGAGAATCAATCTCCTGCAGCAGCCTCCACCTGCCAGAAGGTGGTTCTGGTTATTCACGAGTCCACAGAGTTCACCTGAGCACAGACCCGGTGGTTTATGGATGTGAGGTATTGGGCCTGTTGTCCGGTGGTTACACCCTGGTGCGGGTCCATCAGGGGGAATAGGTGGGAGATATGAATCACACACTTCATTCCCACCACAGGCCTGACTTCACATACTGGTCTGTGCAGTCACTGGTCTGATTCACTGGAATTAAATCAAGATTTATATCTTAACCTGAGCTGCTCCTCGGAGGGAGTCACGTGCAGCAGGAGGCCAGTACAACTCTGGTGATGGTTTTCATTGAGGGGGGAAAAACACGATTTTTTTTTAAAAATAAAAAACAATGAATATAATAATTAGCCTGTAAATCCAGTTTGTGTTGCAGCCCATGAGCTGAAGGTCACATCTGACCAGCCGTGAGTCTCTGCGTGTTTTGGACATACAGGGTTTTACAGCCTGCTCCCCCCCCCCCCCCCTTCATGCCACACACTCAGAAAATGTTTGAGTTTATCATAAACTACCTCCACCACCGCCGCCGCCACCGCCTCCCCCGCGGCTCCCTCACCTCCCTCCCGCCCTCCTCGCCGGCCCCGAGCTGCCCCTGCACTGTTGCCGGTGAGAGCTATTAATCCCCTGCGTCCGCGGTTTACTCTGAGCCCGTATTTAATTCCTCTAAACCCCCAGCTGCCGCCCTGGTTCCTCACTGAACACGACAGACTGTGGACCGCTCTGGTTATTAATAATTCACCAGCCCCGCGCTCCGCTTCTCCGGCCGCGGCCACAGGACACCGCGCGTCCTCACTGGAGCGCGCCGCGGTTTCACCTCCAGCGCGCGTGTACTTGGTTTCGGCTGCTCGGCGGCTCGCAGCGGGGGAGACGTGCGTTTCACCCTCTCGTTATTGTGTCGGAGGCGCACAGGCTGCAACAGTCCCGCCGGCGTGCGTGGCACTGAGGTTCCCCCCCACGCGCTTACCCGCACCAGCTCTGCCCCGCCACTGGTCTGAGACGAACGTCCTTTCCCCGTGACTTTACGCAGGTGGAGCAGCTCGGACACGAGGAGGAACTCCGCGTCTTTCCACACGAGCAGAGCCGGAGCATGCACGAGGGGAAAGCGCGCGTTGTGGTCCCCTCCTGCAGGAGCAACAGCTGATCTGGGGAGCGCGTAGTGCGCGGAGAGCGCGGGGGGCTACTTACTGTCCGTGCACGCAGCCGCGCTCCTGCTCTGCCACTCGGGCTCAGGCGGGGACTGTGTCGGTGGCGCGTCCGCGGACTTTACGGTACCGGGACAGAGTGGAGAGAGAGAGAGAGAGAGGTGGGGGGGGAGAGAGAGAGAGAGGTGGAGAGAGAGAAAGAGAGAGAGCGCGCACTGACAGGAGCGCACAACCTTGACACCGACGGGTTTTCATGGAAATGTCACGAGTTGAGCGCGAACATAAACACTTTGCATGAAGAAGACGAGACGCGGACGAGTTGGATTATTCCGCGCGGAGAAGACCCGGTTCTAGAGCAATGTGTCCCGGGCATCAGGCCGTGTGTTAGGGCTCTTCTGCTTCCGGTATAAGGCCCAGAACAAGACACCGAGCCGCTCTCCCTCTCACTCTCACTTTCTGTTTTTCTTTTTTTTTTTTGGAAGCCGAACTTTTTCAGAGTGGAAAATGGGTCTTTGAGAGTGTTGGCACATTTCCCCGCACCACAATGGTACGTGCTATGTAAACCAATAATTTTCTCATTTCTGCCGTCAGCTTTCAGATCCATTCGAGCAGTTGTACGTAGATTTAATGATACACAGAAATAACTTTAACGTGTAGTGGGCCGAGCTGTGTGTGTGTGTGTGTGTGTGTTAGTTATTCACTGGGAGCTAATGGGTAACAGTCACTCCAGAGTTTGCCAAGTCCCTCCACCCACCTGAGTGTCTGTGCTGTCACATGTTCTGGATATTTGTCAATAATAAGCTTGAATTATAAATGTTGCTTTAAAAACGCTGCTGCTGTTAGAATCACACAAACTCCTTGTTTTTAAATAGCTATTTAACGTGTTGCCAGGTTTTTTATTTCCAACCTCCCGGTCCAATCGGTGTCCGGGCCCTCTCAGGTCACCGCCGGATGCCCACTCTGCCTTCTGCCGTGTTATCCACGTGGAGAACGTGTCTCCTCTCATTTCAGTGCTGTCTCTGCACTATTTATAGCCACGTAAGATACGATATAGGCCTATAAGCAGCTACTGGATGCGTCAGAGCCCCTGGAGAACGATTCCCACCCAAACTTAGTTTATTATATTTAGGAAAATTTTGCTTGTAACAGCACTGAACGTCTTGTTTGTGCCAAAATTCAAATATGTGGCTATTTGATTTGTGCGTAATTACGCACGGTGTGGCTTCGACCAATTCTCTCATTACGCAGTTGATTGATTTGCTCAAATTTAGGGAAATCCTGTGACATCACAAAGTACAAGTCTGTGATTTTTTTTAAATTGTATTATTATGGTCACTTTGAGCATTTTTTTTAAAGATTGCATCAACATTTGAGATTTCATTAGGTTCCTTAGAAATTGAATTGGCTGAGCACTTCTGAGAAAATCTGTTGTTTCCACTTTTATCCACATTCGCTTGTCTGCATGTGTTCCCTGTGAGAACGAGCATTTGATCGCAGTGCTCGTAGTTTTTAAAATTAGCAATAAAAAAGCTCAGCTCTGTACAGAATTATGATATATAACTCCCACGTCCTTGACCTTTAGATAAATTCCCTTTTTTTTCTGGCATCAAATGAGTCAAGTCAGGCATAGTTAGGCGAACCTCCCACATACAACCTTGAAGCTGCCTCGGCACCGGGAAGGGAACTTATTTGCACATGAATATGAAAGATTATTAGTATGAATAATTATTTGTTTACGAGCATCCTCGCTGACATGGCAGCTGCCCAAGAAGCTCATCAGTAAAAATGATACAGAATTCAGGACAGGCCTCACATGGGATTATCTCCACTTGTTATTCTCCTACTTATAGCAGCAACTCACCTCTTTTAAATTTTTTTTTTTTAAAGGAAAGGCTATATTGTGAATTCGTGCCAGAATATTTCAGTTGCATGTTAGTTTAGTCAGAATACACTGGAGGCATCTGTCAATCAGTGTCAGGATTTACTTGGCCGCCCCCCCAGAGGCTGAATTATGCTCCGTCTCAGAAACACAAACACCAGAGATGATCTATATATCTGTGGCACTGTGCGTTATTGATTTTTCTCTTAATATCATTGAAAAACGGGGGGGGGGGGGGGGGGGGGGAACAGGGAATGTGGCAGACGACAAGTTTATCCCCACATTCCTATAATAAGCGTAACTGCTTCATGGTCACCATATGTGCCATGTACAGTGTGGGGAGGCAGATCCAGTGTGTGTGTGTGTGTGTCCCACAGTGTTTGTGTGTTTGTGTGTGTTTGTGTGTGTTTGTGAGCCGCCTGCCACATGACGATCAGACAAGTGGTTTTCCAGTCTTGTGTGTGATCTCCCTCTTGGCTGTAGCTGCCAGTGATGTCATCCCTCGCTGTATACAGAATATTATACTATTATGTTTGTCCTGGCCTTGACATTTCCCTGGAAAAATAAATAAGGCTTGGACCAGGCTGCGATGGCTCGTGTGGTGCATGTGCAGCGGGACGGGGCCGTATAGTTTCAAAGATGGAAACTCTGGTACACAATCAAACAGTGTAAATATTAGGATAGTGAGCTCAGATATAAGCTTTGTCAGGTCGATCGGTTTTTAAGCTGTTGTAACGGTTCCAGCGTGAGCACGGAGGCTATCGGGGGCCGGGGCGAGAGGAAGGACCGGTGTGATGGGTTCTGCTGCTGGGATGTGACAAAAGATCCACAGTTTTAGAAAGAGCCTCAATTTTGACAATTGGCTCGAGTCGTTTGAGGTATTCGTCTTTTTCAGGAAGCCGAGGGGAATTTTAAAGACACAAAAGCAATACTTAAAGAGGCATGACAGTGATTTAGTATTCCACATCCATAAAGTTGGGGAGACTCACGAGAGGGAGATTTAAAAAAAGAAAGAGCGGTCGGGATTGAAGCAGCAGATGCGGAGATATCCTGACTTTTAGTTCTCTCTACGAGTGGAAGTCTAAAAACACCAGATTCTGCTTCCCTCAGAATTTGATTCATTAGAATCTCTCATTCAATCCTCCGTGGCTGTTAAACAGTGACGCAGGCTGCGCTGTCAGATACTTCGTGTCTCGAGCCGGAATCAGAATAACTCTTCAGGCCTGTGAGCTTGAACCCGAACGACTCCTTTCAGCTTCACTTCAACAGACCCCGAGCTGCGTCGTGCACTTTTGAAAGTAATCTCCGACGTTCCGTGATGAACTAGTGACAGGAGACAACTTATCGTGCAGGTGAGAGCTGCAGGGGTCGAGTTCTCCATCGAAAAAATGTGGAAAGAAAAACCAGAGGAGTGAGGTCATCCCACTGGTTCCCAGCACAGCTGCAGAGTTTATTTAAACAAGTGACCTTGTGGTGAATTAAAGCCGACCGCTCCGAGGGCACGAGGACGATTTGACCCCTGGAACAGGTCGGATTAGTTTGCTGTGGAAACAACAAAGCACCTCACACAACACCGACACATTTCTTTCATTTGCTTTTCGCAGGGACGGGGTATTTTTTTGTAAAGGAAGTCTCGTCTCCCGGAGCGCCGAGCGATCACGTAACGCTCTTAACTCTTCCATCTCGTCTCTGACCCGGCCGCAGTCGCTTTATCGAGACTTAACCCTCGCGCTAATTGGTTTCACAAGACGCCCCAGACAGCACCGCAGCTGTGTAACCGAGTCACTGGAATCTACTTAATTTAGGAAGGTGTCCGTATCTCGTCTTCTGCCTTCCCAGTTTAATTTGTTGGGGGGGGGTAAATCCCAACAACAATACATGTGTTCTCTCTCCTCACTCTCGTCTTTAGGCTCTTAATGAGGAATTAGAGCCAATAGCATTATTCATTAAACAGAGCTCGCCTGCTATTTATCGCTGTAACGATATTAGCATATTTGTTTAAGTTTCCAACACTTTTTTTTTTTTTTAGAATTCTTAACCAGGTTTAGCATTTTTAATAATCTGGCAGGGAATGCATCGTACCAAATTGAATGCAGAAAAAGAACCCAGTGGCAAGCCCCAGAAACATGTAGAAATCCTTTATAACACACACACAGACACACACACACACAGACACACACACACACACACAGACACACACACACACGCTGCTCTAATTACTGCCTCCCCCGCTCCCTGTCTCTTATTCCTCACCTCCCGAGATGCAGGTGTAAAATATCACATTTTTCCAGCGTTTCTCCCTGAGGTGGCTCTGGCTTGGACTCACACAACGTAAATTTCCCCCCCTTTCATATTCATATTCCCTCACACACGCATTTCCTTTCCTCTACAAACAAGTTCCCCCCCGCCCCTCCCTCCCTTTGATGTGCTTCCCACATCTGCACAGGTCTGTTAGCTTGTTACCAGGTGAAGAACGAGGAGACAGTCAGGGCTGGATGAGGTGGGACTGGGTTGGATGTCAGTTTAGGTTTTCTCGCAGCAGAGGGAGGACGAGTCTCCGATGCTCCAGAAGGTGTTGAGCCGGAGGAGCGATGAGGAGGACGTGGAAGGATCAGAAGGTTGTTTAGCAGCGATTGGGAGGAAGTACCTGCCCCTCAAGGCCCCCGGGGGTTTCTGTGCACGGTTGTAGTCTGACTGAGAGAAAGTCGAGGCTCAGTGGACTAGATACAGCTCTCTGATTAATCCAGTGCCATGAAAGATCTGAGCATCCCCATTGGACCTGACCTACTGACCGACTGGTTGTCTTGGTTTCCTCTTAACCTTGATTTACAAGGCTTTAAAATAATTGAAATCCCATCTCACACCATGTACTTTTACTGTACATGGGCGAGTTGTCAGTAAAGTCATCCCTCAGAGCTGGAACGAGGTGAAAGTCCCTGTCCTGAAAAAGGAAGCTGACATGTGGGCGCCTCAGTCCGTGGGTTCAACAATCCAGAGGCGCATAAAGGAATTTTATTTTAATATTCCTTAACAATGCAGGGATTTGGCGTCTTTCAAGATCTTGGTGATAATATATCAGGTGTGTGCCGCCCTGGTGGACGCATGAGCTCAACTGAGAGACATTCCACTTTATTTCTGAGATTCAGTTTTAGCTTATTGGGCTATAACATCTTACTGGTGATTTTAAAACCGTTAGCGATTTGTACGTTCAGCAGATCTGAGGCCTGTTAGCTGGTTTGGTTTCCACAGACTTCTGATGGATTGTCTCTCTTACTGTTACTCCACGCTCCACCAGCGTTAGCTCCCGTTGCTAACTCTGCACGTGGAGCTGCAGTTAGCTCACTGCAGAAACGCGTTAGAGACTAATCTCCTGTGACTTCTCCCACATTCCACGTCGTCTTTGAACTCGTCCAAGAATATCGATTATAGACTCTTCAGAGGCCTTTTCTGGGATTTGATCGATGTCTCACTGTCCTCACAAAACCTCCAAATACCGAAGATGTAACTCATGGCTGAAAGAAGGGTTTAGATTTTCCCCCTAATGTCTGTGTTGGAAACTTGGCATCGAGCAGGACCGATGTTTTCTTCTGTTGTAGAAGTTTCTCTTCCCCTCGTCCATGTTGTGATTGTTTGCAGTCGGGAAGACACGGCCTCCGCTCTGCATCGATAAAATCTGACAACCCAGAGTCAACATCCTCAGACATCAATCGCTTTCCACGGCGTTCTGGGTGTTAATTACTTGATGTTCTGCAACTACACACACACACACACACACACACACACACACATATATATATACATATATTTATATATAATTGATACCATGCTCCATAAAAACAGTCAGGAGGGGGGGAGGGGACGGAGCTACGGAGGTAGAAAGATGAGGACAGAGCAAACACTTCAAACTTGAACTGACCCGTGTTTTCATCCTTTCATTTATTTGTCGTGTTTTTGCCCTGAGCCCGAAATCCTCTGTCGGAGCGACACGCAAATCCTTCCTCAGCGTAAATGAGCGAGTGCGACTTGTCAGAAAGCGGTAATTAGAGCGAGCGCCGTGCCTCGCTCTGTGCTGCTCTGTGATTACCAGCGGAGGAAAATATATCCTTCATGTGTACCAGGCAGTTTAAGGGCTCATCAGGAAGCCCGGGGAGCTTGACACGGGCACCATTTAGTGGGACAAATGGTTTGAAATGGTTTTCCTCCAGTGTTTCCCCACATATTAATGATGACAGGCCCGAGGTTGGTCGCTGGGGCTGAATGCCACGGGTGGTGTTTTCTTAGTCACTTGGATGACTTGAGTTCTAACTTTGTTTAACCCAGCGAGCGCTTCATGTGGCCCCGCGCTAAATTTATTGTGAGCACGAGAGGCCGCGCTCGACAAACCCAATGTTAATCTTCTGTTAATCAGCCGGCCGGCGGGACCCGGTGCCGCAGAGAGTGGAGCCCGGCTCGGCGATGCCCTTCCTGTGTCACAGGAGAAGGGAAACGACTCGAGCTGCAACCTCTCATTCTGAAGGATATGAATAGCCTGTGTCTCCAGCCACAACTTGGTTAGCCCAAGTCTGGTCCTTATTATAGAGCTGTGTGTTTATGCATGTGTCTGTGCATGTATTTGTTCGAGTACAATCCCGTGTCGCCCCGTGCGTGTGTGTGTGTGTGTGTGTGTGTGTTTGTGTGCATATGTAAATGCTTAAGTAACTTAATGTCTGTTTGAATTCCTCTAAAAAATAGTTTACCTCACATGCCAGTTTAAAATAGTATAACTTTACATTTCGCTGCTGGCGACGAGCGATGTTTGTTCCTGTTTGGGGTCCATGTTTGTTTCTACTTAAGTTATGTTGAGAGATCAGAACGTAAAGTTCTGGAAAATAGGATTATTGGCTCTCGTCTTCTTCTATCCGGCAACTTAAAGTCGAAAAGTCTCCTGGTCCCTTTGTGAGTGAAACTTTCTTCCCCCTTAACTCTGAGTTATTTTCATTAATCTGGCAGTTTTGAACCCTCGTCTAACAGGTTTAGTCGACTTCCAAAAACACACGTTCAAATTTAGCCTGGCAAAACCCAATTTGCACCAGTGTGTACGAAAACGAGTGTTAGCCACGGGCGAGCTCGTCAGGCTGAACTGCCCCTGATCCAGATCCACAGCCTGTGGTTCCCTCCCGTCCATGTTGGCCCGGCTGCCTCCACTGACAGCTGAACTGCCATGGATGCTCATTCAGAGTCCAAGTCTCTGCTGGTGCGTCCCGCAGCATACAAATGAACCGCGCTGAATAGAAACAAACACTTGGAATAAATACTTTAGCCGCATCTATCAGTGAATGCATCGCAGAGCCGCCGCGCTTGTCCGTGTGGCCCCTGCATGTGCGGGCGCGAGCGCGTGCACGTGTAAGTATGTGAATGATTAGTGCTGAATCAGTGCACACTGACAGAAAAGTGACCATGCAGGTGAAACAGCAGGGACAGGAAATGCCATTGTGTCGGAGTATTGTGTTCGGGTTCGGCAGCTAAACGCATCGCTCCCCATTCAAGTGCTGGTGACTGGCAGGGCCGGGCCTCGGGCCTGCGTAGCATATGGGCTCCGGCAGGCAGCGCACACCATCCCCTGTGTGTGTGTGTGTGTGTGTGTGTGTGTGTGTGTGTGTGTGTGTGTGTGTGTGTTCGTGTGTAGAATGTCAATGAAAAACTCTGTTTCTCTGGTGGTGGGACTTGAGGACGATTATTAAATATAGGTCAATATGAAATATGAAGCAGGATTAGAGAGATTCCAACATGAGAAATCTGCTTTTACAGCTTTGCCGCCATCTTCTTTGGTTTGTGTTTCAAATTCCATGAACCCTAAAGAAAGTGTGGACTAATGAATAAATGACTGTTGTGTTACATTTCAGGCAACCGAAACCTTTCTCTTGAATGAAGAACCCTCCAGAGGTCCTGGGATGCCTGAATGCTTTGTAGTATCAGATTCATACAGGGTATGCATCTATTATTATTATTATTTTTCTTCTTATTTCTTCATGTGTTGGTCCTAAATGTGTTATTTGAGTCATTACTCATTACTGTGACTGACAGTCTGTTTTCATGCTCTTGGTAATTGTACCACAATCATAATGTCATTCACAGCTCCCTCTACTCAGCTGCAAACCATTACAATCATTATTTCCACAGGCACATTTTAGGAAAAAAAAGGAAAGAGAAGGGGCCTTTGCAACTTCGCCGAAGCGCCGTGGCCTCACGGGAGTGAAAATTATAACCATAATGTGCAGCATGCTTAGTTGTGTGAAGAGGAAAAAGGAATAAAGCAAAAGTTAAAGAACGTGAGCAGCTTTTCCTTTTTTAAAATAGAAGTTAAAAAAATCCACCCAGCGAGCGCACGGTGGATTTACAGCCATCGACGTGATATAAAACCGGTAATAAAAAGCAGGAGGTGGGGACGGGGGGGACGGGGGGGGGAGAGGGGAGGGGGGGGGGGGAGTCGGTGGATGACTGAAAATGTGATTGTTAATGAGGTGGGAGCCAGTTTTCTAGGCTGCGCTCTTTGTTTCCCGGAGTTAAGACTTTCGCCAAGTCTCTGAGAGAATCTGGGTTGCTGCAGTGTATCGTGTGTCTCGGGGTGCAGAAATGAACCATTATGGCTGTAATTGAGCAGCGTGGCTGGTGGAGGAGGCTTCTCGCCGAGCGCGGGCGGGGAGGAGCGTCGCTGGAGCTGTATTGGATTGCGGGGGCAGCGGGTTCAAGAACATCCACAGGAGGGTAGTCCACCTCCAGCCTCTCCCCAGGAGGTCCGGGGGGCTTAGTGTTGTGGCAAACGCATCATGGCTTCCCCTCTCCCTCCGTCTTCATTAGTGCTCCTCTGACGGAGGAGGAGGAGGAGGAGGAGGAGGAGGAGGAGGAGGAGGACGGTGCAGCCGCCCTTTGAGGAAGAGTGAATGGAAACATGAAGTGAACTCAGTGTTTGTGAAGTGGTGTCAGTGCAGTTGTTAGGTTTGTGATGGAGTGTGGATGTGAGGCTACGTCCAATCAAAGTAAAACCATCTCTGACCACACAAGCGTTTTGGCTCCGTAGTTTTAACCCCTGTTCAGACTAATGCGTCTTAAAATACATATTTCACAAAGTTGCGAGCGTCTACCTCCAAAATAAAACGCTCTAAACCTCCAGAGTAGAGGCGTCGGGCGGATGAGGAGCCTGAATTCGAGTTTGAGCAGTTTCATTTCTCAGATCCTCACATGTAATCAAGTCAATTCTGTCTATAATTAAACTCATAAAAACTATAAATACAAATAAGTCAGGATGATATTATTATAAATATTATTATTATTAGTGTTTATAACAAATGATAAGAAACATAGCAGATTGTAAAATGGTAACTTGGACCGAGGTCGTGTAGAAACGGGTTCATCATCGGCCGGATGAAGAAAGTTGATTCTGTTAAATGATCCGCTCACTATTTATCTTGTTCACAAATATTTCCCAAAAAATCAAATGTATAATAGTTGTATACACGTTTGTGTTTTTGCTTGTAAAAGAAAAACAATTGGCTGAAATATCACGATCATATTTTTACCTCTGACACGGAGTCGTGTGTGTGTTTGTGATTTTAAGATTATCTAAAAGCTACTGGACAGATTTCTGGATATGTTTCTGGTCTCAGATGAATTTATTGCATTTTGTGGCAAATCCAGGATTTTTTTTCCATTGTCTTTAAAATTGTGAGGCAGATGATGGTTTGAGGAATAATTCAGGGATCGTGATTTAAAAAATGATAAATTAGGTGAAGCTTGATTTAATTGAAGGCGACTGTCGGACCTTCGTGGAGCAATTTTACTTCAAACTGTATTTTATTGTATAATTTATATTCGGAAAAAAAAGCTGAAATATTCTCAGTGGTGGCCGATTTTCTTTCTTTGTCCCTTTCTCACGATCACGATGTCTCAGAAACGCCTCGAGGGATCGAACGTGGTCCGACCGTTCCCTCGGACACGAGTTGAGCTGATTAGAATTTGGTGGTGGGCGAAAGGTCAAAGGTCAAAGGTCATTATCACCAAACAGGTTTATTCAGAATTCAAAATGCAGAAAGTCTCTGAATAGAATAAGATTGATAACAGTCGCTGGAGGTGACGGCACAAACACACTTTTACTTTTCTTCCCTTGTGCTGCTTTGACCAACCACACAAAGTCAGGTGTGGTGTCATCACTGCTTGTGGTATGATACCGTGTGCGTGTGTGGTGTGTGTGTGTGCGTCTGTGCGTGTGTGTGTGTGCGTGTGTGCGTGTGGTGTGTGTGTCTCGGGCACCTCTGCGGTTCCTCCTTGAGCGACCTGTTCTGCAGACCTCGTTGAGCCGGAGACAAACAGGACTACTCGGTTCCTCTGTCAGTCTCCGGTGCCGCGGTGCGTCCCCGTGCTGCCGCGGTGCGTCCCCGTGCTGCCGACGGGTGCCGCGGCAGCACGTCGCTGCAGCGACTTGGTAAATATGTATATTTTTAAGCGTGTGAAAAAGCAGCGCCGCAGCAGACCCACCAACCGAAGCATATGGCTCCACCATGTGCTACTTAATGAGAGATTTACTCACACAGACCACTAAATGTGTGGCTCGTTTAAGGAGCCGCGGCAGAGGGGCGCTTGCGTGTGTTGCCTGCAAGTCGACTCCATAAAGGAGGGAGGTTTTGTTTCCCCCCCCCCCGTCCCCCCCCGGCTAACCGCTCCCTGTAACCTTTTTGCATTTGCGGTGCTTTTAAAGACTCTGAGGCAAACGTGAGACTCCCTGAAATGTGCCGGGCGATGGCTATGATGTCAGGACACCTGTCTAAATGCAAGGGTGTGCCTGTGTGTTTCGTATTAGTCATGTATCGCATCCAGTGGAAGGAATGCTGGCGTCGGAGCCCGGTGCGGTGGCGAGGACTGGTTTAGGGTTTTGTGGTGCTCGTGCACTCCTGACCGCACACTTCTCCCTCTCCTCCCCGGCTCGGTCGTCCGGCCGTGTGCAGTAATTGGCCACACGGAGCCCAGATCTCGGTGCTTCGCCTGCAGAGGCTTTGTGGTGGAAGTGCACGAGCAGTAGGCCCCATAAATCTGTGGGACGCCAGTGTCAGGCCCGAGCTTCAGCTCATGCTTCTTCACAATGACTCCACTCCCACCCGAATTCCCCCGGTACCACAGGACCTGGTCCGAGCGGCTTCGCTTTTATGACGTTTGTGTGTGATATGTTTATCGCTCTCTACTGTTTGCTCGTGTGAGAGAGAGGGAGGGAGAGGAGCGTTTCTGTTCCCTCGGTGCTGTCGTGTTCCGATCCTGCTCCGAGGCTGTGATTATACGTTTGTCTCTCCACTGTTTGCTAGTTTTCTACTTCAGAGTGAGAGTGCTGCAGAAACTGTTTGGCTTGGACTCACTTCACTGGTTTCTCAACTACAGTTGTGGGCTCCAGACTGGGTCAAATATGGTTCAGCAAATAAATAGACTTAGCTCCAGAGCCACCAGGAGATAGTGCAGCCATTCAAATGCCTGCAGACTCGGCTAAGAGTGTACTTGGAGCTTTTAGTGCACGAGAGAGCTGCACATCCGCGCACGCTGCAGGAAGTTCTCCTGCAGCTGCACACATGCCTCCTACGTGCACGTTATTAATGAAGTATTTAATCGGTCAGATCAGAGACACGTCAACACGAGCTGCAGAGGAAACGTCTCCGGGTTCAGACAGGCGGTCACGTGACGCCGATGATGCGTTTACGTGTTTCCTCAGATCCGCAAATGCGGGAGAAACGCGCACTGACCGACTTCAGTGACAGTTACTGGTGTTTTCAGGATCGGGTCAGTGAACGCAACTGGGGGGAAAGCGCGGATAAATAAACCCTCTGCACAGATTTCATCCCCTCCCCCCCCTAAAAAATATAATTATAAAAGATTTATCTCATTGCAAAAGACAAATTTGATTCATGCAACACCTCCATGAATGTGCGTTTCTCTTTCTTTTTTTTATTTATATAATATAAATCCTCCCAAATGCCGTCGCTGCAGAGAGGCGCGGGGAGAAGCGCCTGAGAGGAGAGAAGGGGAGGGAGACAAAGTTTTTTCCCTGAAAGTTTGTGCAAGCTTTCACTTTCTAGGCGGGGTTACAGTAAGCTGCAGCAGCATGGACTGAGAGAAACAGGACGGCGAGCGATTGCAATGCAGCACGATACCGAGCTTCCATCCAACTTGAGTCCGCTCCGCCAGCAGCCTCCTCTCTAAGCCGCCATGTACTCCCCGTACTGCCTGACACAGGTAACCGCTCGCCCGGCTGTGGTGGCCCCTCGGCCGCGCCGCCGCCCGCTTCTCTGTGTGTTTCCATGTGTTTCCATGTGTTCGCTGCCCGCGGCTCGGACCCGCTCCGCTGCCGGACTCCGGGTCCAGCTCCGGGTCCGGCTCGCCCCTCGGCTCCGCTCGGGCCGTCGCGCGGAACTTTTTTTTTTCTCGTGCGTATTTTCCATCGCACATGGGTTCTTTTTTTTTTTTTTTTTTTTTTTTTTTTGTGGGGTTGGAGAGAGAGAAAATGGCGCTTCTCCCGAGATGTATTTCATATATCAAAAAAAAAAAAAAAGAGAGAGAGAGAAAGAAGGAGGGGAGCGTGCGTGGAGGAGGAGAGAGAGAGAGAGAGGGAGTGAGAGCGCGCGCACGGACACAGACTGTGGAGTTTAATATTTCTGCTGGAAGATGCGCGTGTGTGTGTGTGTGTGTGTGTGTGCTGTGTGTGTGTGTGTGTGTGTGATTGCGGGGAGTTGTTGGCCGGTGAGAGGAGCTGTAGGAGCGCGGGGCGCGCGCCGCTGCCGCCGCCGCCTTTGCACGTTGAGACCGAGTGTGTGTGTGTGTGTGTGTGTGTGTGTGTGTGTGCGTACGTGCGTCTGTGCGCGTACGTTCTTGTGTGTGGGGAAGCGTGCGTAAAATTCTACGTGCATCTTCTGACCTTTTTTTTTAATACTCTGCTGCACCAGTTGATCTTTTTTAAGTTTGTAACTTTGCATCTATATCTTTATATCTACACTCCAGTGGTTTTATAACTTGTGTATATGCAGCTTTATATCTATAACTTTATATCTATGCTGATTTTATAACGTGTGTTTATATAACCTCTTATCTAAATCTTTATATTTATTTATATTTACTCTCTACTGGTTTTATAACGTGTGTATATATAACTTCATATATATACATCTGTATATCCATCCTCTATAGTGACTTTATAGCTTGTGCATATATAACTTTTTTATCTTTATCTCTCTACTGATTTTAAAACGTGTATATAACCTAATATCTACGTCATTACATTCATACTCTGTGCTGATTATGTAGTTTATGTATATATAACTTTATATCTATTTCTTTATATATCTATACTCTCTGATTGATTTTATATTTATAACTTATATATTTATATCTATAGCCTACTCTAAGCTGATTTGATATCTATAATAATTCCTTTATATATTTTTTAATAGCTCATTTTCATCTCCTCATTTCTCACAGTTAATTTTTATACAAAGTAAAAGACACCGGCTCTTTTTCTCTGTATGTGGAATCATTGCTTCTTATTTTAAACTCTTGTCATTTAAATATTTTAGCTGCTGATCTTTTGAGATAGTTGCTGTAGAAAAAATAGTTATATAAAGAGTTTATAGTTTAAAATGTAGTTTTTAACAGAGTCTAGTTTAGTTGTTCCACGGCTTCAGCTCCAGCGTTGGACTATCACAGACTTCTCGGTGTGAGTCGTGATAAATGTGACTTTAAACGTTCATATTTCTCCTTCAGTCACAACTATTTAAAAATGTCTGTTCTTTATTCTCACTTCGTCACATTTAGATGACATTTCTCTTGCAGAAAAATCTTTAAATATTTGTCCTATAAAGACACGTTTAGAGCCGGACTGAGGGATTGGATTCACTGAAACACCGTTATGGGATGTTTCATCAGCTCTGGGTCGTGCAGCTGTGCAGCACATCTGCACTGAAGGGTCCGCTCCTCAACGTGCTCGCTGCCGATCGACATCCTCTGGGATCAGGTGTCTGTCGTGACTTCGCTCACCGGCTCGTGTTCCGCAAAAAACAAAGTCAAATCTCATATTTAGACAACTTTTTTTTACCTTTTTAATATTTCCCCCTTCCGAACGTTGAGCCTCTCTTCTTCCAGGTCCTCGGGACTTTGAAGGTATTTCCCTGGTTTCAGCCAAGCAGTGGCACCGGCCTGCCCAGCTGCTGGAAGTCCTGCTCCTACGAGCAGACTTGTTTATCCCTCATTGGCTTTGTCTGACAGCCGACTGCCAGGGTCCCGTTTGATGTGTAATTCAGTCCTGATTTCTCACAGTGGTTTTATTAAAAGAGTTTTCCTCTCGTCGTACGCCTCTGACAGCTCTGCTCTGTACCAGAGGCTCAGAGGATGCTCCTCGCTCATCGCATGGGCACCAGTTGGGTCTGCTTTCCATTTACAGACATTAGCAGCTGGGATCATAACACCGGCCTCTCGCTGACACCAGAAAGGGAAAGGAGATTTTTTATTATTATTTTCCTTAATTCTTAGTTTTATTGCAGAAACTGTTGCAGGCTCCTCGGAGTGTTGGCGTAAGACTCCGAGGGTGAAACTCACTGAGAGATGGGAAGAAAATAGAAACAGATATTTTTCACACAGATGAGAATACGAACACCTTACAGGCCTTTTCATTTGACTTGCATCTGTAAATTCTTATGCATCCTTCATATGTAAGTATATTTCATTTGGCCACTTAATTCAACTTTAATTTAAAAAGTAGCTGGCAACAGGAGCTCGTGCACGTGTCGCTGATGGTAACTTGCAGTTTGTCTTTGCTTGGGAAGGAAACACGTCTGTAACAAGGGATTAAATATAGGCTGCTGTATTTTATTTATTTGATCAATTTGTGTGTGTGTGTGTGTGTGTGTGTGTGTGTGTGTGTGTGTGTGTGTGTGTGTGTGTGTGTGTGTGTGTGTGTGTGTGTGTGTGTGGCCAAGGAGTGTGGCTATTTGCACGTTGAGGAAAGTTGTTTCTTCTCTTCCTCTTCTCTGCACACACACACAGACACACACACCACACCACACTCGCAGCATTCTCTCACATTCTCCCTCTTTGGACGTTGAAGGCTCTTTTTGTTGATTTAATTGCTGTTAATAATTAAAAATTCGAGCCTGGACCTGGAATATGGAAACAATTGTAAACAATCGAATGAATTATTAACTGTGATAAAAGCCTCAGTGGAGAGAAGCGTCGTGCTGGGAAGTGACGCTGCGTAATGGAAGGAAATTACTGTGTGTGTGTGTGTGTGTGTGTGTGTAGAGTCGATGCAGTGTGTTAGAAATAAAAGATAAATATCATATTGAGCTCTGTGTAGTTTTATACACTGTAGAGTCTTTTATTCATAAAGTGGACGAAAGTTCCTTATTTTTCTGAATTTTATGAAAAAATCCCTTGTAACGTGAAAGTTGCATTTTTTCCTCCTCAAATTATCTTTGACATCGTTTTTTAAAACGATCAACATCTTTTATTTTACATTGATTTATTTCTCCCAAAATCCTGAACTCCCGGTTCCCCCGCAGGCCACAGTGACGCAGCACAAACATGCACTTTAAAACACACACACACACACACACACAGCCATTCCTATTCTTTCCCATTCTCTCTCCCTTTTTGTTTTTTAATTTAATGTCATTTGCATCTTGAATCTGAAATGTGTTGAGTGTTGTGTGCAGCTCGTAATGTGTTCACTGGAGCGACCTGTTAACTGATTCCTTCCCTCTGCCTCCTCTGCCCGCCTGGACGCTGACCCCTGCTCTCCTCGCCTCTTTACACCCTCTCAACACTAAAGTATTACCCTACTCATCTTCTAAACAATGCCTTAGTGGTAAGTCCTATTTAGTCCCTCTTTGTTCAGCATCAGGTGTGTGTGTGTTTCTATATCTATATATATATCTATATTTCCGTCATGAGAGAATGTGTATTTGTGGTGTGTCTCCTGCTGGCGCGGACCCGCAGCTGCAGGCCTGCGCAGGGGAGAGGGAACTTTGATTTGAAGCACACACGCTCCATGAAAAGTTAAAAGTTTCTCTCCTGTTTTAGTTTTTTTGAAGCCTCGTGTCGACAATATGACGATAAATCTCCTTTTTAATAAAAAATTTTCAGTTGCACAGAACAAACAGACAGAAAGAGGAAAGTAGGTCGCGTTTTGGAAAATGGGGAAATATGTGTTTTGCCGAGAAATGATCTTTTTCCTGCGCAATGGGGAAATGAAGATGTCGACAATCATTTTTAAAAAACTGCTTTTTGAAACGTTTCCTTAATTAACTCTAATTAATTAGCATTCGTGCAAAACCGTAACTTCCAGTGCAGACGTTCCCCTTCGCTCCTGTTCGCGTGCTCGTGCTCGTGCTCTGAGAAGTAAGAGAGGAGGCGGCTGCACAGAAAGCAGCTCCGTGCACGCGCACACGACTTTGCGTGGCCTCGTCCTCCCGTGCGCTGCGAGGAGGCGCGCACTTGCCTCATGTCTGCGCTGTGCGCGTTGCTCCAGCAGGACGTGTTGTGTTATGGTTTCCTGACGTCACCGCCAGTTGTTCCCGCAGATGAGACTGACGCATTAGGACTTTCGCGTTTACACATATTTGGTGAGGTGGCCATTACCCCCCCCCCCCTCCCCCCCCCCCCCCCCCCCCCCCCCCCTCTCCCCCCCCCCCCCCCCCCCCCCCCCCCGTGTCTCTTCCCAAGGCCTGGAAAATGAGTTGGAACAGCTGCTCCGAGGATTAGAATCTGATGGAACCGCAGTCTGAATAAACAGAAAGAAATGTCGGATTTTTCAGAATTATAAGGACACACACATACGCACATACACATACGCACCCGCGTGTGTGTGCACGAGCATAGGCGTGCACGAGCACGCACGTGCACACGCCAACCTGCACCTACAGACGCCATGTCCTCGTGCCAGTCCGCCTGCAGTGAGTGTCTCTGGAGTGGAGCTGCAGGATCCCAGTTCCCAGTCTCACCTTTGTCCTTTTCAAAAAAAGAAATCCCCTCTCAAGCCAGTTTACTGCTGTTTCATTTCACTTCAAAGTCAAAGGCTCTTATTGCCTGTATTGCATTTCTCAGATATTGAATCATGATATGACCGCGGAGTTTGTTTCAGCTGCTCACAAGTTGGACTGACTTGATTATACATGTATATAAATGTAATATACAACCCCGGTGTGGCTCGGCGCTGCCAAACAGGCCCCAGAAGTGGTGCTTGTGTGGATGTTTGTGCGGAGCAGTGACGTGGCAGCCAGAGGAGCACTCTCCGCTTGGCCACCAGACACAAGAATGAACTCATAGTCTGCTTGATTGACAGGTGGGGCTGATCTATTGTGCTCTCGTGTAACTGAGAGAGGAAGATGGGCAGGGAGTACACCGGGTGAAATCGGAGTCCCTGATTGGCCGGGCTGCTGTTTTGTGCTGTACCAGCCGTGCGGGATCTTTCCCCCGTCATCACGGGACACCAGGAGGTCATAATGCCAGACACTGCCAAGGACACCATGTTCCTTTTACTTATTCATTTGAAGCGTGCTGCCAGCGACAGCACAGCCCACCACCACAAACCCCGCCACCATTAAAAGACACTCGAGCTTAGCTCATTTAATAAGGTGGTGTTTTTTGGTTATTTGTGTCCTGCAGCTTAAAACCAGGATCTCGTCCTGCTTCGGCGTCGCCGGGCTCCGAACGCCAGCTTTTCATTTATGGTCTGTGAGGCTTTAACATCGGCAGCATGTTGTGGATTATTTGCATTCTAACTACACATTTAAATGAGAGGCTTATGAAGGTTTCTGTGATTAATGTTTTTGTCAGTCATATAAATTGTCTGTGTTTATTGTCAGCTCGTGACTGGGGGCCACCGTGCGTCAGCACCAGCGAATTTACGACAGTTTTTCGCAATGAAATTCGGAGCTGTCTTTGGTGGCAGAGACAAAGACGAGATGAGCCGAGTGCATTTTGGCAGCAGGCGATATAGATTTGAATTAAGTAGCATGTAGTTTTTTATCTCGGGCTGCATGCAGAAAGAGGCAGAACCAACTGTGTCTCATTCAGTATCAGCACAGCTGTCCCAGCATCCGTGGAGAATGGATTCCTACTGCTATTGCCATGGGAGGCTCCAGCCAAGAAGAATGGGAGGATATCCAGTGTGTGCGCTCGTGTTTTAAAAGGAAGCCG
Source organism: Reinhardtius hippoglossoides (assembly GCA_006182925.3). NCBI lineage: Eukaryota > Metazoa > Chordata > Actinopteri > Pleuronectiformes > Pleuronectidae > Reinhardtius > Reinhardtius hippoglossoides. The sequence continues at coordinate 20,673,690 of CM031685.1, forward strand.
AGGAGTGAGAGGAGAGAGTAGTACACTGGTGTGTGTGTGTGTGTTTGTGTGTCTGTGTGTACACGTCTGTCTACGAATGTGCGTGTGATTTCTTCATGTGTGTGTCATGTTGTCTCCACCCGCCTCACTTTTCCTTCGCTCATGTCACCTCTGGCATGGATTAGTCTTTGGCACAACCCCGGCGGTGCCCGCAGCCCCAGTGCGGTTCTGTGGTCGCCGATATGTTGTGCTGTTGCCATGGCTACTGAGCACACACCACTCCGGTGCTAAATTACATAATTGAGCTCGAATATACAGAGGAACACAAAACACTTTGTACAATATGAGAGCAAAAGAGAGGAGGGGGGTGGGGGGGGTCTCATTTTGGAAACCACCAAGACAAAGTGTGTCTGTACCAGAACGAACCACGAGCAGAAAACAGCGAAGCTCTGGTGAATGTTTGAGGGCTTTGTCAGCGCCGGGCTTCAGACGACAGCGCGACGCCGTCCTCCCTCTGGTGTTCTGTCAGAAACCTGAAACACACTGGCACCATTATGTGGCTGCCGGGTGAGCGCTGGTTGTGACAGGGCAGATGAGGATACGGTGTTTGCGGTGACACACACACACACACACGTGGTGTTCGTGTGAAACAATGAGACGGAGAGAGAAATGACGGCGTGTGTGTGTTTTAGAGAGGGTGTGGCCCCTTGAGTTCACAACACACACACACACACACACACACACACACACACACACACACACACCACACACACTTCTCTCCTTGCCCTCGTCCTCCTCCAGGTTGCGAGAGCATCAACAACGTGTTGAATTCCACTGGTTCTGTCACGGCTGGTTTACACTGGAGTTGGTTTTGAGGATACGACCTTTGATCCGCAAAGTGGTTTTGTTCGGGCTGACGAACGTGCCGTGACCTCAAAGACCCCACGTAGCAAAACGCTCCTAATAATAATCTAATAATCAAACCTTTAAATTACATTTACAAGTCACAATTTTTTTGTTTTAAGTGCAGGTAAGGCGGCTTAAAAGCTAAAGGCCGAACATTTTCCTGAAATTATCCGGAGAGGCTGAATATGTGAGAAAGGCAAACGTCTGAGTCCGTTGCTTCTGGCATTTTCCCGCTACTTTCCTCCCCCCCCCCGTGAGTGGGCGTGTCGATGACGTTTCAAACACGTGACGGACGTAAAAAAACTGAAGAAAACTAAAAAGAATAGAAAAGTATCTCGTGTCTGGAACGAGTCTGACCCGGAAATCTGGAAAGACAAACTCTGGAAAATGTCCAAACCCCATTTTTCCCAACGTTTCAGCTCAAGCCTGAAAACAGCTTTAGTTCTAAAACGCTTCTCATAAATCTTCCAAGTTACGTAACGATGCACATTTTCATGTTGAGACTGAAACAACTGGAGCAAAGGATCAGGAGAAGAAGAAGCTCGAGTGCATTATTATATATCGACACGTGAATTTATGATCGCAGCATTAATATCAGCATTAGGCTCAAATTATGAATAGACTGAGAAACGTGCTTTGTTCTCGCTTGGAGCTGAACCGACGCCAGGATCCACGCGCGGAGCGAACCCAGTAACTCATTCTCTGGGCTTCTTAATCAGCCTGTAACGTTTCCATGTAGCCGAGCAGCGCCGGGTTGGTTTCCACGATCTTTTGTGTTCCGCAGAAGAGGAACCTCGGGTCTCGGAGCCGGTGAGCGGGCGAAGCCATTGTTCGCGTGTGTCACAGGTCAGCGGGGAAACAGAGGCAGATCGCTGTCGGCCCACTCAAGGTCTTTTTTGTGTGGGCAATCTGGGCACGTTGTTTAGTCTGTCTGACCTACATCTCTAAATATATACAGTAGACCCTTCATTACAAAGCTTCCAGATCAATCTGGATGAAATCTGATCCCTCTGTGTTCGACTGCAGCTCCTCTCTGCTCAGACTCTCCACCTCGTTCGCTTTCACTCGCTCCCCGACAAGAGGCGGATTCAGGGCTTCCACACAAACCAGGTGTGAGCTGCAGCCGCGTCAGGAACAAACCGGATCCTGTGTCGGTTTGACTTCAAGCCCAAAGTCTACGAGTTCTATTCTGTGGTTTCTCCTGCATCACACACCTGCTCATTACTCACAGGAGGCACAGGTGTGCATTCCTTCAGAGAAACAGTGACGCTACAGACTGATGATCCTCATGATCCTCATGCTCCTCATGATCCTCATGCTCCTCATGATCCTGATGCTCCTCATGATCCTGATGCTCCTCATGCTCCTCATGATCCTCATGATCCTCATGATCCTCATGCTCCTCATGCTCCTCATGCTCCTCATGCTCCTCATGCTCCTCATGCTCCTCATGCTCCTCATGATCCTCATGCTCCTCATGATCCTCATGCTCCTCATGCTCCTCATGCTCCTCATGATCCTCATGCTCCTCATGATCCTCATGATCCTCATGCTCCTCATGATCCTCATGATCCTCATGCTCCTGATGATCCTCATGATCCTCATGCTCCTCATGTCCATCCATGTCTCCTGATCTCCTCATGTCCTCATGCTCCTATGCTCCTGATGCTCTCCTGATGCTCCTCATGATCCTCATGCTCCTCATGCTCCTCATGCTCCTCATGCTCCTGATGATCCTCATGCTCCTCATGCTCCTCATGCTCCTCATGATCCTCATGCTCCTGATGATCCCCATGCTCCTCATGCTCCTGATGCTCCTGATGCTCCTGATGCTCCTCATGATCCTCATGCTCCTCATGCTCCTCATGATCCTCATGCTCCTGATGATCCTCATGATCCTCATGCTCCTCATGCTCCTCATGATCCTGATGCTCCTCATGCTCCTCATGCTCCTGATGCTCCTCATGCTCCTGATGATCCTCATGCTCCTCATGATCCTCATGCTCCTCATGATCCTCATGCTCCTCATGCTCCTGATGCTCCTCATGCTCCTGATGATCCTCATGATCTACATGCTCCTCATGATCCTGATGCTCCTCATGATCCTGATGCTCCTCATGATCCTGATGCTCCTCATGCTCCTGATGATCCTCATGCTCCTCATGCTCCTCATGCTCCTGATGCTCCTCATGCTCCTGATGATCCTCATGCTCCTCATGCTCCTGATGCTCCTCATGATCCTGATGCTCCTCATGATCCTGATGCTCCTCATGATCCTCATGCTCCTCATGATCCTCATGCTCCTCATGATCCTCATGCTCCTCATGCTCCTGATGCTCCTCATGATCCTGATGCTCCTCATGATCCTGATGCTCCTCATGATCCTCATGCTCCTCATGATCCTCATGCTCCTCATGATCCTCATGATCCTCATGCTCCTCATGATCCTCATGATCCTCATGCTCCTCATGCTCCTGATGCTCCTGATGATCCTCATGATCCTCATGATCCTCATGCTCCTCATGATCCTCATGCTCCTCATGATCCTCATGCTCCTCATTCTCCTCATGCTCCTGATGCTCCTCATGCTCCTCATGATCTTCATGCTCCTCATGCTCCTGATGCTCCTCATGCTCCTGATGCTCCTCATGATCCTCATGCTCCTCATGCTCCTCATGATCCTCATGCTCCTCATGCTCCTCATGATCCTGATGCTCCTCATGCTCCTCATGCTCCTGATGCTCCTCATTATCCTCATGCTCCTGATGCTCCTCATGATCCTCATGCTCCTCATGCTCCTCATGCTCCTGATGCTCCTCATGATCCTCATGCTCCTCATGCTCCTCATGATCCTCATGCTCCTGATGCTCCTGATGCTCCTCATGCTCCTGATGATCCTCATGATCCTCATGATCCTCATGCTCCTCATGATCCTCATGCTCCTCATGATCCTCATGCTCCTCATTCTCCTCATGCTCCTGATGCTCCTCATGCTCCTCATGATCTTCATGCTCCTCATGCTCCTGATGCTCCTCATGCTCCTGATGCTCCTCATGATCCTCATGCTCCTCATGATCCTCATGCTCCTCATGCTCCTCATGCTCCTCATGCTCCTGATGTTAATCCACAGTGTTTTCAGATGAACATCTTCTATCTATATTATCCCAGTGTCTTCATCACTCAGTTGAACTGTCAAGGCGTCGATTGGTTCAGTCATGTTTGAATTTGGGGATGGTTTCTTTTAGCCAACACTTTAATTCTAACTTTTAGCTAACTTAACACAAATTTAACCCTTAGCTAACTATTTCAACCTTTTAATCATAACTTTTAGCAATCTATTAAAAAAGTAGAACCATAAGTTTCTACTATTTCAACAGTTTCACTATTAGCTAACTATTTCAACTTTTAGTTAACCGTTCCAAAAAGCTAGATGTTCCAACATTAGCTCAACGTTTGAACCATTAGCTAACTATTTTTATTTATTTATGGGCTGAAAGTAATTATGTCAGCAAAACTATATATTTATCTATGGCTCCATCCGTCCATCCATCTCTCCATCTCTCCGTCCATCTCTCCGTCATCCGTCCATCTCTCCGTCCATCTCTCCGTCCATCCATCTCTCCGTCCATCTCTCCGTCCGTCTCTCCGTCCATCTCTCCTCCATCTCTCCGTCCGTCCATTTACATGAAAACAAACATGTCCTCTCACCTGTTGAAGCCTTGAGATAAAATTACAATCCTTTAAAGCCGGAGCTCTCAGACGTCATCAGGCCCCAGTTGATTAGGTCACGGTGCTGATTTCAGTTGTTTAGTTGTCGAGCGATGACGCAACGCGCCGACATCACTAGATTCACCATCTTTTCACCATTTCCCTTTAAGTCGGAGGGATAAGGACAAATTGATTGGCTCCTTGATTGTACCTCAAACTTCCCGAGGCCGCCTCTCATCATCGCGCCACATTACCTCATGTTGTTGTAGCCGAGGAGAAGGAGAAGAAGTTCCTCCGGTGAACACGAGGAAGCGTAATCCACCTCGGCCATTTAGCAGATAAGATTCTGAGCCCAGAAATGATCATATTCACGACTTAGCATCAACGTTTGACGTCTACTGTTATCCCCTCGCACCAGGAACACGGCTCGCAGGTTGCGATCGGGCCTAATAGGCATTTATTGGGTTAATGTCGGAGGGAAAATCTTTTCCTGTCTTGGGGGTGGGTGGAGGAACGTTGACGCTCGGAGGCTTATGAACCCGCAAGTCAAACAGTAATGAAAACAGTTGTGACCTGATTTCAAGAGCCGGGGAAAAAGAAAGACACAGAGGAGATGGGGAAGGAGGATTTTTCTAAAGTTACAGACAAAAAGACAACAATCAGACACAGGACCTCACGCTTTCCCAACAATGTCCTTTTCTCCTCTGTCTTTCTTCTTCGCCTCTGGTGTCGTCCTGTTACCTTTTCCTGTCTGTCTGTGTCTGCGTATCCAGTTCGGCCACCCCGTCCAGTAAGGAATCGCTGTCACCCCAGGGAACAAAGTGCTGGAGCTCGCTCTTCGGAGCAGGAAGTTGGCGCCAGGCCAGGGGTGGAAAATCTATACTCGGTTGCATAATATAACAAATCTTTACCTCAGATGAACTCCGAGGAGGCCTGGCAGCTGTGAGCAAACAGAGCTGCAGGGCGGGAGTTTGTGTGTTATTAACCGACTCTGTTTGTGTGGAAGTGTCTGTGTATGTGTTGGGTATGAGTGCTCGCTCTATACTTCTTGGGGACTTGTGTTTGCAGGCTGCCGCAGCGGGCCCGGGGCTGCGTGAGACCCCGGTAACAGGCAGGCAGGGTGCACTACAGTCAAATACACCCTTGTTGGTGTATCTGAAGGGGAAAAATATAGAGCGTCAGAGTAGAGCTAGAGTTGAGCAGAGGAGACGAAGGCCAAGCAGAACCCGGGGTTAGACTCAAACACGACTCTGTGGCTTCTCCTCTTTGGCCCGACCCGCCAGTTGCAGCTGCAGCGAACCTCTGCGAGGGGAATTCAAATATAAACTTTCTGCTCTGTTTAGGCTCAGAGAAATAGCTGCAGGATTAGTGTGCGTTACATGGAAAGTTGTATATTTGACTGGAAAATTCGGTGCAGGATAAGGATTCCATGTCACTGCTAAAATACAAAACACAGATGGACCACATTTAGCTTTGCCCCGTGAGTTCATGGCGTGGCACCGTCTCTGCTCCTCCAACGCTCATTACGACGGTTAGAAATTAAACTCTCTCTCTCTCTCTCTCTCTCTCCTCTCTCTCTCCCCGCTGGTATTCAGATGTGTAGCCGGTGTTCATGTTCGCTGATTAATAATCCCGCAGGAGTCCTCTTCGTGATGCGATGGACTTGAAAAAGCCGTAATGGAGAAACAGCCTGTGCCGCTCCTCTGTTGTGGCTGCAGTTCTGTTGAAGCGGGACGTGGAGGGAAAGCACCCGCGAGCGCTCGGCTGTCTGACATGTCAAGCTGCTGTCAGTCTCGTCGGCGTGTCCCGGGAAACTTAAAACTGGGCTCATTATGGTCATCATCTGGAATAAAGTGCAATCATCTCCGCCACCTGTGGCAAGCTGCCGCAGAGAAACGACTCCTGTAGGCCGCCTGGCCCCCGCGTGCCTAGCAGTCGCATATCAATTCACGCACATTAATTCTATTTTATGCTTTTTTTCTTTCCGTCTGCACACCTGAACTGAGGTATTTTGGAAGCGGAGTTAGGACTCATACGGGGACCACAAACTGACGGTGTGTTGCAGCCAGGCGGTGGAGATTTACGATGAAAGTGAATGGGGACGGTGTGGGCGGGTTTGCTGAGGTGCACATTGTGCCTTTTTTCCTGTTTTTTCTCTAATACTCCGAAGAGCTGTTGGGCCTCGGGAACGGTTTGGAGGAGTAAAACAACAGCAGCAGTATTTTTTCCTCCTTCAGTCCAGAAAAGATTATAGAAAGAAATACGGCAGGAGGAGAGTAAGGAAGGACGAGGAAGACGAGAGGGAAATGGGCGGGGGTGAGAGAGGCCGTAGTCTGTGTGTTATAAATACAGTAGACTGGGGAGCACTCCATGTTCTTTTCTTTTTTCTACCAGCATGATTTGTTTGATTTACTCTGTATCAATCAGCGGAGGATGTATTTAAACGAACTTGAAGTATATTTGAGAAAGCGTCTTTATAGCTGTGGCTGTTCCTATTCTCCTTTTACTTTCCTTGGAAGCAGACCGTGATTAAAACAGACGATATAGGCGTATTGTATTTCCTCGGGGATTGGAAGGAATGCAAATGCATCATAACCATATTATACTAGTTAGGAGCGGTGTGCGCTGCCAAGCCTCTGGATGCAGGAGAGAGTAGACGCAGTTTAAACTGGAGGGAGCCGAGTCCCACAAAGAGCCAGGATCCCACAACTGCAACAACAGGAGAGGACATCTGACACTGTTGGACTATATTTGACATTTCATAGGATACACACAGAACCAGAGGCTGTGCTGCGTAAAAAAAAAAGACAGATCTGTCCCTCTGTGAATCACCCGACAGAGGAAATCTCCCCCCCCGGCAAAAAAGTTTCTCTCCCTCCGTGTGTTGATGTGCGTCCGTGTGCCACAGAATCCGTTTGGCATTTTTGTTGTGAGGGAAGCATGTTGCTGGTGGGACTTTGGCCGGCACAATCCCTCCTCTGTTAAAACAATGCGGCAGTTGTCCTCCCTAACCTAATTACTCCCTCCAGGGGGAGAAAGGCAACAGCACCAAATCCCATAGTTAGGAGCTCTGATCTGGACCCTGCTGCAAGAAAAGGCCTCATTCATTTCCCTCCAACACACACACACACGCACACACACAGACACACACACACACACACGCACACACACTTTCCCTTTGGCCTGACGGAAGCTAATTACGCTCTAATATATCCTTATTTTTCTCCTGGTTTATTATTGTTGTAAATGAATTGATGCCGAGGATGTAATAGCATCTAAAGTTGGAGTAATGCTGTCGTGATTTGCTGCCATAAGCTCAGTGATATGAACAGAACAGAACTTGGTCTTATACCCAAACAAAAATAGAAGCTAGAAGCTAGTTGCAGAAAATAATTACCAAAAATAGAATATTTACACAAACCCGTCAAACTAGTCCTTTGTGTTGGCAGGTCCTGGATATTAAGATTTATTCGTAGATAATAAATTACAAGTTAAAACTATTGAAGTGTTCATCGGGGTAAATTCTCAGTTAGTGGAAGGAACCGTAAGGAATGTAAAACAACTTTGCTTTTTCAGCTTCCTGTCTTTCCCTTGTTTTGCATTTGTCACCTTCCTTAACCTCTCGTCTGTCACTTACTGGCAGCGCCGCGTTCTGAAAACTTTATTACTGTAACTTCAGACAAGGAAGTCTGCATAGGAAGAGGGGGACGGGATGTGTGTGTGTGTGTGTGTGTGTGTGTGTGTGTGCAGAGTGGCACTCAGCGAAAAGAGGAAAAGGGTGTTAAAGTCTTAATTCTCCCTCAACCAACCTGTTTTGTTTACTCGTCTCTCCTCTCAGGAAGATTAGAGCAGCCATTGTGTGGCGGGCTTGGGAAACAAGGCCTGAAGTTTATATTTGGAGATTGTTGCGGTGCTGCGTCGCTGGTCTAGACTGGTCGGGGGTTTCAGACGTCTTTGTTTGTTTGTCTGGAGAAAAGAAACACACAACTCCCATTCGTTGCCACTGGGATCGAGATTTATTTAACCAGTTTGACTCGTTTGTGTCGTATTCAAAAATCTAAATATTCAATTTGACCTTTTATACAGGTTTATTGAGTCTTTTGACCTTTTCGCTCGATCTGCTCCTCACCTGGACACATGAGATCCTCAGCTTGTGTTGTGTGCGTGTGGTCGAACGGCGTCTGTCCTCGGCCGCGATCCTCTCCGGTGTGAGGGTTCGATTCCGTCCAGCCTGGGTGGACCCTGCTGGCTCCGCGCTCGCCCGTCGGCAGCAGCGGAAACACTCACAGCATTAGCAGGACTCTGTGTTAACTCTGTTATAATCCTGATTACCGACCTCTTTGTTTTCTCTTTACATTCATAGATTTTAATCCTGTGGATGATTTGATTCTCACACGTTTCTGCTCTTTCCCGTCGTCTCTGTTTGCTTCTGACTCATTAACTTCTCCCGTTCGGCGCCGGTGCCAACTTGTGAGATTGGCCTGTCAGTGGCCGCCATGATTGACTTTGTTTTCCATCACATTAACGACCTCTTCTTTGTAATTGAAGCCAGCAGTAAGTTTATTAACCTCGTGTTTTTTTTTTTTTTACTCCAGTTCTTCCACAGACGCTAAAAAAGAATCACATTTTATATCTTGATGATTGGCTCCATGCTATTGTCTGTAACTCTGGTTAATCGTCCTCGTTATCAAGCATCTTCCCGAAGTGGGAAACTAATTTTGTATCCGTCTTTAACGCGGTGCAGGTAGTTAAAGGGAGATGTTGTAATGTGTGTATCACAGTGAGCTGGAGTTATTTCCTCCGTTATTTCTTTTACTTTCTTTTCCTTCCAGCCCTTCTTGCCCCCCCCCCCCCCCCCCGTCCTATTCTCTGTCTTCTGTTTAGTATTTATTGGGCTTCTTTATCAGGGCTCGTACAGACACATACAACCACACCTCTGTCAGATATTCGCCCCTGGTTGGTGCTTTGTGTCCACGGCAGACACGAGACAAAGTGCGGGGCCCGAAGGCTGCGCCGCTGTTCGCTCCGGATCCACACAGGCAGGACCCTCGGATCACCGGGGTTTAATTAATAACTTATGGCTACAGCTTAAGCTCAGTTTCTTGGCTAATTCCGACGGAAAAAGTACGAGGATAAAAAAGAATATATAGACAGGAGGCCATAACGGGGGTGTGCACAGACGTGGAGGGTGAGGCGGTGGGGGTTGCGAGTCGGGGATGGCGGCAAAGCATTTGCATAAAGGGCAGGGCAGCATGCCCAATGGTGGAAAAGGTTGGCATCACGCCTTTCAGACTGGCAGAGAGGGAAGACTGGAGAGAGAGAGACACAGAGAGAGAGGGGGGGTGCAGTCAATAGTGCATCCCTTGTTCGGAAAGAGGAGGTCCCTCGCTGTTGGCAGGAGCGCCGGCTAAATCTCTGGTTTGATTGTGTGCTAGATTGCCCCTTTATTTGTCTGATTGCAAAGCGTTCAACTCTGCATTAGCAGCGGGCTTCACTTTCCAGGAGGGAGTTTCTCCGCCTTGGCCTCGGCCCGGCTCTGTTGCTACACATGCACAACGTCTCCGGGTTCACGTCTCGTGCAATCAGCCCGTCGGAGCGCGAGGGGAACTTTCTGACCCGTCTGTTCTATCTCCGTCCTGCGACTGCACGGCGGCGGCTCCAAGGTTAACGACGGTGTTGATTTAGCCGATGCCACGTTCAGTTGTGTTTTCATAGATAATTACCGGCCTGGAGACAAGACCTCTTCTGTCTGTGTGCGCCCGCCTGTCTCACCTTCTCCCCGTCGGAGCCACGGCTGCTGCCCTCGTGCACGCCGTCGTTCTGGTGATGTCATGGTGGAAGAGAAAGAAAAGGTTATTTTCGCGAGGGCCTGTTATTTTTTTGGCCCCGGGTCCATTAGCGCTGTAGCCTATCGAGTTTCGGCGCCCTTGCCATCGCCGTCCAACCCGTGGTCATCACGACCTCGCGCTGCCTGTAAACTCATCGTGACCACAAACCTTAATTCTGAATTTATGTCGACTTCTTGCGTAGATCCTCATTTTCACTGAGCAACAATCAAAAAGATCTCATTCATATTCATATGAAATAGAGAAAGATACAAATGCTTTAGTATAAATGAACAAAATGATAAAAAGATGAAACAAACCATAAAAAAAACATGAATTCAGTAAAAGCACCAACGCAACTCTCTTAAGACCTTGATTCAAAATCTGAATAAATTCAAACATGAAGTTCTACTTATCAACAATCTGTTCCTGCAGCATGAAAATAACAACAATAACAAATTACAGCCAATAGTATTATATTAATTTAAGGTCCAATATTAGATCATTAAATCAATAACATGAATGTTTGAGGAGGAGTTTCAGCTGCTTCTACTTTTAATAATTCATCGACCTTTAAAACTTGACGCTGTTCTTTAAAATATGTTGTATTTTATATGTGTGATATTGTTTCAAGATTCCCAAATTTCCCAATCTGTCTTTTAAACGATTCTCTTTTTTCCCGTATGAGACGAGTTCATCTTGCTTTAATCACTTTGCTCTGTTCGTCCGTTAGAGTGAGTGATGAGGCCGAAGCCTTCCGTCCGTCTGGGCTGAGAAAGTTTCTCTAAAGTTCAGATGAAGCTTCGTGATTCCCTCGACAACAAAGTGCGACGCTTCTGTAACTTGGGAAGATTCTCGGTTTGACTGACGCACAGAGTTTGTCCCTCGTCTCTCACCATATGGAGGCTTTGCTTTACGGCCAATGTGAACAGGAGGAATCGTTTACAGGAAGTGAAACCTCAATGTTCACGTTGGCACCGAACGAATGTTTTAACACATGCTGGAAACGATGTGACCCTAGAAGGAGACTGAAGGAAGCAGTGAAATGACGATCGGGGTCAAAACGTGCAACGTGTGATTATATAAACTCTGCAGCAACATATTATCTGACATCAAGCTGTTGTGTTAATACGGCGCTTGTGCTCTCTCGTAAATTAACTCGCACATTGTGCACAAAGGCTGCAACGACAAAAAGCTCAAATACAAAGTAGAGGCAGCTTTAAAACAAGAGCACGTACAAGTGGTGATTAGTATTAGTGTGTGTGTCTGTGTGCGTCTGTGTGTGTGTGTGTGTGTGTGTGTCAGAGGCGTGTTCAGGTTTGCTCCAGTGCAACACAACAGTTTTGTGGTCAGCTTTGGCTCCGAACGGGCAACAAACACCAGCGTTCTGCTCCAGTATTCGTCTCGGGTCTGAAAGCACAGCCGTGTTGTTTCAGCTCACTCCGGTCTCTCCAGCCGTGTGTGAACGGCTGAACTTTAGCATTTCATACCCGTCTCTTTGAAAAGAGGAGCAAAGCCCTACAGCTTTGTTAAGCGGCAAGTTAACACATGAACCTGAAGATCCCTTTTTTTTCCCCATTTCGGGCCCCGTGTTGACACTCTTAATTCTGCAGAGGGATCTTTTCATAAGAGGAGCGGTGGTGTAACAGTCCCTCTCCGCTTTGTGCCGGTAATTCTCCCCGACGTGTGTCGACCACACGGTCCAGATCAAAGATAGCGCGGCAGGCAGAGCTAACAGCCGCTAGCTGCTTAAGCTCTGTTCAAATGATGTCTCACCTCCGGCACGATCAAATGTTTGTGACGCGTCCGTCCGTCGAACTTCCGACAAACCAAAAGGGGGAAAAGCCGCGTGAAAGAGAATGAATTCAAGTGTGTGTCTTTGTCGCGGGTCCGACGCACCGCGTGTTCTGGTTACAGAGCTTTTACCGGGGCAGGAAATGAACGCGCGCCATCGGCCGACTGCTGCTGAAGGCTGGCGGCTTTTTCCACATTCGTCTCCTCCACCAAACTCAAGGAGTATTATTCGTAACCCGGTGGGAACCCTCTGATTAAACAGTTATGTTTGAAACCAAAAGAACAAGCGAGGCGTTGAAAACCTGGTCGGTAGTATCACCGTTACTCAGTCGGTCCTGGCAGCCGGGGGAGCAGCCGTCGTCTGTTGGCCGGCGCGGTGAGAAAACACTCAGTCATGGCTGTTGTGGTGCTGAGTCGGCCTGTCCCGGCACGGCCACTCACTCACGTGCACTCACACACACACACACACACACAGACACATTAGTGAGACTCAGGGCGGCTCCTTCATCCAGCAGCACATTCTTTCTAGACTCGGGGGGGGTTTGGGGAAAAAGGTGTGTGTGTTCATGCGAGTGTGCAGAACAGTAGTGTGTGGCATGTGCAGCTTCAGGAGTTTTGAAGGTGAGTTCCATCAGCTGCCTGGTGATCCAGCCCGATGAGCAGCGGCAGCGGCAGCAGGGTGATCACCACACGCTGGGCTGGGTTCAGCTCTGGGATATGTGTCAGTGTCTTCCTCCGCTCATCACCCTCGTCTTCACCCGGGAACACGTGCACGTCCCAACACGCTTCGCACCTCGGCGAGCAGCAACACATATTGTTTTATGTGAAATGGCCAAAGAGGATCGTAAAAACAGGATCGCCTCCGGTGATCTGGTTCACTTTGATCCTGCTGCTTTCAGAACTTAGAAATGAGGTGTTTCATTTTATTTCACCGTGCACAGAACCTCCAGTGTTTCTCCTGTGAATTCATGTCTGTGTCGGAGGATCGGTCTGTTCCTGCAGTGGCTGATATCTGGGGTGAGGCGGTGAGCTGCAGACCCAGAGGTTCTGAGGAAGGGCCCGGTCTGTTTTCCAGTGCAGCCAGGCAGCAGAGCCCCTTTGTGGGACTGGAATGTGCCGTGCGTGCCTCTTGCTCTGCTGGTTGCCCCCCACGCGGCCCACCCCGGGCACGTTAGCACGCAGCCACCGCAAATTGCTTGCAGATTTTTCACACCTAGTAATGCACTGGTGTGTAAACTCAGATAAGTGCAACCGACGCTGGGGCGCCGAGCCGCGGATCTTACGCATCACTTGCGAGCCACGGCAACGGCGACTTCTCCCCTGTCTTTAAATTTTAATCTCATGTCTCCCACCCCCCCCCCCCCCCACCCCCTGCCAGTTTCTAATGATTAACAGGAACGACTCCAGTGAGTGATAACAACCTGGAGACATGCAGCAGCCACTGGAGCTTGTTCTGATTACTGTACAAAACCACAGAACTCAGAGACGGCGTGGAGCATCTGGGAAACTGGTGCGTTGGTTTGGGATGAAACCAGTGGGTTGGTTTGGGATGAAACCAGTGGACACACCTTCTACCTGGAGAAATGCTCACTTTATAACGTTCCCTAACATGGGTGAGGTTAAAACTACCTGGATGAATGTGAATGCTTTGTGCTCTTAAGTAAACGACCGAGCCCGTTCCCCTGTCCTCTCCGTCGCCCCTGACCCCCGTCTCCTCCTCCACCTTCCTGCGCCCTGGCTCTCCGTCAGCGGCCGAGCCGGGGTCAGGGGGAGCCGGCGTCGGCCTCCGTCCGGGGTCAGGGACGCTCAGCTGGGCAGGAGAGGACGGAGCCGAGGCCCCAGCAGCACAGAGCTGCACTAATGAAGGGCCGGGGGGGGGGGGGGGGGCGGGGGGGCCCTCGGGTTATGCAGACAGTGGTTTAATTGGTCTAATGAGATGCGGCGTGGCCTCGGCGAGGTCGTCCACCGCAGGACGGAGCAGAGCGGCTCGGCAGAGCGGCTCCGGCAGAGCGGCTCAGGCAGAGCGGCTCCGGCAGAGCGGCTCAGGCAGAGCGGCTCCGGCTCGGCCTCTGAAGTTTAACAGTTACAGACAAATCATGTAAATTCTGCATGTTCTTGTAATTCAACAAAAAAAGATGAAATTATTGAGATGATCAATGTTTGAAGGAAAACAAAACACTCAAGCCAACAAAATTCATCATAACAAAAAAAAATTTAAAAGCGTTTCACCGTGCCAGAAATTATGATTTTGTATTTTTGGGGCTTGGCGACGTGGACTATTACCTCCATCCTCTCCTGGAAAGTCAGTCAAGGTTGGCTGGGATAAAAAAACAAAAAGATAATTCTAATTTCTCTCTGATTATTGACACTTTATTAGTTTTTTTATAAAGTCTCTATTTTATCTGTATATATGAATGTGGAGGGTTTTACTTTACAGAAATATAGCTGCCTTATGTATTTATATTTATCAGCTCAACCATTATCTACCACTTCAATGAGACACTTTATATGAATATACACATATAATATTTTGTATATGATATTTAATTGGCTGGTTTTCCTTTTGACCTATATATAGAAATCCACATTAAATGTAAAAAAAACTTGTTAAACCTTATTGGGAAAAAATCTCCCAGGCCAAAATATTACAATATCGTTTTCCCCCCTAATATTATTATTAATAATGAATAGATCACAATGGGATAATTTCTTCAGGCACATTAATAAAAAAACGATGTCAACAGTTTTTAAACGGTGGATTATTAGTGTGTTAAAAAGCAGTGCACGCTCTTCACGCGCACTAATGAATCACACGGAGCTTTTCAGAGTAAAAGACTCTTTCTCCGCAGCTGAAAGAGTTAATCTGAAGTTGGCAGCCGCGGCCTCACGCGCCGACGTGCGGAGAATAGAGAAATAAAGGACTTCAAAAAAATCATCTCTTTTGTCCCCGGTCACATTCAGCTCAGCCGCTTTTTTTTTTTTTTTTTTTACGATGATGATATTTTTTATTTTATTTTTGCAAGAATGAAAAACTGGCGCGTTCGCAGTTTGAAATATTGATATAGTAAAAGAATAAATACAGTGGTGTTTCACTTCAGTTTTTTCTAAACAGCTCCTTTATTAATAATAAGAAGAATAAAACACAGACAGGGAATCTGGGTCATTTTGGGCCTCGTCAGGAAAACAGGCTTTTTCTTCAAGTGCAGCATGAATATTAAAAAATTCATTTATATTAATTCGTCGGGGTTTTAAAAACCGTTTTCAGCCTCGTGGTTTTATTTCCTCCTCTCCAGCTCGTTTATCATTTTATTCCTGGCTGCACAGATTCCCTCTTTTTAAAGATTCATATTTTTAAAATGAGCAGAAAGAAGGAGACACGTGATGATGCGGTTTTTGATATTTCTTCATAAACGAGGCCTGGATGATGGAGCCACATTTAAATTAAATATTCCAGGTTTGAAATGTGACCCACAATGCACCGTGCGCTGTCTTTTAATGTGAAGGAGAAGCCGAGGCTTTTGTTTTGTAGGTGAACAGGTGACGCGTTATAAAACACGATCACGCGCGCCTCCGATCGATAACCGATCGTTCACGCGCAGTGATGACGCGGGAGGCCGCGCGCGCTCTGGCCTCCATCGGTTCCTCAGGTGAGAAGATGAACCTCCATCATGTGATGACGCTGCTTCCACGGAATCAACCCTGTGATTCATGATGCAACACTGCAGGCCCCACACGCTCACGCTCACGCTCACACGCACGACGAGCTGCCCCCCCCCCCCCCCCCCCCCCCCCCTGATTTGGCACTCTGAAGACCGCAGCTCTGTGACTCTAGGTTTGATTCCCCATGCAAACAGCAGAACGAAGGAGAAGTGACTTACAAAGCCCTGTAGTCAAATTCCAGTGACGTGTGAATGGTGGCGTATTTGCATTTTGGCAGGGTCACCGGGGAAAGCGTTAAATCTGAGTGAGAGGCATCAGGACCGGGGATCGGGTCCAAGTGCCAGTTGTCTTCTGCTGCTGGGGTTGGTGCTGCAGGTGCCGCTGGAGACGGGGAGATGGTTCTGTGAAGGGGAGATGGTTCTGTGAAGGGGAGATGGTTCCTGTGAAGGGGAGTGGTTCCGTGAGGATGGTTCTGAAGGAGATGGTTCCGTGAAGGGTCGGACAAACATAAATGTGTTCTTATCGATAATTATCAGGTTTAATGTCACGTTATTGTTTTATTCTAAGTTTAGAGACTCCTGAGGGAAGGTTGTGGTTCTGAACCCGTCTTCACGAGCAGAAGAACCCTCCTTGAACCATTTAGAAGCTTTATACAAATATATATATTTGACTTTTACAATCTAATTGCTGTAATTATTCATATTGCTGTTGGTTTGCTGGTGTTTGTGCTGCAGGTGGCGACGAACACAGGAATATATCTGTTTAGGGCCAATGGCCAAAAATTACATCAAAATATAAATGTTCCTATCGATTATATATAACGATAAATGTCACGATATCATTTCTTTTTTAGTGTAAAGACTAAACTCGTGTCTATGAGCAGAGAATGACCAATAATCTATATCTGAGCTCAATCAATTACGTGTTCCTCACAATGCATAAGCATCATGATCGCTACATATTAGACATATAGATATCATTTTATTGCTCAGCCCTGATTTCTCTCTCTCTCTCTCTCTCTCTCTCTCTCTCTCTCTCTCCTCCTCTCTCTCTCTCTCTCTCTCTCTCTCTCTCTCTCTCTCCCCACACACACACTCCTCTGTCAGAATGTGTGTGTTCTCCTCGGCCTCCTTTGTTGCCTTATCTAAACCATATATCAAACTTTGGCATCGTCCAGCGACACGCTCGGCGCCTGGGACCGGGCGGCGAGGTGCGTTGTCCTTCACCGTGTTAACAGATGATGGCTGAGAGTGGCTTTTTCATTAGGCTGATGCTCGGGGCTCGGGCTGATGATGATGAGGCTGAAATGCATCGCTGTGAGGAGGCTGTGATGTTTATTAGTGAGGAAATGGTGGCGCTGAGTGTTTGAGTGCCTCTGCCCGTGTCTTTTGTTTGTGCATTTGCAGTCTGGCTTTGATTAAACAGTAATTCCAATGACCTTGGTCATTATTTTCAAATGTAGACTTCCCTCCCTGCGTCAGCCTCGCTCGGTTCTGGAGCTTTTTCAGACCCTGCACCTGTTGGGTCATTCTCCTACAACAAGGGGAGGAAACTCTGAATCTCAAACACTCATTTATTCCATTATTCTCCTAACGAGTTATTCTCTTATTGCTCCGTTGACAAAATGCCTTTTTATAATTTCCCCCGAGCGCATGGAGACGTCTTCAAACGGCTTCTTTTGTCTTTATTAGCAGTCGGAAACAAATGATTGTGAGTTTAGCTTCTTACGTGAGAAGGAAAACATCCATTTCTCTCGTCGGAGAAACTGGAACAAGCGATTATTTGTGATCAATCGTTTGCCGACTACCAGTTTTTCCTCTCAGTCGACAAATCGATTAGCCGAACCCTTCGGCTCTGCGCTCGCTCCTTACGCGAGCGTATGTTGACGCCATGTGAATCTAAGCGGTGTTCTGGTTTCTGTAGCGTTGGATTCCTCGCTGGCAGCATCGTGGATGTTGTCAGATCAGCCACGAGCGAAGGAATCACATGGTTTACGTGTGTACGGTGAACGTTGTTTGTTTGCAGTCACCAGCCTCCGCTGCGCCGCTCGGTGATTCAGCAGCAGCCTTCAGAGCCGAAGCTGTCTGCAGAGCAGGTGCAACCCTGGACGTCATAACGATGAGGCAACATGGCAGCCGTCGCCGCACAACCACGCCAAATCCTCCCGGGGACTCGGGGGGGGTGGGGGGGGGGGACAGCGTGGAGCAAACATTTTGGGGTTGGGGATTTCACGGGAGACATTCACACTATTGAACGCAGCTGAGGCAGATTCTGTTTCCTCTGCCGTCCCCCCCCCCACGTTTATAAATTCTGTAACCATTTCTTCATTTGTGCATCTAAACCATGTCGCCGGTCATTTCTGTGTGTGCCGTCGGAGCGGTGCGGCTGCCCGGGTTTGTTTCTCCCTCTTTGTTTGCTGTGGTAAACCCACGAGCAGCTGCCGGCGGTGGGGTCTGCAGGGATTCTGAAGCTGTGTCCTCTCTTTGCCATCCTCTGCCAAGGTGGCATTATGCAAGCAGAGAGAGGGGTAGAGCGAGGCAGAGCAGCGCAGAGGAGGGCGGGCGGGGGGGTGGGGGGGGCGCACGAGGCGATGGCCGCCATAGTAAAGATGGAGGCAGGCTGAGGGCTGCTGGGATTGGTGCAGGAGACGACTCGCTCCCCTGAACTTTGCCTCCGTGTCAGAGTGGAACTTGTCGATTTGGCAAATTGTGCAACGTCGGACAAGGCTGCGCGCTCTCTTACACTCCCACCTGCTCCCTCTCTCTCTCTCTCTCGTGCACGCTCTCCTTGCCCATGCACACGCCCCCCCCCCCCCCCCCCTCTCCTCTCCTCTCCTCCTCCTCCTCCTCTTTCTCTTTTCCCTCCCTTTCAGCTCTTGAAGCTAACGCATTGGCTGGGCTACAGGCATCTTGTTGCCAAATAGGTGGGCCCTACTCGTGCTGGCAGAGGCTCAAGCAATGGTTAGGGAAAGAACGCGGAGAGGACGAGAGACGGCGAGCGAGAAACAGAAAGAGAAAGAGAGAGAGTTGGAGAGAAAAGGGGAAAAAAGAAGCAGCACTCGGCTTTGCCAGCGGTCGTATGCGCTCGTCCAACATTGATTCGGCTCTCTCTTTTTTTTTTCCCTATTCTGTGCTCTGCTCTCCCTGGCCCCCCCATCTGGTGTGTGTGTGGAGTGTGTGTGTGTGTGTGTGTGTGTGTGTGTGTGTGTGTGTGCGTGTGCACGAGTCTCGCGCCGGGCCCAGGGATCAGAACAGACACCACCACCAATTACACTTTGCCAAGGACTTTTTTTTTTTTTTTTTTTCTCGTAGGTTTTTTGGAAAGCACAAAGGACTGTTTATTTTAAGTCCCCGTTGTTAAAGTTTTTTTTCTCCCAGAATGCAATACTGTTAACGTTTCTATTTTTACCTGACAATTTTTTTTACTACAACTTTTTATCCGGCCTTTTTTCCTTTTTTGTTGTTTTTGTTGTTTTGTTGTTTTTGTTCTAACGAGCTTCTGCTCGACTTCCTGCAGCGAATCTTCAACTTCCTAAAATCTTTGTTGTGGTTTTGTTTTTTAAAATTTTCCTCCACTGTTTTTTCGTGAGCATCATAGTCGGCTAATTATTTTTTTGCGTACAACCCCGCAATTTTGAATATCTTTTTTCTCATCTGCTAATTCTCCCCTCGCTGCCAAACCAGCGCTCGCTTTACATTCGGGAGCGCGGGAGGCAACACACACAAAAAAAAAAAAAAAAAAAAAACCCGGTGCTGGAGATCTCTCTTTTTTTTTTTTCGCTTTAAACGCTGTGCCAAATTTATGATGAGAGTGCAAAATGGTAACTACCAGGCCGTCTGTCTTCCTCTAGCAGTGTGTGGTTTTCTGTGGTGATTTCTGTCTGCTTTCAGTTTGTTGTGGAAATGTGAGTCTGGTTGGAGCTCCCCCTTTGCATGGTAGCGCAGATAGGAAATGGTATGGCTGATCTTTTAGCAGCACATTTCAACAGTGGTCTTGTGGCGGCAAAGCTTGGCGGTGGTGAGCGACCGGTGTGTGGCAACCCTGGCACAGGAACGCTGTGGCGAGATCTGGGCTTTGTTGCCCAGAGATATGTAGTGAAGGTATTATGGTGCAGCAGAATAACTTCTCTTTTCACAGCAGGAAAAAAAAAACGGGAGCGCAACTTGGCTCAGCTTCTCTGGAGCCGTTTTGAATTGATGTATTTTTCTATTTGTGGTTAATTGCATCTTAAACTTAAGACTAATTTTCTTGTTTATTGATGCGTGTTTATTTATATTTTAAACCGAATGGTAAAAGAAAAAAAAACAAATTCTTCGTTATTTTACTTTTGAACATTAATTAAAATCGCTTTTTTGAATTTATTGCATTTTTAAATTAAATTGTAATTATAATCATTTTAATGAAATTTAACAAACTGTCACTACATTTTATTACATTTTCACTGTTTCCCTTATTTTTTTATTGAAGATTGCATAAATGTTTTAGCAGCTTTATGTTCAACATTTGCATGTTCTCCTTCAAATTAAAAGCCCGTTTGCAGCCTCCTAACGCCTCTCTGCTCCTCCTCTCACCAGGATGAATTTCATCCCTTCATCGAGGCCCTCCTCCCCCATGTCCGTGCCTTCTCGTACACCTGGTTCAACCTGCAGGCCCGTAAGCGCAAGTACTTCAAGAAGCACGAAAAGAGGATGACCAAGGACGAGGAGCGCGCGGTGAAGGACGAGCTGCTGGGGGAGAAGCCAGAGATCAAGCAGAAGTGGGCCTCGCGCCTGCTGGCCAAGCTGCGCAAGGACATCCGGCCCGAGTTCCGCGAGGACTTTGTGCTCACCATCACGGGCAAGAAGCCTCCCTGCTGCGTGCTGTCCAACCCCGACCAGAAGGGTAAGATCCGCCGCATCGACTGCCTCCGCCAGGCCGACAAGGTGTGGCGGCTGGACCTGGTGATGGTCATCCTGTTCAAGGGCAGCCCCCTGGAGAGCACGGACGGGGAGCGGCTGGTCAAGTCGCCCCAGTGCTCCAACCACGGCCTGTGTGTCCAGCCGCACCACATTGGAGTGACGGTCAAGGAGCTGGACCTCTACCTGGCCTACTTCGTCCACTCACCAGGTACGTGGTGCAGTTACCTGTATGACACACACACACGCACAACACACACACACACACACACACACACACACACGCACACGCACACTTCCTTCAGTGTGTGGGTCACAGATTAGACGCTGCCCGATGCCAGGCTTTGTTAAACGCGCTCAGGACGGCGATAACGGCGCCGGTTTCACATTTTAAATTTCTGCTCCGTGTAATCTTGTAAAAAAATATTTTATCAGATCAGCGCTTCTATCTGGTTCAAAGAGATTCTGAGAATTTGACAGGCAGGATTAAAACCTCTGTTTACCCACAGATATGTTTGCTCCGGTACATTTGTTCAAGTATTTGTGCGCAAATTTGTCTAAATCCAAATGTGCATGTTTTCCGGCGCCGTGTGTAAACAAAAGCATCTGCAAACCTGTTTATCTGAGTGTGCATGCATGTGCATACGTGTGCACGTGTGAGGCAGTTTGTCATGAGGCTTTAATCCGTGTGTATGTTATTGTGAGATTGGTGTGTATCAGTAGCGGTGTGATGAGTGTCTGTCTTTGCTCTGTGTGTGTGTGTGTGTGTGTGTACGTGTGTACGTGCAGTTGTGTGGAGAACGCAGTGACAGCTGGCCCAGTCCCAGATAGTTTAGGAGGCAGGAAGAGTCGGCCTGTCTGCAGCCTCAGCCTATAACGCATCTCTGCACACACACACACACACACACACACACACACACACACACACACACACACACACACACACACACACACACACACACACACACACTCTCATCGACACAAGTGGACACACTCAGGAGCTCTTGCCTCAGACGCCCAAGCTGCCCCTTTATTGTTTGTCTGATTGTGCTGATCACACACACACACACACACACACACACACACACACACACACACACACACTCGACAGCGTGACTCTGCCTCTGTTCACGAAATTTTATTTTGTATCTTTTATTTTTCCACACTCGACTCTCACACGTTTCCTACTCCACCAAAATCGAGATGGTGGTTGTGTGTGTGTGTGTGTGTGTGTGTGTGTGTGTGTGTGTGTGTGTGTGTGTGTGTGTGTGTGTGTGTGTGTGTGTGTGTGTGTGTGTGTGTGTGTGTGTGTGTGTGTGTGTGTGTGTGTGTGTGTGTGTGTGTGTGTTCTGCTTGGTCCACACTGTGAAATATAATAGTTGTTAATATTCCCTCATTAACATTTTACAGTCACAGAAGCTCAACGGGGGAAAAAACTGACATTGACTTAATTTTGTGTCGTATTTAATTTCAACAATAATTCTTCTGTGTCACTAAATAGCTCAAAATAATATCGTAATTCTAATTTAATATGATAATGATATATTATCAACTATGTTTCTATTCATTTAGTTAAAAGAAAAGAAAAGAAAAACACTTTTCCAATTCATTGGATTTGGTTCTCGTCATTTGAAGGAATTAAAATGATATATTAATCATATCGTAATGACTGGGGCATTACTGCCGTGGTCTTCGGAGAGCAGGGCTGTTATTCATTACCAATAATCCACTTTCACCGTGGCTCCGGCTTCACACAAACAGCAAATCAGATTTCTGTGGTGCGCACATGTCGGCATTCTGTTTAAAAAAAAACGTCTGGAATAATAACGCTCGTATTTGCAGATGCTTGAAATCTGCTGTGTCCTATATGTGGTGCACGGTTGTGTAATTTAGTGTAATTTATTCCAAAACTCCAAAAAGCCCAGATTTACGGAGGATACTTCAGAGGCAGCGCGACCACAGTTTTTAGCTGTGTTCATTTGCATTTTCATATATTTTCTTTTCCCTCTCGGTTGTTGGGGTTGATTTGCAGTTACTCCCCAGTTGTCTGTTTTTGTGTGAGGCAGGTATGTGCAGGTGGAGTCTCACACACACACACACACACACACACACACACACACACACACACACGTATCGTCACAGACCCTTCTCCTGCCCTTTGCTATTATCCCCGGCTTCTCTTACCACAGACTGGCGAACATCTCCAGGCCCCTAATTCCCCTCCTTGGCAGGGAGGTGCAGCGTTCCCGTGAGACGGGGCGCCCCATGCCAGGCTCCTTTCAGCCCAGTGTGTAACTCTGCTGGAGTTAGCGGGGCCTCCGTGAGCGCCCCTTCCTGTTCCACAATATGCCGTGGCGAACCGCGGCTCAGATTAGCTCCCAGCGCAGCCTGGTGCCCCTCGGAGAGAAGCCCTTTTTGTTTTTATTCCGTGCCAGAATCCAGCAGCCACTCATCCCCCCCCCGCGCACACTGACCCAGTCTTTATCTCTGTGGTGGTGTTGCACGTCACATTTTTCTTTTTGTACGTACACGAGCGTCCTCATGTCGATATTGTTGCTATTTTTTCAATTAGCTATAAGCTTCTTTCTCTTTTTAATTGCTCAACTGGAAATTTAGCATTGTCCTTTTCTTTCCTCTTTGTCTGAACAAAGTCGGAGACATCTGGGTGCATGTCCTCCGGCGGGGGCGGGATCCACCGTGCACTCGCACCTGGAGAAGGAAGTGAGACTATAGGAAGTGACTGAAAGGCAGAAACCGGCCACCTTGGGTTCAGGGGCTCAAATTGCCGTGTTCTCCGGGAGGCGGGCCGAGGTTAACCAGAGTTTACAGAGGACGGGCAGACAGTGGCTCCATTCTAACCTTTCGGGTGGCAGCATTACAGTTTTATTCTTAGCTCGCCATTCCAGGGTGTCTGTGTCTTTGCGGAAGCTATCAGTTGCCAGGGCCTGATGGTTGGACCGCCGCCGCCGCCGCCTCACCCGCCCGTCCCCGCCGCGGCGGCGTTTCACTTCTCTTGTGCCCATTGATGCCGCCGTCACTGGCTGAGAGGAGAGGAGGAGGGGGGGCTCTGCTTTCAAGCGGTGTGATTGACAGAAGAGGAGATACACACACACACACACACACACGCCCCCCCTCCTCTTCTGTTTCTGCTTCCCCACAGTATGTGTCTCTGCTTTTGTCCAATTATAGACTTCGGCCCTTGGAGGCGGGGCAGTGAGAGCTGGACAGATCAAAGCAGCTGAACTCAGATCTGCACTTCTGCTCCACAGCTGCACGGCAGCGTCCCGACACGTCGAGCACCGGTCCGATCATTATCTTGTGACAACTACCTGGCTGCACGCGCACACACAACACACACACACACATTCATGATCATAGCGGTTCTGGTCTGTGGAAGACGCCAGGGACACGATCACGTCTTTGATCACTTGTCGGTCCAAACCCCAGACTCGCCCTCTGGACGCTTCGGGGCCGTCCCCCGCCCAGAGACCCCGAGGCTCGGGTCGGGTCTTTCCAGCGACATGCTCCATATTCATCGGGCTGACGGAGCCGCACGGTTCCAGCATTAGTCATGTTTGGAGCCCGCGCTGCCTCATACGGTTTTCATTACTTGTGCTGTTATGATAAAAAGATGTTTCTGAGAGTGCAGCCTCCATATCTGCTCTCTGAGCCGGAGACAGACGGACCAGAGAGGTGCTGGGCCAGGCCTGGAAGCCAAGTGTGTGTCTGTGTGTGTGTGTGTGTGTGTGGTGTGCGTGTTTCACCATATCTCTGTGCCGCTCTGCTGTGGCTGTGAAGCTAAGATATTCATTTACTCGTCAATGTGTCTGTGTGCACAGTCCTGACGTTACAAATGGCCCAGAGAGTCTCTTTTAATGGAGGGCGAACAAAGAGAGGGAGCGACAGGGAGACAGACTGAGAGACTTAACGCCTTCACGTCACGCTAATCCATCAAACACATCTTATCTGCTCGGCCCAATATCCTGTGCTTCAAAAGGGAGGTAGCCTTATCAGATGCAGTTACATAATGAAGGAGGGCCGGAGTGGGATCTGTATTTTTCCACACCCGAGATGCGTGTGTGTGTGATGGTTTGTGGAGGTGAGACAACGCGGGTCTGTTTCTGCAGAATGTAGAGCAGTAGAAATACTTCATCGCGGTCGGGTCAGGTTGTCGTTTCCACGAGAAGAATCATAATAATCCAAAAAGAAAAAAGTGTGTGTGTGTGTGTGGAGCAGAGGTTTCTGGGCGGAGAGCAGAGTTCTGGCGCTGGTCCGCGATCCGGGAACCGACAGAGAAATATAGAATGTCGGCGCCGAGGGAGCCGACATTCATCTGGTGTGAAAAACGCTGCTGCTCCGACACTATTTATTTTTTCTTATGCGTTGTTGTCATTTGGAATCATGAGCCCAATAAAGTTTGAGCCCGGGCGACAGCGTCAGTGACACTGCGGTGTTTTAATACGCACCGAGGCGCGGGGGCCCCGACGGCTCCGGCTGGGCCCCTGTTCACAGCCCCCCCACTTTTTCCAGTTGCTTTTTGCAGCGTGTGTGTGTGTGTGTGTGTGTGTGTGTGTGTGTCTGTGTGTGTGTGTGTGAGCGTGTGAGTGTGAGTCGTAGAAGGAGGGAAAGAGAAGCGTGGTGTGTGCGGAGTGTAGGGAATCGCTGGTAAACAGACGATCAGACGATCTGACGCTGACTGTCACTCACTGACGCTCGCTCCGATCCCCTGACCTCCGCCCGCGACCCCTCGCAACTTCCCCCCCGCTCTATAGGTTCGACCGCTGAGAGGCTCTGTGGGTTTGGTACCGGGCCAACCTGCTTTGTATTCACTGTAATTATCCAGTTTAGTGAATAATGCTGCAGGAGACACACAAAAGACTAAAGTATAAGACTAAATTAAGTCTGATTTTGAAATAAAGGTCAGGTCTTAGCTTTGCAAATAGAAAAATTCCTTGTACCAGAAAGTGCCTTTTGTGGGAACATGGATTAGCTTTATTTCCTAATTTCACTGTACAGTGATTTTTAATTATTTGTGTAATTAAGGTAAATAAATAAATGTCTCTTCTAGAAATTCAGCCTCGTTCTCTTTGCTCCTCTATCGGCTGCATGTCGCTCATATTCCATCACGACAGAAATCTATTTTATCTTTTGTTTTTATTTGACTGTCTTACAGTTTTTGTTTTTCATGAGAACAACAGCAGAACACAGAATCCCCCCCCCCCCCCCCCCCCCCAGGTTCTTTGTGTATTATGTTTGCTCTCCGGCACCGTCTCGCCTCGGTGTGAGAATCTGCGTGACCAGTCCGCTCTTCCTCTGTACGAGCGCCAGGCCTGAAATCTGTCCGTCCCCTAGAAACATACGTATCCCTGCACAGGAAGGGCGGCTCGGCTTCTTAGCGCCTGAGCCGAGGGGCAGAGAGGAGAGGAGAGGAAGAGGAGAGGAGGAGGAGAGGAGAGGAGAGGAGAGGAGAGGAGAGGAGAGGAGAGGAGAGGGAGGAGAGGAGAGGAGAGGAGAGGAGAGGAGAGGAGAGGAGAGGAGAGGAGAGGAGAGGAGAGGAGAGGAGAGGAGAGGACTGGACTTTCTTTTCTGGGCCGGTTCCCAGCAGCCAGATTCTGATCAGTCCGCCTTGTTCCCTCGGTCCAGTGGAGCAGAGCGTGGGGAGACTGCCCTGTAATTGGGACGGCTCTTTCCATTCGGGGAAAACAGAAAAGGGAACCGGAACACCGCGACGCCGCCGAGGACAGATCCCCCTTCTCCGTGTGGATTCTCACTCAGAAGCGTCTCTCGCTCAAAAATGAGCAATTACACAGCAACGAAATCCGCTCACACAAAACAACCTCAATAAAATCCTTCAGATAAAACGCTAATAATGTTAAAAAATCTGCCTTTTAATTTTCTCCCCCTCGTTGAATGCAAGTAATGTCAGTCGCGGCTGCCCGGGTGATACCGAGCACGATATAAAGTAAAAAAAAGAAAAGCGTAGAATAAAGATGATGCAAAATGCCACGCTGAAAACAAAGGGAGAGGGAGGGCAGATATTCCGGCTAGTGGGGCTGGTTGGCAGCGCTTGGCACCCGGAGCCGCGGCTCTGTTTAGGAGGTGCCAGCTTTTCAAACCGACACACACTCTCTGCCAACTTCTCTCCTTCTGATCCTTTTCTCTCTCCCTCGCTCTCATTTGAACATTTATTTCCCCGTATCCTTGTTTTCGCTTCACACTTCTTCCCCTCCGCCCGCTCCCGGACGCCCCTGCCACCTCGGCCGCGGACGACCCTCTCGCAGCGGGTCGCCGGGAAACGCGAGCTTCCACACATTTAAACTTTGGTCTTATTTAGCCCGAGATTTTTGGCGCGTTGAATGAAGTGACTATCGTGTTTCCAGACGTGTGTGTGTCTGCGTGTGTGTGTGTCTGCGTGTGTGTCTGTGTGTGTGTGTTTTCTCCCTCCAAAATGTTTTCCACCTGCTTTAAGCCGAGCGAATACTGTTACTCGCTGTGATGGAGCCGCTGTGGATTCAGGTCCAAAACAAAATGGAGGATAAAGCGCGGCTCCTCTCCAATCAGCGCACAGAGCGATTCCACATGTGGAGGGAAAAATATCATAATTCGAACGGTTCCTGCCTTTAATGTGTTTCGCAGTTCGCCGTCGTTGCAGCTCTCTGGCTCAGCGTCCTCGGTCGCAGGCAGAGCAGGTACCGTTGGGTCTGGATTAAAGACTCGTGGGTATTTAGAGGAACACGTCTTCATTCAGGGAACCGAGACCCAGGGGCCCCGCGGAGGCCGTGGTGCCGTGAGTGATGGGCATTAAACGCCGGGAGTGGGGGTGGATGGAATTACTCAATAATGATCAGAAAATTAGAGCCATTATTGAGGGAGAGTAAACAGGCCCCTCTAAGTGTGAAAGGCCCCATTCACCCCGGACCAGGAGCAGGACTCCTTTCTTCCTTTCATGGATCCACCCACGGCCTTGAGAGCCGCGCTTTTGTTCCCTGAAATAACAGAGTGAATATATGAGGTCGCAGGGGTGGGGGTCCTGTCGCCACCGCTGAGCGCAGCGTGGAAGAAAGCTCCTGGCTGGAAGGTTCACCCCCTCTTTATCTGCGCTTTTGTTTCTGCTTCACTTCGGATTTATTTCTGTGGCACATTTGTTGTTTTGTTTTTTTTGGGGGGGGGCTCCTCAAACTCGCAGCTTCGGATCAGAATTAAAATGAACTCGTCCGTCCTGATGTGTTCGGATAAGTCGTGATTTTAAAGAGCACCTGCATCATCGTCATGTGTCCTGTCCCCCCCCCCCCGCCTCCTGCGTCCTGACAGCCGACAGCCAGGGGACGGCGGCTGTTAACCAGGCGCTAATTTGACTACTTCCTTGTTTGTCAGCTCGATCGTCCTTATTAATGGGAAATGGATAAATAAATAAACTTGCTGAGCAGAAAGTGCGGGGGGACAAAGAAGTGAAGAGTGGGATTGACTCTTTGAATAAAGGAGGCTGCGTTCACAGATTACAAACATGTCACAGTGTTTGTTGTGAATTAACGATGCGGCAGCGTCTCTTTTTTGTGAAAACACACCTTCTCACATTGGTATTGAACAGTTTGCTCGTTCAGGCCGTCGTGCTTCCTCTCGGTCCAGCTCCGAACAACATGACAGGAATCACCTGACACCTTCGCTGCCTCGCTCCGTCTGTTCAGCCCTCACATGGACGGCCAGCTCCAGTTCACAGGCTTCGTTCTGGACGGGAACGTTCTCGTTATGCCCGTCGACTGTCGGCGCTCGACTCTCTCGTCTATAATCTCAGGCTCATCTGAATTCTTATTGGCAGCTCGGATGCATACATTTCGTAGAAGATGGGGGAAAACAACAGTCTTTTCTCTCTCTCCCTGGTGAGCGATGGAAATATGAGGGAGATTAGGGCGAAGGGAACGGAATCACATTGTTTGGATCCACTCATTAGAAACATTGTCCAGTGTGAGGGTTTTAGTTTTATACGTTTTCTGTGTTTATGGCCTGAAGAGAACTCCCTAAGCCGCCGCGCTCCGGTGGAGAGACGGTTACTTACTGTATCAGAGCACAACTGTCCGGAGCGGCCGGGGAATAGAGTTGCCATGGCCGCGCTGCCTTCCTTTTCTTTTTGTTTCCTCTCAGCGTACCTTTCCTGGGTGCCGTCCAAGGAGTGTCAGCGCCTGGCCTGGTTGGCACGGTGAGTGGCCGTGCGGAGCCGGGGCCGTTTCCGTGGCACTCCAACCCACAGTGTGGGCAACCAGAGCGCCGGGCCCTGCCAGAGGAATCCACTCAGATCACTTTCCCCGTATAGAGGGCATCCCCGCACTCACATGGATGAGCAGCTACCTATACGGAGCGGGGGGGGGAGCGGCACAGCGCACGGACAGAATCACACCATGTGCACGAGGACGTCAGAGTTACATTCAAAAAGAAAAGAAAGCGTTTCTTGGCGTTTCAGATTTTCTCTTTCTGGATGTTCTGTGTAAATCACTGGACGTGGACCAAGTGAGACGTATAAAAATGTCAAACTGTAATGTTAGAGCCAGGTCCCCCCCCCCCCCCCCCCCCACTGTAATGTTATTCATGCATTTTGTTCAGCTTAGTTCGGTCCGGGGGGGGTTGCACACGAGTTTCTGCCTCCAAGAAGCTCTAAGTGCCCTCCGAGGTGGCAGCTCAAATATAATTAGCTTGTGATATGAAAGCGCCGTCTGCAGGGAGACTGAACTGCTTTAACCCTCGTGTTGTATTTGGCTTTAACTTCTCATTATGTGGAGTCCCACGCGGCTCCGGTTGGACTTTTTATTACAAATACAGATACAGACGCAGCCGCTCGGTGTTGTTACTGCAATAAGCTGCATTTTACCTTTGTCTAGAATCCATTATCCTACATAGTGATTGTGTCTGAGCTCAGGCAGACGCTAATTTGTGCTGCATGTAAACTGCGTTCAACCCCACAACCATGAAATCGTGCAGAGACCATGTTTTACTGCTGTGGTCTCAAACACAAGTGAAGTGTAATTCTCCGGCTGCAGAAACAAGTCACCGGGTCAGAATCATCTCATAGAGATTCTTCAAACCAGCATCGAACCGATGAACCCGTTAAGACCAGAGGTGCGGATTCAAACTCAGACTAAAACCTCAGTGTTGTTTAAAGACAACCACCTGAAACCTGAGTTTTCTGAAGAGCTGAACTTTCATTGCTCAGCCTTCGTCCCCTTCATGCCTCTTACTGACTGAGTCTTCCTCAGCAGGATCCTCATCTGGGTCTGAACCGCTGCTTTAAGCTGTGTACACATTGCATCCGGTCTTAATGGGTTAAAGGAGAGTCAAGTTGTATTATCTGCTGCCGCTCCACCTCTGCTTCCACCTGTGGCTTCCGATGGTTTCACGTCTGTGTGCACTCTTAAAGCCTCAGCGAGTGATGAGGTCATAGGGGGGGGGGGGGGTTAGGTTAGGGTTAGCGTTGCATGCGAGCTGAATTATTCGTAAACATGAGCCTGCGTCTCCTCCCCCTTTTTCATTTTCCAGCCGCGATCTGCTTCACCTCTTAAAAGATAATGCCTCCATCCCTGGGGCCCTTTGTAACTCCACGAGAGCAAAGAGTGTGTCGCACGCACTCGATGAGCGAGAGCGTGTCGGTGCATATGCTCACGTGCCAGAGAGGCAGGCCGAGCGACAACAAGCGCCGTCTGCAGCGGAGCATACGAGTGTCCTCTCTGACACCTGAACCCCCACTTCACACCTGATGCCTGTGGGCCTTGTATGTAAACACGGAGAGGAAGCACCGCATTTGGTATCGAGCGCGCACGGAGATGTGCACGCACTCGTACAGTCAGAACCCAGCTGTCCCATGGCAGACACGAGCTGGGGTTGGAGCGGGGGGTGACGGAGAGGAGGTAAACCGGGCCCCAGGTGGGTCCCCCCTCACTGGTGCCGGACTGGGTGCCGTCTGTCGCCCCAAACACTTACAACATTATCTTGAATTTTCACCAGCGTCCTGCTCCTGCTCGTAAATTATCTGCAAATCAGCCGCTTGTGGATGATGAATATTACAATTACACGTATTCTGTGTTTTCCCCTCCCTCTGGTTTTCCTCCGAGCGGCAACGGAGCCAACTCTACAGCGCTGTTCGCCCCTTTGTGCGGTGACGTTTGATTTGTGTGTTATTAGACGCGGACCACCCGGGCCTCTGAGCTCTAATTGAGTTTCCATTCTTCTGCTGCTGCGCTTTAGTGCGGGGCTTTCCTCCAGCAGGCCAAACATTCAGGGGAAGGAGCCTCAACGTAAGGACGGGTTCTGCTCCAGTGGCACGGTGACACAGAGAAGGTAATTCAAGCCTCTGTGTTTATTTTAGGAGCTGATGATCTAGAGATGGCCGTTAAAAAGTAGAGGGCAAACAATTTAAGAGCAGTAAATCTGAAGTGAGCAGAGGAGCGGGGTGTGGGAGGACAGGGGGAGAAGGAGGGAGGACAGGGGCTCTCACTGCCACTCGCTCTGTGTCCCACTCCGAGCAGAGTAAAAAAAAAAATACTTGAGATGACAATGAATTAGAGCAATCTGGCCTTGATTCTGCGGTGAGATTGTTATCTGCGGTTTTGGCCCCGATCCGCTCTGATCCTCCTGCTTTCTTTCTCCTCTGCCGGTTCTTTTATTGTCTTTCTGCTCTTTTCATCTCGGTTTACTTTCCCTTCTGGCCCGACTGTGAAAGTGACCTGAAGAAGGAGCCGTTCACACCGAGAGGCATCGGTAAGAGGCCCATTATCTGCACTGCCTCCGTGCAGGGTGGTTCTGCTCCACCAGGGCCCGATCACGGCCCGATCACACAGACTAACGCGTCTACTCCAAGGCCAAGTTCGCTGCTTTTGAAACACGCTCGGAATTTTTTTCCTCCCGTCCGATGGACTGAAAGATTCTGTCCGTGGGCATCGATTCAAACTACACAATCCTGGCAGCGGCATAAGGAAATCTTTATGATAAGAGATTATCCCAGTAAACTAAAGATGTCCCACACGGAGGTTCTGCTGTTTCCCAGTCTCCCAGAACACCCAGTGCCAATGTGCATAACATCTTCTAAGAATATTTGGAGTGTTTACCCGGCACGACCAGTGTCACATTCAATATGTCAGACACAGAACAGCCCTCGGGTCAGTTAGGAGTTATTCATGGTTAGAGCCACTCCAGCTCCGGCACATCACTGATTCCCACACAGCGGCAGCGGCTTGTGCCTCAGGTTCGACTTCACTTCACTTTACATATTTAATACAAAACATTAATTAATACACGATTTGAAGTAGAAAGTATATCCACACGTCATTGATCAAGCAGAGAAGTTATGGACATGCAGCTCCAATGAAGGTAAAGACTAATATCTGATAAAGGTAATGGATAAATGGCATCATACTGATTAATAAAAGGTTGGTAGAGTCTATAGTTAGCTTTAAGGCTAATGGATCAATTGGTAAAATGGTTTTAAAAGTATTAAAAATATATAGTTGACTATGTCTATGTAGTGGACATCTTCAGGTTCATCTTTATCTTCAGTAAAGTTGGCAACAATAATGGATAAACAGTTTAAATATAGTTAAAAGCAAAAGTCAACCATTTGAAAACGTAATTATAGAAGTTCAAATGGGTAAAAGTAAAAGATAAAGCCAATAGTTGGTTAAAAGTAGGCTAATGGTTGATTTAGCTCAAACTAATCAATAAGTTTGTTAAATTTATATCTTAAAAGTCCTTAAATAGATATTTGAAGTCGTTGGGAGCGTTAAAAGGAAAGATTAACAGTTTCCCAACAGCTCGGTGAAATGAGTTAACGCTGAAACAAGACGGAGCGATTGATGAAGCAGCTGAGAGTAACGGCCGGGTGATGAATAGCGGAGGGCTGAGTGGTTAAACGCTGGTGTTGATGGAGCAGCTCGGCTCATCGGCCTGTGGGGTAGTTCTAACAATAGTTTGGAAACAAACAGGGAACATCATTATCTCTTTGCCAAATGTGCGCTGGAACCGTTGATTGATGTCGATCGAGGCTGGCGTCCTGGCAGCGGGACGCCTTGTTTTCGGTCTCACATTCTTTGCCGATGCCGCCGTCCCAGCGAGAGAACAAATCTGATACGTTACCCAAAACCCGACCTCGCGAAAAAAAAAAAAAAATTGTGGTTCCCTTCTTTTCTTTCTCGACCCTCGTCTGCGTTTCGCTGGGCTCCGGTCGTGTGATGAAGTAATCCCCGACATATTTTATGTCCTAATGCAAAACAAACAGAGCCAAATTACACACATTCTTCCCCCGTCCTGATTCGTGGAAGTTGTTAAGCAAATAAAGCTCCTTTTCTCTTTCTCCTTTTCCATCCCGCTCTCTGCGGATCGGTCCCGGCCAGAACTCTTCTCTGAAACGGCCCCGAGCACAGACTCTCTTTTGTGGTTCCTTTTTTTTTTTTTTTTCTTACAAGGTGTTTGTGAAAAAGAACAGGACTTTCTCTCTCTTTGGGCCCGCGGTCCCTCCGCTGTGCCACTGCGCCACAGCTACCTGTCTGGGTTTCTCTGTCCGGGTCGGGTCTGGTGAACCCAATCCTGGAAATGCTCTGGTTTTACTGGGAATCTGTATCGACTGTTTTCTGTCTTCGTGTAGCTGAACCAGAGGAATCTCCGTTTCCTGGCTTGTGTCCGCGGGTTCGACCAGAACCTAGAGCGATTCGATTCTGGCTTCGTCTCTGAGTAGTGGCAGGAAGCAGAGACACGTCGTCCATCTTTATTTACACTGTTTTGGAAATGGACCTAACCCGCGACACGAGGAAAACCTCCTTCCCAGAGGTGATGAGCTGAACGGGTCGAGGAGCCACGTGTTCCACTAACGTGTTCCCACGTGGAGTGAGTCCAGTGGCGTGTGCGTGTGCTCACTCTGTTCCTGCCGTGCGCGGCTCCGTGACATGTATGATACTGTGCATGTGTCCGTGCTGAGAATAATACTGCTCGGTTAACTAAGCCATTATTTCAGCAGTGACAGGAGGGTGCACACACAAACACACCCGCACTGCCTCACTGGGTTCTGCAGGGCCTGTCATTACAGAACCTTGATGTGGTGCCGGGGCCTCTTATTACTGCTGTTATATGAAAACTTTCACTCACTCGCTCCACAGCGCCCCCTCTGGTCTGGCCTCACTCCTTTTGTGAACTTTTTTTTTTTTTTACCTCATGTGTTCTCCGTTCCTCCCCCCCCCCCCCCCTTCCCCCCCCCACCCCCCTCGTCTCCCCCCCTCGTCTCCCACCTCGTCCAAACCCACATCCATTTTTCTCGCTGTTGCAACGGGACGCCTGTTTGTTTTTAGTGTGTAAACCATCCTGACACATGTCCCCAGGGCAAATGGCGGATATAGGAGTGTTTTTGTGTGTGTGTGTGTGTGTGTGTGTGTGTGTGTGTGTGTGTGTGTGTGTGTGTGTGTGTGTGTGTGTGTGTGTGTGTGTGTGTGTGTGTGTGTGTGTGTGTGTGTACACGTGCAGCAGCAGCAGCAGTACATGTAGGTATGAAATGGGAGATGGAGCTGTCCCAGACGTTGTTTCCACCTTTGTCGATTGTGGTTGACAGTTATTGTTTTGGGTTTTTGAATAATAGCGTCATCATCGACCCGCTGATTAGCGAACTCTCTGCATGTTTATACGGAACGTGTAAATTCAGAAAGCCCCGTTCGACCGGGGGCCTGACGACGGCCCCCTGCCGCTGCTCCACCTCTCCACCTGTCACACTTCTGCTCGGAGGATTTACGACGTTAGATTTTGGTTTATTGCGAGTCGTGATTTATCGTCCTGCGGAGTTAAGGTGAACAAACCGCAGTGAGCAGCGAGCTGCCGTCCTCAGGCGAGGGAACCCGGGGTGAGCGGGTTCATGCCGCTGCCACAGAGAGCTCTCTGTGGCAGCGTCAGTGTGACGTACAGTATATACATCTGAGAATGTTTAGAAACATTAACTCTGAGTTTATGGGAACTCGTGAGAGGCTGATTTAATGTGACAGCGTCAGATAATTCAATGAAGGAGCCCAAGTGGAGGGAGCTGGGGAGGTCGAGTTTGCGAGCGTGTCCTCGCATGCAGACGCCCACACGCACACGCCCACACGCACACGCACACGCCCACACGCACACGCGCACACGCACACGCACACGCACACACGCACACGCCCACACGCACACGCACCATGTTTTGTACGTCTGAACCTTAATTAACGAGGTCTCTGCCCCGCGGTGGTGCTGAGTAAATGAGCGAGAAGCGAGTCACCTCGGGGACAGCAACAGGTAAATCCTGTTCACATCAGCCCCAAGGCTCCGCTTGTTCCGTAATTTATCTATGAACACCCCCCCCCCCCTCCACCCCCCCTCTCTTACCTCTAATCACCTCTGCACCTCCTTCTGATCTCCTGCCTGCAGCGTCTCCTCGTCTCCTCAGGTTTTTACAACTCTTTATCTTTCGTTGACCTCGAAGTGCATCCCGCGCAGTCGGGGTGTATCGAGGTGACGTATGTGGAGCAGTAGGCCAAGGTGACACCGGCGCTGTTCATGCCGACACACGCCGACAGAATTCGCTGGCGTAGTCAATAAACCGTGTGCAGGCATCGCACCCGGTGTCACGTTGGGTTAGAAAGTGATAAATAACCACACAGTGCTCACATGGGGGGGTGCGGCTGCAATGAGCTGGAATCAGACTCTCCCCCTTCGTCTTCCTGTGACCAGGCGCTTTGCATGGGACTGTCGTTAGCACCTCTAACTTTGTTAGCGCTTGTCATTTGCTTTGAAAGCCCCATGACTGGATCTGCTAAGAAAGTGTTAGAGCAAGAGGAAGAGACACAGAGCGACCGACTGCTCCTGACTTTTATTGATATTAAGAAAAGCAGGGGATCCTCAGTAGCTGCATCATGTTTTCAGGAATAGTTTACGGGCATCATCAACTCATATTTCAGAGTTTGAGTCGCTGCTATTTTTCACGACACGTGCATTTAGAAAATGATCCGAGCACCAACCGAGTCTCCGAGTTCCTCCTGATCCATGTGTGCTCCTGGTGTGAGTATAACTTACAGTAGCGTGGTGAGTCTCCTGAGGTCAGGGAGCTGAAAATCACAAAGACATGTGGAATGCTGAAAGTTGGCCAATACAAACAGGCAGGCCTGGCTCTCCATCCGTGCAGAGCTCAACAAACCACCAGCGAGCCCACTGCCATCCTCTAACTACAGGTCCAGGAGCAGCCCGGAGCTCCATTCATGTCCACAAGACCCAGAACAACGTGGGCAGGCCGCAGGGAGCCGAGCGCCACCGTTCTCCACGGAAGCGGCGGCGGCGCTCAGTTTGGCACATTTGATCTTTCTTGCTCCAAGTGGCAGCCGATAGTGAGGGAAACCAAAACAATGAGAATCGTGTTTATATTGACTTTGAATTACTTTTAAATGTGTAAATTAAAGGTAACTTAACCCCATTGTGTTTATGCCACTTGAATTATGACATAAAGCTGCTTTTCACAGGTCCTGAAGACATTTTCCTGAAATATTCCAGAGCCGCCGTTCACGAGAAACGCAAAACGTCCGAGTCAGTTGCTTTAGACATTTTCCATCCGCCGAGTAAAACATCAGAATCACGTCCCAGTTCATGCTCGAGCAGCAGGAACCGCTCTGCTAAGCGTGTTGTTGACGTTTCAAACACGTGACGGACGAGAAACTAAAAGAATAAACACGATCGCTCTGTTTTCCGTATCGGACTTTCGACATTTTAGTCCCGCCTCCTGCTGCTCGGCCCGGGAACCGACCCAACGTCCTGCTGCTGCTTCTTCATGTGAGAAACACAAACTATACTATTTTTACGGATAATTTACGGAGTTCATGTCTGAAATAAGTTATAAGATAAGATAAAACTTTATGAGTCCCACTGTGTTGCAACAGCAAAGAGGAGAGTCGAAAAATAGACACCAATAAAAGTAATAAATAAGTAAACGTGCAATATAAACACAAGGAAATATAAAAATACGAGTAAGATAGAAATAATACACACAGATAGAATTAAATATTGCACAGATAAAAGGCTCCTTTAGGTGGAACTACTTTTCTTTAATGAGCCTATGAGGAACAAGTTGTAATCAGAATCTATATCATTGCTCTGTTTGGGCGGCTTGTCAGGAGAAAAACAAAATGTTTCTTAGCTGCAGAAAGTCTCTCGTGCTGGAGAACGTGCAAACCCATCACATCAGTGGTTCTGCAGTTAGTGGCACATAAATTATTTTGGTCACACGATCGTCTGACTCATTGTTAGTGATGAAAACCCGGAGCTGGGTGTTAGGTTGTGGTTAGTTTCTTGAAGTGTGCATTCAGTGCACACATGGCACAAGTCGGGAAACCAAATCTAAATATAGGAATTTAAGAGGGTTTTTTTTTTTTTGTTCAGGGAAATCTGCAGGTTCCACCTTCGACTGTGCTCAAGTGCAAATGTTCCCGTTCTGAAGCAGAAGCAGACTTCACAAGGAGCTGACGAGGTTTTCCTCCCCCGGCTTCTAATCAAAACCACCGTCAGCTTCACCCGCAGAGGGACGATCCATGCGGTTCAGTTTCCCTCGCTGGCTCGCGGCCATAACAACAGGGCATTTTGGTCCAGCAGAACTCAGTTGGCTGCATCAAAATGAAGGGAGCCGTTAGAGTTTCACTTACTGAGTCAGGGAAACGGAGCGAGGGAGGGAGCGGGAGGGAGGGAGGGAGAGAGGGAGGCAGAGAGAGAAAACAAACACACAGGGGTTGTTGAATTATGGGTAAAGACAGCTGAGGCTAACCAGGTTTGGTTTCCACGGTGCAGTGGGGGGCTTATTGAAAAACAAAAAGACTATGACTCAGTCCCGCTCTCAAGGAGACGCTCGGCCTGTCCACTTTCTCTCCCCAGAAATTCAACAAAAACACATGCAGTCGAAAAATAAAAGGAGAACACCTTCAAAAACATAAAACCCCAGGGTTCAATATGGTCACGCAAATGTTCCACGTATCCTCACTGCTAATGCCAGAAAAGGGGGTGGGGGGGGGGGGCAGAGGAATGGAGGGAGGGGGAGAGAGAACGAGAGGAGGGATCTGTCTTCACATTTGCTATCAATTTAGGGCACTGAAAATAAGCACCAGGTTTCACTGGAGCCGAGCAGAACACCAGGAATGTTTTTCTATATAAAACCGAGGGAGGGAGAAATCAAGAGAAATGGAGCAGGGGAGAGAGAGAGAGAGAAGAGAGAGAGAGAGAACGAGAGAGAGAGAATATATGGGTAACAAAGGGGGGGAGAGAGAGAGAGAGAGAAAGACAAAACAAAAGGAGGATTGGTGTTTGACTGTGGCACCTTGGATCCAGATGTTCGCTGCAGCTCGACAGCTCTCGGGGCAAAAGTCGGGCGGTTTGTGACTCGTGACCTCGAAGTGAACGACGGCTCGACAGTTCCATCGTTTCACCTTCGAGTGTGTGTGATCACAGGGAGGATCACACACACACACTCACACACACCTACATCCAGATGTCATCGATGTGTGTGTGTCTGTGCAGTTGTGTGTCTGTGTGTGTGCTTGGTGCAGACAGGAGAGTTTCTTTTGAGACGATAATCGATAAGTTCTGAATCTGACCAGCGTCGTGACCCCTGATTCTGTTCGTGACACAGTTTGAAAAGTTTCTTCGGGTTGAGAGGAAAATCCTGTCGCTCAGGGATTCTGAAAATATATAAAAGTATAAATAAATGGACAAAAATGTAGTAAAAGTACCACATGAACTTTTCTACTTCCTTAGTAAAAGAAAGTAGAAGCTACAGATGTTTCCTGATATGTTCTGAACACATATTGCAGTTTAAAGTGTTTAGCAAATAGAAAAGAGGTTTTAACAGATTAACATTTAGAATTATTGACTAAAAGTTTGGCAGATATAAGTTAAAAACTAAGTAGCCGTATGAAAGCAAACTTGATGGTTTAATGATATGAAATAAAAACTGTTTTCTACCGAGTCAAGGTGGTAAACCAGCTCAGTGAAGGTGAACACATCTGGATCTGTGGGGGGGGGGGGGGGGGGCTCATCTGACTAAAAGCTCAGTGTTAGTCTGTGGGACACTCGAGGGGCTGAGGACTCTAAAGAGGCCGATCAGCATCCAGGCGGCGAGACGTCTGTGTGCACGAGGCTCCGGGGACACAGAGGTCGTCTTTCACACGGACCCCAGCCTCAGTCTGAAGTCGAGTGGGTGACCTGCTAACAAAGCTCCTCCACCCGGCTCTTCCCACCAACAAAGTGCTGCTCTCACGCCGATGGGACCGGTTGAAAAAGAGCCCGAGTAGAAACAAGGAGGGAGTTAAAGAGAAAGAGAGCGAGGGGGGAGAGAAGGGGGTGAGGGGGGTTGTGGGGTGGGGGGCAAGAGACAGACCAGATGTGTCTTTTGTTTAGATTTGAACGAAGCGGAAAGGAAGGGTGTAGGAGTTAGGAGGCAAGCTTACAAGGAAGAGAAAGACAGGGAGAAAGTGGGAGTGAGGTGGGGGGGGGGGGGTTTGAGGGGAGGACTAATGAAACCAAAGCATTCATAGCCGAGCGCCCTGTATGTGAGGGGGGGGGGGGGGGGCCGCGCCGTACAGTATGTGATTACCTACCAGCAAAACCACATTCATTATACTAATTGCTACAATGGTCCCGGCGGCTGGGGGCTGAAAAGGGGGCGACGGCGAGGAGGGGGGGGTGGTGGTGGTGGGGGGGGGGGGGGGGGGGCTGCATTGTTAACATTTGTTAGGCTCATTGACTCCAGAATTCATGGTGTCTGTCATCAGAGGTCGCCGGGATGTTCTCCGGGGTCTGTTTTCAGTGGAGGAGCTGATAATCTGAAGGTCGAAGCCCGAGACCTGTTTTCTCCGAGTCTCCCTGACAGCATCGTCATCCCTCCCCCCCCCCCCCCCTGCAAACTTAATGCACGCACAACAACACGCCGCTCTACGCCTGCATCCAGATTGCATCGCATGGGCGCGCACGTCCAGCATGTGTTGTGCGTTCGGAGCCCGAGAAAAAGCAGCGAGACATTAACCAAAACAGAACCAGAGGGGCCAAGATCTGAGTGATTGGAAAACACGAGGCCTTTCCTGCGTTTTGCAGCGCGGCAGCTTGTGTCAATATTTCACTGTGTGTGTGTGTGTGTGTGTGTGTGTGTGTGTGTGTGTGTGTGTGTGTGCCCAGTGTATACAGCCCTGAGCAGATGACTGGTATGACAGTTAGAACATGTGCGATGGTGAGCGCACACAGACGCACACACACACAGACGCACACACAGACGCACACAGACCCACACAGCTCAATCTGTTGAGTGACGATCACAATCTCCCCGGTGGAGGAATGTTGTGATCAGCAATATGTCAAACAGTCGTCACGTTATGGTTATTATCTGATTCTTTAGCGTTCCTGTACTTCCACAACCTCCTGGCCCCTGAAACCTCCTTATGTATGACTCCATTAGAATTATTTTTAATATACTAATAATACTATTTTGTGTGTAGAATTACCACCTGAATATAAAGTGCTACTATTTGTTTTTTGGGGATAAAACACTTTGACACAAGTTGAATAAATGTATTTACTTTCTGTCACTGACACAATGTAAATATTATAATTAAATACTAGGTCTTAAATATCTTTAGTTCTTCTTTACGTTAACATTAATTTAACGCCGCTTCCACCGTGCTTTAATATTGTTTATCTACCTTTTCTACCGTATCTTCAATAATAGGGACGTGCAACTAATTCTGACTCCTTCATATCTGTTGCACTGGACAGCAACGTGCATGATTCATATCATACCTGAATATTCTCAGGTTTTTGATATTTTCATCTGCAAAGTAGAAGGAGCGGAAAAACTGTGAAAGTAAAAGACGATAAATCTCATTGTTCAATTATTGTCTAACGACCAATTTGAGTAAATGTTGGTAGTTGCTTCCGCCGCTTCCACCCTCTTCTCTCTCTCCTCTCCTCTCTCCTCCTCCTCCTCTCCCTCTCTCCCCTCTCTCCTCTCTCCTCTCTCTCTCTCCCTCCCTCTCCTCTCCTCTCCCTCTCCCCCCTCTCTCTCTCTCTCTCTCTCTCTCCTCTCCTCCCCCCCCCCCCCCCCCCCCCCCCCTCTCTCTCTGGCTGTCAGTGCGGTGTTGCTCTCAGCCAGGAGAGACCCAGGAAGAGTCAGTCTGGCCAAGGTGGCGGCTGCCTGCTGACACAGCCAAAGTAAATGAGCAACACTCCCTCCGTCTCTTGGACGTGTGCTACTGTTGTAGGAGGAGAAGCTGGGAGGGAATTCCCTTGTGTGCACTGGTTTGATATTGTGCAGCACTTCATGTAGTCCGTTTGCACAAACTGTGTGTGTGTGTGTACGTGTGTGTGTGTGTGTGTGTGGTGCAATCAGTCAGCCAGATTGATGATGGGCTCCTGTCAACTGTCAGGTGGTTTTCACATAGGTCAGAAATAGCCGCGGGGCGATGAGGAGAACTGGGGGATCAAGTGGGGCCGGACGGGGTCGGCATGACAACCCCCGCTCAGGGGCGGCATGGACGGCTCATGGTATCATGTTCCCTCATGCTGGCACATCCCCATCCCCACCGCACACAGACACACCACACACACACACACACAGACACACACACACACCTCACTGCATACTCCCCGGGTCAGAGCTGAACCGCAGGGGCCCGACTAATCAGACCACACACACACTGAGGGAAGAGGAAGACGGTGAGATGTGAGTTCACCGCCTGGCGACTGTTGCTCTGCGGGGGGGGGGGGGGCGAAGACGAGAGAGGGGAGATGAGGTGGATGTGATGTGAACGTGGGGGGAGTCCGAGAGAAGAGGGGGGGGGGGGGGACACTGATTGGGGCCCTGACCTTTGAGAAAGTGCACGTCAGAAGGTCGTTACACATCACGTTGAAGAAATTAACTTTATTATTCTCTTTATCGTATTTTTGTCTTTTGTCCTTTATTGTTAAACATCAGGTTTCTTTGATATTTATTTTTTATTTTAGTCTGCAAAGTAAAAATGTACTAAAGCTTTTTTATATAAAACAATGAATAATTATTGTAATATCCTTTTCATGAAGGGTAGATAGACAAATGGTTTGAAACCACAACCTTAACCCAGGAGCACAAATCTTGTTTTTAAACCTAAAGAAATAAAGTTTTTCGTGATATTTCCCGATATCGACTGATATGAGCATTTTTGATCTTATTTAATATTGATCGCCGTTATCCAATAGACCTTGAGATAGAGTTCTATCAAAGTACTGATAAAGTCTGATCCGTTGAATCGTTAAAGGATCAAACTGTCTCTGTGTGGAACCAGAGGAATTCCCCAGTGTTCCCAGTGATGCAGGATGAAATCAGTGCAGAGGTGAAAGGTCGAATGAGGGAACGTGGAGCAGCGTCTCGTCCTCGGGGAACCGACCTGAACTCACAGCTCCGGACTCACAAACATCACAGAGGCGGCAGCGGACGCGACTCGAGCACTTGTTTTGTGCGGAGGGTTTTTCGGTGCACATGCCGCTCTGTGACGGCGATGACAGCTGAGTCTCGCCTCCCCCCCCCCCCCACACACACCTTGTTCTCTCTGTGGCATGGGGTGGGGGGGGGCTTCCATGTAGGGTGCATTTGAAGTGGCTTCTGGGAGGCCCTGGAGCGTGCCGAGAGGTCAGAGGTTACAACAACTGGGCCTCCCTGCACCACCCCAACCTCCTACCCCACTCCCTTAAATCCTGCTAACCCCCCCCAACACACACACACACACACACACACACCACACACACACACACACACACACACACACACACAGACTTAACCCTCCTGTTTTCATGTCGGGGGCACAGATCACTTCCAGATCCCCCTGACACATTAGGCAAAAACACTCATGCTCCTGTTATCTTGTGCTCGATGCTGACACACGAACACACACAGACACACACACACACACACACACACACACCACCATTGTGTCTTTATCACGTTACAACAAACGGCTCTTAAACAAACCCCCCCCCCCCCCGCCCCTCTCTCCTCTCTGCTCACTTATATCTCATGAATAGCCCATTATGTTTTTCTTTTTTTTCTCAGGGTGTAACGCACAAGTATTAACACAACACATTCTGTAGCATTCTGTTTCCCTGTGTGGTGTGTGTGTGTGTGCGTGTGCGTGTGTGTGTGTGTGTGTGTGTGTCTTTGCATGTGGGCACGTGCGCGTCTCCTCAGGAGGATGTTTTGTTCTCAAACACAGAAGAATCTGTCGTCCGCTCAGCGAGGTGTGAAATTGCACTGTCATCCGCTTCACCTGTCAGGGGGGGGGGGGGGGGGCAGCAAAGTGGCTCCGCTCCTTTGGAAGACTCTTTCTCTCCGAGTCTCCGTCACCCTACTTTCTTTCTTCTGTCCCGTTCTGGAGATCTGTATCTGGGCTTCACCGCCAAGCGCTCGCTCTATCGCCCCGCCCCCCCCCCCCCCCCGCCCCCCTCTGCCTAACATCTGTTTCCAGTGAGGGCCGGAGAAGGGTGATGTCGAGCTCTTAAAATTAATTAGCGCATTACCAAATGCTTGAGTTGGAAGAGGCCTCGCTGGACCCCGGTGCTCGCCCGACTCCGCCGCGCCTCGCTTCGCCCCTGCTCCACCGGGCCCCCTGCTCCACCGGGCCCCCTGCTCCACCGGGCCCCCTGCTCCACCAGGCCCCCTGCTCCACCAGGCCCCCTGCTCCACCAGGCCCCCGTCCCCCAGAGTCCCCTGGGGCTGGTTTATCACCCAGGACCAATTAAAGTAGGAAGTGAGGTCGCTGACCCTCTGTCAGGCCTCATCAGCTCCCGTGTCACCTGACAGGGGACATGCCACCACAGGGGGGGGGGGGGGGGGG
The DNA here is from genome assembly GCA_006182925.3 of Reinhardtius hippoglossoides. Classification (NCBI taxonomy): domain Eukaryota; kingdom Metazoa; phylum Chordata; class Actinopteri; order Pleuronectiformes; family Pleuronectidae; genus Reinhardtius; species Reinhardtius hippoglossoides. The sequence continues at coordinate 20,717,325 of CM031685.1, forward strand.
GGGCTGCTGCGCTGAGACGACTGCACTTATGCTTTCTCTGTACACGAGGGAATAGTCATTTATTTTATTTATTTGTGAAACAACTAGAATGTTCACATCCGTCCGACACGGCTCAACAGAACCGTGGATTCAATCCTAGAGACCAGTTCTGTGAACGAGCCGGATTCCTTCTGTCAAGATCCACAAATTAATAACTGGGAAATCTGTGACAACGGCAAAAAAATTAATGTGAAAGAAAGTGAAATACAATTCGTTCTAATATCAGATATTAGCTGTAAAAGAGATTCCTGTCAACAATTTCCCATCGAGAATAAACAAATATAAGAATCTGCAGCCATAAAACATAAAACACTCACCAGGATGTAAACACACTGATGATTAGAAGGTTTATTGGTTTTCATATTGAAGTGAAAGATCATTTTAATATGTTATCGAACCAGTTTTGTTTATTCACTCGAACCACGACACTAATGTTCGTCTCTCTCCTTCTTCTTCTCCTTCTTCCTCCATGTGTCTGCTGCTGCCTCGCTGCCGTGTCATCACCAGGTAAGACACCTCTGTCCTGATGAGTGTTTACTGAACTGTAGCTCCTCCCTTTATTCGTCCTCGAAACATTAACTTCTCCGAACACGAAGCATCGAGGTTATTCTGAGGAATCAGACTCAAACCGTTCTTCCTCTGAGGCAGATTCACAAATATAAAAGGAAAAAAGCTTAGAAATATATTCGATTGAAGAGAGGAAGCAGTGTGCGCTGTGTGCGTAGGTTGTCGGTGGATGTTGTGTTGTTTTTATGTTGCGTATCCAATCACCAGGCAGCAGCCCAGAGTTTGCGACCCGTTGCAGACCGACAATAAAGTTTGAATTGTCCCGAGCCCTAATGTGCTCCTCGTGTGCCCCGCGGTGCTTCTGGTGGCCAGAGCTCCACATGGTACCTTTTAATCACGCTTTATTTGTCTTCACGTGAATGTTTGTCTTCGTGCACATGTGCGTTTTTTTGTAAATATACATTTATTTGGAAGTATTCCAAACACGTGCACGCCCTGAGCTGATTGCTGTCGTGTAGTTAATTGAGGTTTGTTGTCAGCTCCGGTCCGGAATTAGATCTCAGCAAGTTCGGCAATGAAGAAAAGTTGTAAATGGTTTTTTTAATCACATGAGTAAACTTTTCAAATAGCTGTGTTGTTGGAACGAAGCCGCTCTATTGTCCTGTGATCTGTGAGAATGGGTAGAAGGCAGAGGAGTGTTTGAAGCTCCCACTCCTCCTCTCCTTCTGTCAAGTCTCGACTGCAACACCTTCATTTGTTCCCAGACCACAATTTTGTCACCCCTCCCCCCCCCCCCTCCTCTCCCCTCCCAATCATCCGTCTCTCCGCCTCCTCCTCTTCATCCTCCACCTTTCCCCTCTCCCACATTACTTTTCCTTCCCCACGTCCCATTACTCCGGCTCCTCCTCTGTAACATTCGGCTTATCTCGCCCCATCTCCCCTCTGGAGATCCCTGCCTCTCTCCGCCCCTCCTCGTCCTCGCAGCCCAGTTCTGTTTGCGCCTGTTTACCTCCATCGTTCCACCAGATGGTTTGTGTTAAACTCTGCGTTTGACAGCTCGGCTCAGTGCTTCTTCTTTTTTTTCTTTTTTTTTTGTGCCTGATATTATTTTAACATCGGGGGGATTGCTGGGACCTGGAGGAGCACAGAAGAAGGACAGGCAGGGGGTAAAAAGGAAATTAAAATATGAAAAACCCCGATGCATTAAAAGCAATTACTCCGTCAAGTGAAGGGCAGCAGTTGTCACTGGACCCTTTTTTGGTCCGGTTCCCTGTGTGTGTTGTTTTTTTTAAATGCATAAAGGCACATATAATGTAATATTGATTTAAATCACATCTGTTAGGGTGATTCCATCCACCCCCTCTCCCTCTGTTGCCTGTCTTTAGGAAGCTCGACGGAGCCGGAGCTGCCAGAAATAATTGCTTGTTTGCTGCTATTTACTTAAAATCTGTCAAAGCCTCAGAGAGAGAGAGAGAGAGCGAGTGAGTAAGAGTTAGACCAGAAGAACCATATATGGAGAAGTGGGGGTGGAGCCTGACTCACCTACACCTGTGCCGTGCTCCCATTGGACGGTACGAGCTGTCACTCACATGGTATCCACCCCCTTTATGGCCTATTTGACTCCTGATGGAGCCGTAATGAAGACGACTTGAGATCGAGACATGAACTCTTCAGGAAAAATGTTTACTGACGTTATAAAGTGAGAAGTGGAGTCACTCTGATTGTCCCCCCCCCCCCCCGGTCTGCAGTCCGACATGAGCCTGCGTTCTGTCCTCTGCCTGCTCCCTCTCCTCGTCTCCTCTCCTCGTCTCCTCCCCCTCCTCCCTCCTCCGCTCGCTCCGTTGCCTCCCCAAAGAACCACAAACAATAAACCCTCTGTTACATTTAACCTCCTCACGTGTTTCCTTGTCTCCCTCGGTCCCGCCCTCCAGCCCTCGCTCGTTACGTCTCCTACTCGCTCTCTCTCTCTCGTCCTCTCCCAACATTACAGCTGTTTGGGTTCTGTCTTCGGTCTGTTACTCATCTCCCCTGGGTGTTTGGGGACTTGTTTGTGGGCTTGGACCGTACAGTAGAACAAAGACAACACACATAGACACGCTGTGGGTCAGGCCGCGGCTAACTCTCCGGCTCTAAACCAATGACAGCGGTGATTAGTATCTCATAACAGCTTAGATTGTGTGGAAAGTGGGTGTGTTGCTTTGTGGCCGTGTTAGCTGGTACAATACCCCGGCAGTGGCATTACCACTCATCGTCGCTCCGCAGCAGCAGCCGCCGCCGCCGCCGCCGCCGCCGCCGCGGAGGCATCGGGACAGCAAACAGATGTTGGCCTAATCTTCCCCTAATGAGATTGGTCCCTCATTCCTGCGTCTTTATGGGAGCAGCAAGCTGGCAGACGAGCAGGCTGACACTCTTATGGGAGCTCTTTATGGGAGAACCAACGCTAAGACAGAGCGCTGCCAATGTCTGCTAGTCAGTAAGTGAGACAAGTGGATAGTTAGGCAGGTTTTAAGGTTGCGACGGAGGCTGTCAATTTAGCAGGCAGGCGGTTAGTTGGGTGAATAAATCGTGGAGTCGCGGGGGAGGACGGGCGTACAGGAAGTGGGCGTGTAGAGTCGCCGGTTGGACGGTCGGAGGATGAGCGCTAACTCTCAGGATGTGGCCGACACACAGGACAGACTTTTATCTGATGGCCTTCACTGGTAAATTAGATTAGAGCGCGGTACAGCAAAGTACAGTTAATTCTCTGGATTAACATCATCACCGGTTTTCTCAGACCACTAAACCAATTCACTTTTTCCATTTGGCGAAATTTCATTACTCACGGTATCGAGATCCCGGGGTTCCGACGCCGCGCGCTGTTTTCCATAACAACGAATTAGGGCCGTGATCTCAGCGTCGAGATAAGAGCGGATCGTTTTCTTTAAGACGGATTTCCAAAGTGAAGGTCACGTTATTTGTTGAGTAATCTTGTCTGGACTGGCCGCTCTTCACCCACAATGCACTCTGAGTCAACACAACAGAGCAGGAGTATGTGAGGACGGACATGACCTCGTGTCAGCTCACCTGCGGTGACCTCGTGGACACACGGGGCCACCTGCTGGTCTCTGAGTCTTTACACTGTATTTACTACGTCCTAACATATATTTATATTTTCTGTGTCCCACTATGGCCCCATTCTGGTGCCATAAATATATTCAGTTGTTGTGGAAGTAGATGTTTCAGGGCTGGGCCGCACACCCGATCACGCTATCCTCCCAGGACTCTGGTTTTACTGTATTTTTCTCAGTTGCCATCTCTTGTTCTGTTTTTCTTTCTCTTGCCTCTTTTGCTCTCACTGTACACACACACACACACACACACACACACACACACACACACACACACACACACACACACACACACAGCAGTCATAATAGCAGGGTTAGAGTGCAGGGCCGACCACTGGACAGTGTTTGTACAGAATGCTAGCATATGTCAAACCTGGCTTATTGAACTTAGACCGCAGCCTGAAACAGCCCACAGCTCCGCTCAGAGCTGCACAGATCTGCAGGAGGAACGCACACACACACACACACACAGACACACACACACACACACACACACACTTTAATGCTTGCACGGACTTCTACGGTATGTACTGTATATACACATATGTATGAGCGAAGACACACGCACGCACTGACAGGGGTTATTCGGTACATTCTCCAAAACGAATTACCTCACTTGAGCCATTAGGAGGCTACAGGCAGAATGAAAAGCAGACGAGAGAGAGAGAGAGAGAGAGAGAGAGAGAGAGAGAGAGAGAGAGAGAGAGAGAGAGAGAGGAGAAGATGAGACAGAGAGAGTAGAGCGACGAGTCGATCTCAGACTACGTACTGCGATGCGAGCGAGAAAGCGAGATTTGCGTGACGCATTTTCATTTACATGAGAGCTGACCGGCCAGATGACGATCAGCTTTCATCTTGCGTTCGCTAATGACCTCAGAAAACATACTTAACACATTGATTACACTGAGAGGTGTGTGTGTGACTTATTCACAATAGAAGTGTCGGGGATCACAAACTAACTGGATTACAGTTACTTGAACCAGTCTTCACACAAGTGGTAGATCTCCCCAAGTAAACCAGCTGTGCAGAACTAGTGGATTTACCCTGTAACTGCACCTCTGAGAAGTCCTGAGACAAATCCCTTCAGTTGATGAGTAAATAGTCTCGATTAAGTATTTGCAGGGAGCCGTGGTCACGTCTTCTCGTAACCTACACCCCCCCCTTCGGCTGTGAGCAGCGGTCTCAGAGGCCTAATGTGCACCCAGGCTCTGCTCCAGGCTCCATCAGGACTTCAGGACTTCACGCTGCACATGAGCCAGTTTTCTGAACGCAACAGAAATGAATTTAGTGCCGTTTCCATGTTTACGGCCTTTGAGTGAGGTCCAACCGTGTTTTATTGCACGAGCGCGGAACAGTGTTCCTCCTTGTGCCTCCTTAGCCAAATGTAGAAAGAGACAAGACCGTGTTATCGATAAATGAAGGAGGATGGTGTCTATAAGGTCCGTCTACGATCCTTCAGGGATCCTCACGGCCTCACTGTCGGTTGAATTAGCCCCAGATAATCATCTCCTTCTGGGCTACAGCCACGTTTAGCACCAGGCCTGTTTTACACCCAATTTACCAAGAAGAGAAGGAACGTCTTGCCTCAGTGACCCTTTGCTTTGAAGCCATATTCCCTTTGTTGGTGGAATGGATGCGAGAGGAGATTTTTCCCCTTTGCCATTTACTTGAATTAACACCTAAAGGTCTGCGTACGTGAACGAGGCCGGGGGAACGCAGCGGCGGGCTGGGAACGGGAAACGAGTCGAGCGGTAATGTGTTTTCCGATTAACTGCGTGTAAGACAAAACAGAGAGACTGGAAAAAGTGCCGTCTTTTTCTTGGGAAGTGTCTCCGCAGGATGATGGATCGCAAAAGGATCCTCGCATCCCCTTCCCCCCCCCTTCCCCCCCTCCCCCTCCGCACTCCGTCTGGTTCCTTTTCTCCCCAGCCCGTCTCGCTCGCTACCCCCTCGTCGCTCAATCTCCCGCACTCCCCTGCTCCTCCGCACCCTGCCCGTCGCCATTGTGTCCTAAATCTCACTCTTTCCGCCTGATTTCGTCTGAAAGGTGATAGCGGAGGTTTCTCGCTATAGATGAAACGTGGGCTGTCTATAGATGAGAGGAGCTGCGTGGAATCAACACATTAGACAACCTTGCTGCTTCACTCCCCCTTAAAGTAACAGACTGACGCAACACACTCCCTCACACACATATGTACCGTAGAGAGAGGGAGGCATTGAGATGGAGGCCGTAGGAGTAGAGATACGCCAACGAGTACGGAGATGAATGGTGTTGAACGCCTGTTAAACCACATATGTTGGACTCGGATGGGAATGAGCCCGGTTCTTTCCTCCCTCGAGGCCCGGCGTGAAAAAAATATCTTCCTTTACATTCAGACGCGCGTGTTTCCAAGTGTGTGCGCTCGTGTTTCCGCGGGTTTTTTCGATGATAATAGAAAGATGTGCGCAGATATTGTGAGTTAACCACAAGGATGCATACCAAACATGCATGCATGCAAACACACACCACACACACACACACACACACACACACACAATTCGCTGTGGTGTCCTGCGCCTGTGTGGCCCAGCGCTGGGATGTGGAGTGAAGCAGGAAATGTGTGAGCCATGAAGGCATGTGTTTATGCTGGCTGCAGTCGCCCATCACCAGCCAGAGGGAAAACAGACACCAGCACCGCTTCATTTGCTCTCCATCTCTCTCCTTCCCCTCAAAACCCTCAGCGTGATCGTTTCTCACCTCCCGCTCACCAAGATTTTATTTTCTCGCACAAGTTCCCGCTTTATTTCTTCCTTCTTTCCTCCTCTCCTTTGCTTTTCTTCGCCTCCGAAAACAACCCTGCGAAGCACAGAAAATAAACTTGACTCTGTGTATATAAGGTAATTCCCTTAATAACAGCTCACTCATGTTTAATGTATTTACAGTTTAGAGATGAGCATAAGCCCCGGGAAAAGTCTGTTCCAGGAACAAAACACACAGCAGCAGGAGGAAGCCCAGCGGGGACTCTATGGCTAATAAAGATAAGTTGTTTAGATAACGACACTAAACTTAGATAAATAATAGTACCAATACACATTTAAAGACAAATAGTGAAGCTCTGAGGCACTGCTAATGAAATGAAAATGTAATAACCCCCAGCTAATAAGACAAAAATAAATAAAGGCAGCCTTCAGGACTTGGCGTTGCCGCTCGCTGCGGTTGGCCTCAGCCCTGAATCAACAGTCCGCTCTCATCAAGGCAATATTTCTTCAAGGTTTGGACAATAAAGCTTTTGGACAATAAAAAGTCTTGTCACAAAGTTGAACCGCTCTCAGTATTTCTGTTTGTTAGACAGCTACATTAGCTTAATCACTGCCTGATGTTTCCCAGTGCGTGTGCGTGTGTGTGTGTGTGTCTGTGGTGTGTGTGTGTGTGTGTGTGTGTGGTGTGTGTGTGTGTGCAGTGACCCAGCAGCAGAGTTAGATGGGAATCGGCTCTCTGGCAGGAGGAGGTGTTGGAGCATGGTGGTCAGGCTCGTTGTGCAGGAACCGCTCGTTTCAGCAGATTTGTCCTTAAGTGGCACCAATTTTCCCAATTTCCTCTGAGGTGGGAATTAAATTCGCGAGTCGTCGTGCGGAGATCGTCTCCCTTTCTCTTTCGGGGGGGGGGGGACGATATTTGTTTGATTTGAATTCCAGGCCTTTGTTATCTGAGGCTTAAACATGAGACTAAAATAAACTCAAACAAGTGAAGCACCTTATCAGTTCCTTTGAACAGATTGTTATTGTTTTGGAAAAAGCAACTTCCACAGTCCAGTAGTTGCTTTCTTCCTCCAGGTCCAGGATCAACATTGCACAGTTTACAGTTTGGTTAATGGATCTTAAAACATTCTGATCACATCGGAAATCCTCTCTTGCTGGAGCGCGTCCATCTCTGTGACCTTCACGGCCACTTGACCCCCGGCTGTGACAATAACAAATAACAACACCAGACCATAACAAGTCTAATATACTACAAAAATGAATTCCAGCTGACTGCGTTCATCGCTCGGACACTAATCCTGAACCTTAAAGCAACTCTTAGCGGCTTAATGGCTCTTTGAAAGAGTGAGAACCAGCGGATGTGTCCTGAAAGAAGTCCACGCTCACATCTTTCTTAGCGAGAAGCACCCTGCACGTCAGCTGCCTGAGAGAGAACGTAAGAATAACAAGGGAAAGGAAAGTAACGAGGCAAGGGAGTGAGGCAGCGATGAGGTTATTATATTTTTATTCTGTAATTTGAATGAAAGCATCTGGCAGTACAAAGCTCTCTGAATAAACCGGGGGGGACAGGAAAGGGGGGTTTCAGACGTGGTCATGGTCGCCTTAGTGAAAAAGCAGAACCGTAAACACGCTCCTCGACGAGTCCCCACGCCGATCACAGTCCAACTCAGATCAAACATCTCCTGCTCTGTCTCCTCTGAGGGTTAGGGTTAAAAAGTACGGTACACTAATCCCTCACCTATCCCCCCCCCCCCTGTTTGATATCATCGTGCACGGCAAGCTGCTGAGAGCGATGGAAAATTGGTCAATACAGTGACACAGACAGGGATACGGGATCACCGGCGGCTGGGCGGGTCAGCCCGGGAGCAGATGGACTTAGCGGTCCAACCACGGTCAATGTCAGCGGGATCTGTGAGGCTAAGTCCCAGTGAGCGTGTGGATCCCGGTGATTGAGTGATTGAGCGCTTAGTGTTTGAGCCTGCGGACAGCCCAAACAAGATAATCCCCCACCATCACCCCCTCCCCCCCCCCCCCCCCCACGCCACCCCCCGGTCCCTGCACTAACTCCAGATCTGCGAGCGGAGGCATATTCAGAGGACAGGGTTTTAGCGGGGCCGGTCAAAAAAAGCTCCTTAATGATTTAATCAGCGGAGATATTAATTTGCTGTAATACGAGGGCGGCCCGCTCAGCCCTGCACAGAGTGTACAGGGCTGTGCGGGCCAGCGGGGGGGGGGGGGGGGGAGAATTTGTGATTATGGAGTTGGATTAAAAGACGAGGTTGTGCTTTTTTGATTGGGGACAGAATCTGAGCCGGAGGTCAGGCTAGCTCGGAGGGAACTGGATGATCCTTTATGGACAGAGGAGATCCACTTAGTGCTGCAGGCATGCAAGCTCAAATATTAACAGTGGCTTCTTTTTTTTTTGTGCACAATCCAGATTGCGCCCCCCCCCCCCCCCCCCCCCCCCCCCCCCCCCCCCCCGGCCATGTTTGAGGAGGGGACGTAGCACAAACACTCGGCAGCTCGTCGGGCTCGAGAGGAACAAACTTACTATTTGATCAGATCTGGATCTTTCTCCCTTTTTACAACAAATTCTAAAGTTGTTTTAAAGCTCAATTGTGTAAAATGGAGAACTCTGATTTCCTTCATCCTTAACTGATGCTGTTCTAAGTGACATAACTTGAGATTATTTATTATATTTCAGCCCTCTAAAAGAATGTGGCACCCCCCCCCCCCAACACTTGGAAACAGGTTTCATTGGTAAAGTTTTGTGTCAGCACCCAAACCTGAGGCGGGAAGCGGTGTGGCTTATTGTTGCTTGGCTTAGAGCGCACCACACACACACACACACACACACACACACACACACACACACACACACACACACACACACGCACAGCGAGGATCATGAATGGATCATATAGCCGATGAATAATCCATTTAAGTCGCCGTGTCCTTTCCTCAGAGTGTGTGTAGGTCGTCTTAATGCTCCGCTAAGTAAGCGTATCTCTTCCCTTTCAGCTGTAACGCCACAGGCCTTAAAGGTGCTCGTGCCTGAGGCCCCCCCCCCCCCCCGGCCGCCCTTTGTTGCATTGCTTTGACTACAAAGTGCTAAGTGTAATAAACCCTGTAATAAAAGGGTGTTTCCCCCGGGGTCTGACATTAATAAGATTGCGCCCAAAATCAGGCAACGCTTCTAAAAAATCCACACGAGGTGATGAAGATTCGAACACATTATTATGAGATGTCAACATCTGCTGCAGCTGGGTCACCAGAACAGGCCGTTGGCTCTGGAAGCAGGATGTGAAGGGAGCGTAGAACTATAGCCCGTGTGGAAAATCTCACAGGTGGTGATCGTGAAATCACCACCTGTGTTTCTTCACTGACGTTGATCTTGGCTTTTTGCGCCCTCGTCTCAAACTGTGCTGACTTCACGTTTTGATTGGAACAATCAGGGCCGTCGAGGGCAGAGTTGTTTCTGCTTGTTGCTCTTGTTCCGTGTGTTACTATTCCTGCTCTGCGGTTCCTCCTGGACTCTGCTCCACTAACTGAAGGAGACAGAGAACTTGAAAAGTTAAAGGACGAGGAAGAGGTGAAGGAGGAGGACAAAGGACGGAGAGGAAAAAGAGGAGAAAGAGATACAACCTCTCAGATCGCTGCAATTACGGGAACATCCAGGAGCCGGTTTCTGCAGAAAGCATTAGCAGCCGTTCCACAATCTCTTTCCCTCGCTTTCCCTCGCTCGCCGTGTCCTCTTCTCTCCGTCTCTCCTCCCCCTCTTTGCTCTTTTTCCATTTTATCTTATGATCCCTGTGGGGTTACTATTGGTGAGGTAGTGCTTCCTGCTGTAATTTTTCCCTCAGTGTGCAAGTGCTCTTTTCTCACAGCACCCAGGGAGCAGTGAGGCAGCACCGGAGCCGTCAAGGCCTCTTTGCAGCGAAGTGAAGGAGCAGTGTGCGATTCCTTTAGTGTTATTCTTTGTCACCAAACCTTCCTCGAAACTCTTTACAAGGAAAGACGACAGGATTGTCTCATTCGCCCCCTGATGGCTGGATGCAGTAACGGGTCGTGAGCATCCTCCCGAGCTAGAGACGTGTCGGAGACTTGAACCTCAACAAAGAGATCAGTGTTCGAGATTTCAAATCTGAGTTTGAACCTTCAGCTTCACAAAGGAAGAAGCTGCAGTAGAATTCACTGAACGAGCGTCTGACTCTGATAAAGTGTCCGAACACGGAGGAACACACTGCACAGTTGATTTGCTGGGTTATAGGTTCAGCTTACAGCTTCCAGGGGTTTGAGTGCTACACCTCTTGAATTTAATATCCCGGAAAACATTCAGAAAGTCAAATTTATCAAGTATCTACATGCTTCAGTGTAAATTATTTACATTTGTGGTGTCGGAAACTCTCCCGGCTCCAATGAATGGATCTCTGGCTCTGCCTTGTGTTGGCTGGTCTCTCTCTCACGGGATGAATCGTCTTTCGCCAAAAATCCTCCGCTCCCGCTGAGCGCTCACTCGACTTGAATGCATCGGAGGGGAAAAGCAACACACACACATTTTGCCCAAACACTCGCGTCGCTTGTGACCCGAAGTCCATCTCGAGAATAGATTTTACGACATTGATTTTCTGAATCCCACATCGCGGCCGTTCCTTCTGACGAGTGTTCCAAAAGCTCTCTGAGATCTCTTGACCCCCGACTTGAGGGATAATGGCCGAGGCAGATGTAGGACTGGCTCTGTGGCTCATAAACGCACCATACGGATAAAAGGACGGAGTAAAGAAACGCCGGACAGAGCCCGAGCGCAGTGGGATTCTGTGATCAGGGTTATGTACCATGAAGACAGCAGCAGACCCTCTGTGGGACCAGTGGAAAGCAGAGGAGGATGTTGTTAGGACGGAGATGAATGACACGTTGGTGTTATCTCTCGACGGATGGGCCGCAATCTGCTGCCTCGGCATGTTTGCACATCTGGGAATACCATATCAGAGCGGGTCAAAGAGGTGGTGATCCACTTAATTCTTCACTTGTCCTCGTGTTGCGGAGGCATTCAAGCTCAAAAGACTCAAATAGACACACGGGAGAAAAGGAAAAGACCCAGTCGCAGTGAGAAAGCTCAGAGTTCGTCTTCACAGAGCTACAGATCATTCTGCAGCTCTCTTCGTCTGCACCTTGTTTTTTTCAGCCCAGCATTTTTGTGTAGGTGTGGCCTTCAGCCCACATCTGCACTGTGCTTTTCGTGCAGCGGAATTTGAACCGAAAGTAAAATATACAGTTCCTTTCATCAAGCCCTGCCACGGCGAGCAGAGAGCGCAGGGGGAAGAGGTAGAGACAGGGAGATGACCATTAGTCTGTTCCTCTCCACTCTCATTTCACTGGGAGATAAGTGAAATCACATGTTGGCACCAGTCCCCGGGAAAAAGGATAGAGAAAGGAGAGGCGAGTTTCAGGATGATGCACAAGATGAGGGGGGGGGAGAGATAGATCTGAATTTAAAAAAGGAATTCATGTGGTTGAAATAAAAAAAATAGACACTGGAAAACTTTGAGTGTTTTGTTCATACTTCACTGAAATTTGGAGCACGAGCCGTCGTGGGATTCTCAGGCAGCTGCGTGTGCACGAGCCGATTCTGAACAGAGGTGTCGTCTCTTTTACCTTTTCTCTATTTTCACGTTTAGTGAAAGAGAACAAACGCTCGAGCGGATTCTCGAGGGCTCGGAGCTCTCGATGCCTCCATTGAGATTTTTGGGCGAATTGTTCTCGAGTATTCTCAGATTTTTTGTTTCTTCAGCTGCCGAAGGTTCCACTGAGTTCACCAGTTAACTTCGAGTCGTTGAGTTGATGCAGGAGAGTCGTATTAAAACAGAATCAATCTTCAGTTTGGGGAAATGTTGAGCAACTCATTTTACAAACAAGTACTTGATGTAAAAATGATTATTAGATGTTCCCTTGGCTGCCAGACGAGCTTCACTGTCTCCCGTAGTATTTCTTACATTGTTGGACAGTATATAACTCGGGTTGAGTAATCCTTCCAGCTTCCTCAGTGACACAGCGGCAGGAGTTATGGCCTCGGTGCGATTTTAAATTAGCGCTCGATGTCTGAAACTCCCTTTTCGGAAGAGACATCATTTGGAGACAAAGTGGACAGAGAGACAATCAGTCAACGGTATCCGCTCGGCCAGATGTGTGGAGGTGTGAGAGTAAGTCAAGGCTTTCTTTTTTTAATCTGACAGAAAAGTAATAGAACTGCACACAACTATGAACACTTACAGGAACAGGAAGTGTGCAGCATTATCCTCTACTCGTGCAATGTATAGAATCAAGAGCACGGAGACGTTTAAAGGGATTTATAGTTCTCAGCGGGGGGTCGAGGTTCGAGGGTTTCAGTTCAGGACGAGCAAAACCTTCTAGATATTTTCTAGCTCGTATGAAACAGGAAACCTGAGGAGGTTCAAGCCTCTGATAATTAACTTCCATAACTCAGCCCTGAGCTGTGACGTCTGACACGAGCCTCCACTGATCTCCTGACTCCTGCTCTGCAGCAACACAACCCCGCAGCTCCTTTTACCTGACGTCACACAGAACGTGCACATTACAGTCGCTGCTCCTTGTTGACTGATCTACGTCAGCAGCATCGAGCCACACCTCCTTTGACCCTTTTCCTCGTCAGCCCGTCTCTAACCGTCCTCGAGTTCAGTCTTTGTCGAGTCCACAGTTCCAGGTATAACACGGTTCCATTCGTGGACATCCATGGTCCCCTTGCCTAAACATTATGCCTGCTTCGTATCAGTTTGTTAGCATCGTCACTGCCAGTGTGCTAGCGTGTGCAACCTATCCCAGGATTCATCGCACTCATTGGTAACGAGGCTAACGAGTTAGCTATCCTGGTAACCGAAGCGGCTCAGTAGCTAACGGTAAGAGCAGGACGAGCTGGCGACACTAAATAGAAAACCCTCTGTAGACAGGCCGCCTCATTTTGTTATTTCCCAGCACAACTTGAGATGTTGAGCTTAAATTTTTTGCGTTGGCAGATTTAACGCAGACGTTTCCATCTTGTGCCACGGACCCAGTTGCCTGCAGGCGTCGCACGCTGTTAAAGAATCTGCCTTTGTGCAGAAGCGCTTCATGTGAGTCTAAAGCCTGTTTGCATCCTCAGACGGTGCATTGCATCATGCTCTGTGATCGGCCTCATCCGCCTTCCGTGCTCATTTTAGATTCATACACACACACACACACACACGGCCTAAATAAAAATACAAGAAAAGGTGGCGTCCACATCGTGATAAGCTGGGTTCCTTTCGGAGCTTCGTCTCATGAGGCCTGTTTCTGTCCCTCTGGGTTTAGTGTTGACAGACAATCTGAGGTGGACACATGACTTCATTCAATTCCCTTTTTAGTCCATGTTGTTTTGAGTCCGGCGCGAGAGCAGAGTCACAGCAGCGGCACGGAGACGCAGAGCGAGCGTGAACCCCAGCGACCTTTGCTCTTCTCATTCTTTCCCCCTGATTGCGTCTGATTCCATCTTCTCCTCTTTCCACGACTCCATCCATCCTCTCACACCTCCCTCATTCCCTCTGCTCGCCTGTCCTCCCTCCGCTTTCCCCCAAAGTCCCTTCTCTCTGTAATTCTTCACCCCCCCCCCCCCCCACCCCCACCCTGTAGTTTTTCTTCAGTTTTTTTTTCATTTGCAATTACAGTAATATGTAACATCAGGCGCGGTGAGATTTAGGGCTTTACCTTACATAACCCCGGGGTTTAGCTGCAGGGTTTAAGGCTTCCCTGAGCCTCTGAGCTGGGGGCAATCGGGCCTCTTTAAAATATTTTCAAATGACTGCAATCCCCAAAGGGCCCATGAGCATCGGGATCGGACGGCTTTGAGGGCCGCGATATGGTGGAACCGTCATTATGTGTATTACCGAGGAGCCTGATCCATTTAAAGTACAGCCGTCTCTCTTCTGTTCAGTGGCGGTGTTGGCGTCGGGTTTATAGATGTGGGTCAGTGCGCACGTACGCAAGCCACACACACACACACTCATGCACGACCACTGACGTATTCACGGTACCCCTTCACGTGCACACGCAGTTACGTGATGGCGCTGTCTTTTCCCGGGTTTATGGCACGAGGGAGCGCTCATGCATGTTGTGTTTTTATGTGCCCGGATTTATGTTTTTTTCCACTAGATGAATGATCCTCAGTCTCTTTACCCCCCACACACACACACACACACACACACACCTTTACATGCACACACACACACACACACACACACACACACACACACACACACACACACACACACACACACACACACACACTTGCCAAATTAAGTTACTTCCCCTAAAGAGGGTATAGAGGGCAGTTCAAGTGTTGAGTTGCAGCTATGTGTGTGTGCGCGTGTGTGTGTGTAGTGTGTTTGTGTGTGTTTTTGTAAAAAGTAGAGCTCTTGGCACACGGGCGAGTTTTTTTATTCGTTAAATTTAATTTGATATGACTTTATATTAAACTATAAAAGGGAAGGAGGAGGGATTTGGGTTTGGCCCCGGATCACCACGCCAACCAAAGCCTGATTTTATTCCTCCTTGTGGCAGGCCAAGCGGACAGGCCGTAAATTTGAAATAATGAACTGCCGAGCCTAACTTGGTGATTTCTGCAGGGAGGAGAAGTGAATTGTGGAGAAGAACCGGGTACGACCTGGTTCGAGGAGGAGGAGGAGGAGGAGGAGGAGGAGGAGGAGGAGGAGGAGGAGGAATAAGGGGAGGAAATGGCATGTATGGATAATGGAGTGGAGAAAGAATGAAGGTAGAGAACGTGCATGAGAGAAAGTCATCTGAGGACAAGGTTTGCATGCGTCGGCAGATCTGACGGTGGCGTTGACCTCGGGGTCGCGCTCG
The DNA here is from genome assembly GCA_006182925.3 of Reinhardtius hippoglossoides. Classification (NCBI taxonomy): domain Eukaryota; kingdom Metazoa; phylum Chordata; class Actinopteri; order Pleuronectiformes; family Pleuronectidae; genus Reinhardtius; species Reinhardtius hippoglossoides. The sequence continues at coordinate 20,732,609 of CM031685.1, forward strand.
GTGCTGCAGGACGTGTTAATGTTAGTTTCCATGCAGCTTCAGCTTCTTAGGGGGCACACTTTTTTAATTTCTCCCTGAGCCAGAGGGGGCAAAGTTTTTAAGATGTAAAGCCGCGAGGATTAGGCCTGTAGCGGGAGAAGACACGGGAGGCGAGGCCGGGATGAGCCCCTGCGGGGTCGCAGGACCGGGTCGCTCGCCACTTTACAGAAGGAGCTTTGCGGCAGCCCTTGAGATGCTGTGTGTGTCCTGCTGCACACGCAACGGAGGGATGAGGAGGGGATGAGGAGAAGATGAAGAGGGAGATGAAGTTGGTGATTAAATTGAGGGATGGACGCGGCGGCTGAGGCTGTTTTGGTTCTAGTACAACACTCTTCTTACGAGCGAGAGACTCAGCAGAAGAAATGGGACTTATGTCGTCTGCGGGAGCTTAGCAGCCTCGTAGCTGAGCAACACAATCTCACACACGGGGTTACGGTTGCTCAATAACCTCTGAGTTGAGTAAGATTTAATCAACTTTTCAGGGATTAGAAGTCAAAAGAAACAATTCGCCCACGTCTGTGAAGTTCAGAACGACTTTTGTGTTTATACAGTGAAATAGTACTTTTCCTCTTTTCTCCCATCAGCTCTCCCGTCTCCGTGCTCGCGCCGCTCGCTGGCTCGGACCTGCCTCCTGCTCTTTTTCAGTCTTTTACAGTTCCTGTGTTTTTAACAGGTTTTTATAACCAGGCTGCTGCAGCTGCAAAAGAGAGCGAGCGGGCGGGCGAGCGCGGGAGGGAAGGGGTAGTTAGAGAGGGAGGGGAAAAGGGAGGGAGCGGGAACTGAATCATGAAATGAGGACCATATTTCCATACTGCGCTAGAATGTGGACTTTCCATTTTTATAACTCGGCTGCTCCATCTTTCCCTCTTTCCCTCGTTCCCTCTCTCTCTCCCCTCCCTCCCTCCCTCCCTCCCTCCCTCCGTCAGTGCCGTGCAGCTGTTCGTCAGTAGTTGTCTGTTTGTTTGTCTCCACCCGCCTCCTCCATCCCGGCCTGTAGCTCATGTAAACTTTGCTTTTCGTCATGCTTTTTTCCACTGCGGAGCGTCTCTGCTTTTGATTAAAGTAAAAAAAAACACCCCGCTCTTGCTCGCTCGCTCTCTTCCAGCTGTAACTAACAGAGACGCCATTTCATTTCTACCCCCCCCACCCCCACCCCACCCTCTTCTTCTTCTTCTTCGTCCTCCCCCTCTCTGTTCTTTCCGCAGCAGTTTGTTTAGGCCACGCGGCTCTGCGAAAACTTCACCGCCATTGTTTGTTGAGCTTTCCGGCGAGAGCATCTTGAACTGATATGACTTCCCTCTGTGTTACGACGATTACAAAACAACCTCGCTTTTAATGTGATAATATCGCAGTCATATCCCCCCCCCCCCCCCCCCCCCCGGCCTCCATCCCCTGGTCCCGACTCCCGGCTCCAGCGCTCGTGCCAGCTGTAGAAATAACAGTCGCTCCCTCGTAACCTCAGGATCGGCTCTGTCCGTCTCGACCTCAGGCCTCGGCGCAGCTCGCCTCCGCCACAGTCTGTCCCCGCTCCTCCGACCTCGGCATCCTCAGATCCTCTCTCTCTCCCCCCCCCCCCCCCCCCCCCCCCTGCTGCAGCCTCCGCCAGACGCACGGATGCAGCTGAGTGGGCCGCAAGCATCTGTTTACCGCGCTCCTTCTGCAGTGTGAGATAATGATGGCCAGATACAGCCCACAGTAAAATAAACACGCTGCCACCTCCCTCCTTCAGGTCTGAGTTAGCGCGCATTGTCACTGAGGAGGGTCTGGGTCCGGATCCAGAGGCCCGGCTCGCGTTACGGCCAGAAGTCCTCGTAAATAAGACCCCTTGATCGTTTTATTGGAGGAACATGTTGGTTACATCAAATCTCTGCGGAATAACGTGTAGTGTAAAAACAAAAGACTGCAACAGAGTAAAATATCGAAACGTGCCTCACGTACCAGATGGGGGGGGGGGGGGGGGGATTACTGCGTTGGGTTTGGGTCCAGGAGGCTAACAGACTCAGGAGAGTGAAGCAAATTGAGTTTTGAATTCTTTCCAGTGATTGTCTAAGCTTTCTTTGATTGTGGCTTTGTGATCAACATGTTCACGTTTCATATCCGTCCTGACGTTTGAGCACAATCCTGATTAATATCCACGTAAACAGAGGAGAAGATGATACATGTTGCAATGAACTGGAGCGATGAACACGTGGAGAACAACCGGAAATGACAGAAACCTTTTATTTGACGTGTGTTTTAACCTTGTAGTTTGGTCCCATCCACTAACATGGAGGAGGCTGTACTGCAGCCAGCCACCAGGGGGCGATGAAGAATCTTTGGGGAGCAGTCATCCATCTTTATTTACAGTCTGTCGTGCACATTAAGTTAAAATAGTTTGCAAAGAATTCAAACTATGCGATGAACAGTTTCTGTGACTTTGTCAAAAACTAGCAGCGTAACTTCAAACTTCTTTACCTGCTCACGTCCTCGTTCTTTCTCATAACACAAAAGACACACGCACACACACACACACACACACACACACACACACCACACACACACACACACACACAGCCTATGTTATGGCTGTAAATCGCGGTGTATTTCCTCGGTGAGGCTGACAGGAGGCAGGCAGCTCAGGCGTGGTGACAGCTGAGACGGAGACCAAACCAAAGATCGGGCTCTGGGGATCGGGTTTGTTGTGAAGGACGGGGTTTGACTGAAGACAGGACCGCCTGTCATATGTTAATCCAGGAACACACACACACACACACGTATGCAACCATGCACACGCGGTTACACTTTCAGATTATGCATGAATCACACGTGCACATACGTGGACACACACACACACCATTGTCCTCTGTGTAATCACCACAGTCACAGGCCTGTGTTTTGATATGTGGCTGCACCTGTTCCTCACCTGGATCCCACCAGGGGCCCTTGGGCTCCTCGGGGGCCTCAGGAGAACCCCCCCCCCCCCCCCCCCCCCCACACACACACACACACACACACACACACACACACACCTCGCAGGCAGAATGGAAAACATCACATCATCATTAAACCGGTCTCCTTTCTCATCTCAGCTGTCCAACCTCCTCTCCTCTGCTATCTCTCTTTCTGTCTCCTCAAGTCATCCAGCTCATTCTTCTCCTCTCGTTCGCCCCGCCCCCCCCCCCCCCCCCCCCTTCTTGCGTCTCTCTTTCTCCTTCCTGGTCCCCCCCCCCCCCCCTCCTCCTCTCTCTCTCTGTTTTTCATAAACTTGCGGCTGAGACTGGGCCAGCGATCCCAGAGGCGTAGTGTGAAACGTGAGCTTTTTCTGAGCGACTGCCAAACAGATGCAGGCTCCTCTGCTCTGCCCCTTGACTTGAACATCCTCTCCATTTAATACCACGGAGCCAGAGGCAGCCGGGGCAGCGGGGGCAGCCGGGGCAGCCGGGGCAGCCGGGGCAGCCGGGGCAGCGAGCGCCCGCCTGACTCTTCATCCCCGTCAGCGGCTCCCATTTACATTCACGTACAAAATGATCACTTCTCTCTGCTGCGCTCGTTCGCTGGCAGCGCATGAAACTGATGAAAACGAACGTTACCATGACAAAGGCCTTATTCATCCAAACAGTCTGTCGGCAGATGTGTTCGACCTTCCAGCCGTGAAGCAGACACGTGCTGGACAGAACGTGTGTCTCTCCGAGTGGAGGATTCAGTTTGAGAAAAGGGTTTTTCATCTTTTATCTTCGTGAACTTTGAATCAAACAAGGTCCGATCATCAGCATCACTGCGCTCGGAGATAATAAGGCCGAGGTCAGTGACGCTTATTGATGAATATGATTTTTTGAAGTCGCTAAGTGGATTGGCACCCGTTTAATCTCTTTCCACCGCATTGATTCCCATGAGAGGGAGGAAGGAGGGTTTTAAAGCTTTTATCTGGGTTAATAAGTTAATAGATGGATTGATAGATGGTTCCACTAAATCTCCAATTATCAGCTTGACCAGGGGGGGGGGAGCCTGAGTGGAGCTGTAATCTGTCCGAACTAGGCTAATCCTGCGTGCCTGACATGTTTGATTCACTTATTCACTGTCACTCTGATCTATGGAAACTATGCATGGAGCTGGAGTCTGCATTCCTCTGGTTGCCTTATTAAGAGTAATAGCAGAGGATGTGCGGCGGTGCCCCTGCAGGACGCGTTCACTCTGAGGCCCGTGGCTGCAGCTGAAGCCCGGGACTCGCCTGGGTCGTCCGCCCCGGTCCCTGGAGCCGGATGCCAGGGGAACAGCTGCTGTCGGCAGGAGGCCGGTGCATTTATCACCTCGGATGTCAGAGAGACGCTCGTTGTTTACTCACCTTATCTGCCTGAGAGATAAAGCCAGCTTTGACACAACAGAGCAGACGGCTCGTACGCACACAAGCACCAGACTCACTAATGCATGCGTGCACAAGTGCGTGTGTGTGGTGTGTGTGTGTGTGTGTGTGTGTGTGCACATGGAGATGAACCACACAAGCACACGGCTGTGCCGGGAGCCACTGACCCTTGGGCCGAGTTCATCTGGGGACACAGACTGACAAATGCGGCTGGGCGGTGACTCCCAGACAGCTGGTGGTCAAAGGTTGCCTTTCTATCTGCGCCCTCATTTGGCTGATTGTTTTTCCTCAGAACTCATCTGCTTCCCTCCATCTCTTCCTCTCGCTCGCTGCTCCTCCTCCTCCTCCTCCTCCTCCTCCTCCTCCTCCTCCTCCTCCTCCTCCTCCTCCTCTCTTCCTCCTCCTCCTCCTCCTCCTCTTCCTCTGCTCTCTGCCCGTCAGCTGAGAGAATAAATCTTCGCTCCATGCTGTAGGTATTCAGAGCTGCTGGCGGCCGATTCCCTAGAAATGCCGATTTTTGACGTCTTTCCGGTTCAGTTGGGAAATCCCCGTCGTCGTCTCGGGGGGGGGGGGGGGGGATGTTTGCTCGTCAGCTCCCAAGTTACTGGAACACTCGTCAATGTTTTGCCACCAGTGTGTGTGTGTGTGTGTGTGTGTGTGTGTTTGTTTGAGCTTCTAACTCCGTGTCCTGATGTGACTCCGATCCGAAAGGTCGGGGGTGAACATGAGACGCATGTAAAGGAGACACACACACACACACACACACACACACACACACACACACACACACACACAAACACTGATCATGCACATCATACACGATGCCCCCCCACCGTTGGCAGCGCCCGGGGAGGATGTGGAGTTTTACGCAGCCATTCATCGCTCCCCTAATTCATTAGTCCAAATGAGCATTTATGCAGAGCACACATTATTTTTACAGGCCTGCTTTATGTGTTTGTGGAGTTTTACAACCGTCGTAAAACACGTCCTCCAAGCCCCAGATAGATTTGGGAGCATTTATTTGCATAGTTCATAAACCCAAAATAAATGGTTAGTGTTCTCTGGCCCAGGTTGGGTCCGCCCGGAGGCCGGGTGGCGTAACTGCACGGTGCGATCACAACCAGCGCTGTCTTGTTATTTGAATAATATTTTGTTGACATCGTGTTAAAATGTGACATAATGGGTTCTCGTGATCCGCCTCGTTTATGATTCGTGGTTCTTCATGTGCACGACTCCTCGTGCACAGACTGACATCACCACCGTGATTCATACACTTTCATCCAGATCGGGAAAATATGATAAAACTGATTCAACATTTAGATTCAGACATATGAAGAGTTCCGTCTCATCTGATCCAAGAGAACAGAAAACAACTCATTGCATTTGTCACATTATTTTTCATATATGATACATATTGATAAGGAAAACTGTCCTTATCTATATTATAGTGAATTTGCTTCGATTTTGTTTTTTTTTTTTGTTTTTAATAAGCAATAACTGAGCAGTGACGAACGGTGATAACAAGCTTCCTCAAAAGTTCACAAGGTCATGCACACACACACACACACACACACACACACAAAGTTGTGTTGAGTGGCAGGAGAAGCTTCTTCAATGAGGAGCTGTGAGAATATCAGGCCAATGTAGTGAAATGATGTCTGTGTGTGTGTGTGTGTGTGTGTGTGTGTGTTGTGTGTGTGTGTGGTGTGTGTGTGTGTGTGTGTGTGTGTGTGTCTCCTGCAGTGCTGGGTTTGATGGTGGTTGCTGGTGCCCACTGTACGCTGCCGTCCCCCCCCCCCCCCTCGTATCCCTCCTCTCCTCCTCTGCCAACAAGTCTCTCTTTCTTTCCCCATTCCTTCCTTTATTCTCTCCGCTCACGTCTTTCTTGGCCGAACGAAACGTTCCCACAGCTCTCACAAGCCCCCCCCCCCCTCTCCCATCCCCTCTCCCCCCCCCCCCCTCACTCTCTCCCAGTCTATCACTCTTTCCCCCCCCCCCCCCCCTTTCCTCCTTTTCTTCCTCTTCTCTCATTCACGTCTTTTTCCCGTCTCCACTTCTCTCCTCTGTCTGCCTCTCTTACCTTTTTTGTTTCTTTCGCCTTTTCTCCCTATAACCCCCCCCCCCCCCCTTGTCCGTCTATGCCACCCTCCCACCCCTCACCCACCCCCAGCTCCCTGGCAGAGACTGGCATCACATGACAGACACACACACACACACACACACATCACAAGTTACCCAGGCTGGCTCATGTCTTTCACTCGGAGCCGAAGGACGTCAGCTCTGTTTGCCTGAAACTCAATATACACAAGTGATCAGAGCTTTTTAAACACGCCTGCACGTCGGAGCTCCGGAGCTTCATCGGAGCAGCTGTGGCCCCGAGTTCGATCCAGCGTCGATCGGGTTGGATGAAAAACACAGAAGGGATAAAATAACAGAAACAAAAAAAAATCACAGTTAACCCCCGAAGTAAGATATTTGCAACCACAGATATTTCGTTTTGTTTTTTGTTGAGGATTTTGACGAAATCAAGATATTCTGCTTCAACTCTCTCTCTCCTTTCTCTCTCCCTCCTTTCTCTCTCCCTCCTTTCTCTCTCCCTCCTTTCTCTCTCCCTCCCTCCTTCTCTCCTCCTTTCTCTCTCCCTCCTCTCTCTCCTCTCTCTCCCTCCTTTCTCTCTCCTCCTTTCTCTCCTCCGTTCTCTCTCTCCCTCCTTTCTCTCTCCTCCTTCTCTCTTCTCTTCCTCTCTCTCTCCTCTTCTCTACTCTCTCTCTCTCTCTCTCTCCTCTCTCTTTCTCCCCTCTCTCTCTCTCTCTCCTCTCTCCCTCTCTTCTCTCTCTCTCTCCTCTCTCTCTCTCTCTCTCTCTCTCTCTCTCTCTCTCTCTCTCTCTCTGTCTCTGTCTCTGTCTCTCTCTCTCTCTCTCTCTCTCTCTCTCTTCCCTCTCCCCTGCATGAGGCAGATTTCTTTAGCATGTGTTGTTGCCTTCTCGCCTCTCCCCCCCCACACCCCCACTGCCAGCAAGTGACATCTGCTGGACGAACGGAGCAACGACACCTCTCCATACGCATTCTGCAGCTTCCATGTGAACGTTATTCCGGATGCGACGCCATGACAGATTTGAATTGAGTCAAAAAAACTGGGAATTAATAACTAATAATAATTATATCCGACAGAGGAAGAATCGTGTGAAGCGTCGTTATGTCAGATGTTCTCTCCCGTTTCCTCCGAGTCGCCGTCGCTCATCAGACGCAGATAAAAGATAAAAGAAACAGGGCAGCGGGGGGGGGGGGGGCGCACACGGGCAACCAGCCAGCTGCCCCCCCCCCCCCCTCCATCCCTCTACCCCCTGCCCTCCTCTCTCTCCCATGGTTGATTCCCTTTAGGCCCCTCTCACCCCGGCTCACCCCCCCGCTCACCCCCTGGCTCCCCGGCTCTGTGTGGCGTTGGCACCGAGCGGGCGCAGGCGGCACACAGACGGCCACGCAGATGGGCAACGGGCAATGCAGGGCTGCCTCCCCACACCTGCTCCTTGCTGGCACAGGGCGCGGGCCAGGCGGCTACGCAGTGCACACACACACACACACACACAGACACACACACACACACACCGCACAAATATACACACAAAAACACAGATGTGCATCTAACGCAGAATTATCTCCCTCAGTTTATTGAACTTTCCTACACACTGTATAGACGCGGGGAGAATGCACGTGCAGATACTCCCACGAGCCGCTCCACATGCTAATGCACACGCATGCGTACGTGTTTTAATAAAAGGCCGCTGTCTCCCTCCCACACGCCGCCGCTCAGCCTGTCAGTCACAGATGTTTACACGCTTATCTCCAACTGTGCCTCAACATGTGCTCTCCAGAAATTTTTGCACATATACACTATCGTAAACATATATGAAACACGGTCACACATCCGTAGCCACCGAGTGATGTATTTATAGTCTCACTCCCACACATTCACACTTCAGCACCACCAGCTCCGAAAACACATTTCACAATTAATCACTTGGCCCCCTGCTGTGCTGTCACATGCACTTACAGACGCGGCTACGCGGTGATGCACTATTGTCACATTTACGCTAAAAGTAGGAAGCTAAATGAAACGGGTCTGGATGTTTCACCGGATTTGGAAAGACGGGGGTTTGCAGGCGCTGCTCGCCCCGGAGCTGCTCTGACACCAAAGCACCGGAGGAACTGCCAGAATCAGAAGCTGCCGGTTTAACAGGCAGGGTGTGGATGCAGAGTCCAAATGAACTTCCCAGGAAAGCGCCCAGAATAGCTGAAGGGGAAAATCCGTCCTATAACAGAAAGTGTTTTTTCTTTCGGTGTCTGAAAGCTCCGTCCTGATTCGTGAGCAGAAACAAGAGCTGCATTGACGCTGACATTTGAAAACCTGAACGTCATCTGCTGACAAATGTCACTCAGCTCAGAGGAGACGTTTAATGAGCAGCGAGCGCGAAGCTCCTCCGACGACGCGTTGCCCCCGGTTTGCTTCCGTCTCCTGCTGGAGGCTGTTTGCAGCTGACGCTCAGATAAACTAGTTCCAACTGCTGCCTGGCTTTGGATTTAAAAACAGGACAAGAAGGGTTTGTTAGATTTTATTATTGTAATTTATATTTTTTCTCGGCCATATTATTTTTGGTTGCACTGTTTCGTGCCGACCCCTCGGGGGCCACATGGTTAGAACCCATGTCAATGAAAGGCCAGTGACTGAAACAGCTGCTGCACCGAACTCTTTGCTCAGCAGGAACTCTGTCTGACCTTTATTCATCTTATTACACTTCACTGTTCCTTATCTAACGAAACATATACATGGAATACTGCCCGGGCTCCTTTTTGGAGGATGTGGCGTCCTGCGTTTATTCCTCTGAACCTAAAGGTGGCCTCGGTGAGCCGGGGGTTCGCTCGGTGAGCCGGGGGTCGCTCGGTGAGCCGGGGGTCGCTCACGGGGCAGAACACCATCACCACAGAGTTCACTAAGAACCAGCGGCTTCAAACACAAAGTCAGAACGAGCTTCGCTTGGGGAGGATGGAAGTTCCAGGGGCAGCTGATCAGAGGCCGATGAGGCGTTGGTGAAAAACCCGAAAAGGAATCCGCATAAGGTGGCGGGGGGGTAGGGATGATGAGGGGGGGGGATGTGAGGAGGATGAGGAGGCGGAGGAGGAGAAGAAGAAGAAAGGATAAAATGAAGTCCAATAAAAGAGCCGAGTGAACATCTGTGTGGGATAGCCTCGGGGATTAGGAGGGTTTGGAACATTTTAAGCGCATTAAAGATTTATAAAAAAAGGTCAGAATGTTTAGCAACATACTGATAAACCTCTTAAGCGAAACCCAATTGGGGAGGCTGTGTCTTTATCCAGAGGCTGGGGGAGGGGGGGGGGTGGAGATAGACATATATACTTAAACTGAAGCTCAGTCTTGTATGTGTGAGTCAGTGTGTGCTGTTCGCCTTCATGACACGTGCTCTACTTGCATCCACATGCACATATATACGTGCTGCATTATATGTAGTACTCCATGTATGTACATGTACTGCATGTTGTGCACTGACCCACGTGTGTTTTCTACATGCTCTTTGCGTGTTGATAATATCGTCCACACGCCGTCTAACTCGCGGTGAATCTCCTGCTGTATCCTCACATTGACGTCACCTGGACATTATCAGGAGTTTTTCCCAGGGAGCTGACGGAGGAGAAACTCCGGATGATGTCCGCAGCAACTGATTCAGACATTTGCGTTTCCACACAGAGCTTCCCCTCTGGATAATGTCAGGAGATTACCCAGAGTTCAGTGCAGGTCTGAGGTCTGTAGGATATAGAGGAGCTGGGTGCGGGGGTGTCGGAGCACGAGCGAGAGAACGAGCGAGAGAGAACGAGAGAGAGAGCGAGAGAGGCAGAGGCGAGACAGAGATGAGGAGGGAGAGAACAGTAGTAGATTTGTTCGCAGGGCTCCGGGGCAGTCGGAGGTAGAGGCCCCTATCATTTCACTGTGAACTGAGCCGTGTCTGCGGAGTTATCCTCGAATGACACCGCACACGGAGGGTGGCGGGGACGGAGTCACCGGGGTCACCGGGGTCACCGGGGTCACAGCTGCAGCGCTGCATGGGTGTTAACATGGCCGCTGTCGCATTCACATACGATTCGCTGCTGCTGAGGAACTTCACTGAGCAGTTGGTCCCAGGAGCAGGTTTAGGTAGAGACGGTTCTTCTCCTGCAGATCTTTACTTTTTCACCTCTGTAAGGTTTTGGTGATTTGGGTATAAAACGCCGTCCTACACTTTCCCATAATGCAACTCGTTGATATCAACATATTCCAGATCTCTAATCTCAAATTTGCCGCCGGATCATTGTGATATTTAGTTTTATTATTTCACCATCGCACTGAGACACATATTCTCGGGTGCTATCTCCATCGTGGCAACAACATCAATAGAATCACTTCCTGTTTTTGTTTTCAAAGTATAAGTACAACGTTCGTTTTTGTTGCTTCAATGCTTTATATTGAGATGAGTTACAGAGCTTTTACTTTGAAAAGTTGTGAACTTGGGTCCATTGTTTAACAAACTCTGAAATAACATCAGTTCAGTTCAAATATAAACCACACACGTAAGAAAGAATAATTCATTTGTTGAAAAAACATTGACTAGAAAAATCCTTCAGTGCAGATAAACCAGGAAGGATGAACACAAAGTTGTGCACATTTCATTTCCAGTGTGATTTTTACATTCTGTCCTCATCAGCCTGATAAAGCTCCCGTCACTTAGTCCACATTACGACCGACGGCCTGTTTGCTCACGTGCGCTTGTGATGCACAAACAAACACTCGGAGCCGTTGTGTAAATTAGCGTAAAGTGTGCGACGCGCTCGCGTGTATGAATATATGCACAATAAACGAGTCCATTAGCGGCGGCGGCGTGCGGAGCGAGCGAGCATGTGTGCGCAATCTTACCTTCGAGTGTCTTTAAATGGGTTGCACGTGTGTGTGTGTGTGTGTGTGTGTGTGTTTTTGTGTCTGTGAGTATGATGAATTGTGAGATTAAGTGAGTGTGACTTTGAGTGTGTGTCCATTAGCCTGGATGTGAGTTACTGGCCTCATGTCTGCAGCTGCAGTGTCACAAATGCAACGCCGGTGTTAAGTGTTGTGTACACACAGTGTATCAAGAAGCTGTGACTGTACACTGACCAGGCAGCCACTGTGTGTGTGTGTGTGTGTGTGTGTCTGTGTGTGTGATTAGAGCTATAGCATGGTATATTTGATGACCTGTGTGTGTGTGTGTGCTGTATTATCTCAGGCGGGGCGTGTGCAGGGGGCCTTGGGGCGACTGTGTGCGAGAGATAAGGGTGATTCATCTGTGTTTAAATGTGTGCGTGAGTGTGTGTCTGAGTGTGTGTTTGAGTGTGTAACAGCATGTTTGTGCTTCGGAAGCATGTGTGTCCATGTTTGGTGTGTGCACGTGCAGGCATTTGAACCAACATGTTAATAAATGTGGTTACACACACCGCAGCGTGTGTGTGTTTGCTTGTCTGTGTGTGTGTGACTGTGTGTGTGTGACTGTGTGTGTGTGTCTGTGTGTGTGACTGTGACTGTGTGTGCGTGTGTGTGTGGATGAGTGGTCCGCTGGCAGTGATTGGTCCCTGCTGGTGGTCCAGGGAGCATCAGCAGGAGCAGGAGGATGATGATAATACACAGCCTCTCTATTGTTCACAATGAGAGAAGAGTGTCTAGTCCTTTTGATGCAGACTCACAAACACACATACACAAACACACACTCCTGTACAGTCACCTTTAGCCACTTGTTTTGGACACACACACACGATATACTGTGCGTTCTACACAGAACCCCTTCATGGACACACGTGTGCATGTGGAAACGAACACACATCCTGCACATGTGCACACGGAGTCAGATCCCGTTCTGTTTTTAACTTTATTGGAATAAGAAGAAAGAGATTTCTGCCCCGAATACAGAAGAACAGAACAACACAAAGATGGTTGTTCTCTTCTCACTGATCCCTGTTAAGTTTTCATTAGTTATTCGATGCTATAAAATATCACTTCTGTTCAGAATCGGCTCCAGACGCACGAGATGGACGCGTTACAGTGGGAAACGCAGCTTTATGGTTTAAGTACCATTTAAAGTCGATTTATTAAGAATGAGATCACCTATATGATTCTTTAATTGTCTTGAGCTGCATCACAACACATCTTACGCGATGATGTGCATGTTTTACGGTTTCCAATTAAATCCCCGCTCCGCGCGGCGGCGACGAGCCGAGCGTGTGATAACTTATCGAGATGAGTCTCTTCTCACATGTTGCCAGGAAAAAAGGGAGAAAAAGTTGAAAACGTGGCAAATAATGAAACCGGAGTATATTTAACACCTTAAATTGCAGAACGACTGATTTAGTGCAAACTCCACCTCCGTGCAGCGAGCGCCGTTCTGCTCGCTGCCAAGAAATACTTAAACAAAACAACACATTGAGCCCGTGCCAGTGGGCTATATTATTATCTCCATTCGAACTAATTGCCGGTCCAAACAGCGACACATATGCACTCGCAGGTTTTTCCGACAGCCACTCGTCGCTGGGGACGTTAAACGTATGTGTTCCATCTCTGTTGTCATGACAACTGGGCCCCGGATTCCTGGCTTGGGAACATCGTGGGATTTCTCAGAGGCATACAGGTTTAAATGGCTTTTAACGGTTTGTGCTCGGGATGAAATGCATCATCCGGAGCGTCGGTGTGAGCGCTGAGGCCCCTCGGCTTTATCTGTTCCTGTAAGATCACCGTTATCCTCCTGGTTCTGTGCTGAACGAGCGGGTCCGACCTCCGGGATCATCTGTTATTTACCTCGTACACTCAGGACAACACTCGCTCGACTCCAGACCAACCTCCCAGTGGTTTCATCTTCACTACATCAGCATCCAACATCCTCTGTAGGTCTTTCTATCTTTAAGACCATTGGGCCTGTGTGTGTGTGTGTGTGTGAGAGAGAGAGCAAGTGTGTGTGTGTGTGTGTGTGTGTGCGCGTGGGTGTGCCGTCAGCTAGCAGGAATGCATGGGTACCGCCAAAGCTAAGATGGCTGCCAAGCGCTAAGATGGCTGCCAGGATTCACAGAGCGACAGCACGAGAGAGAAAGAGAAGCAGGGAAGGAGTGTGAGCGGGATCGAGGGATAGAGGGAGGAAGGAAGACGTGAGGATGGACTCTCGCGGCCGCAGAATGAGGGACGAGTGTTTGCCAGAGAGAAAGAGAAACTCGATCCCTGTGTTTTGCCTCCTATTTTTGACCCTGAGTGCCGAGGTGATTTTGTTTGTCTCGTCCGCGTTGTCTTGGTTTTGGCAGCAGGCAGACGGGCCGAGCGGTGCCGCAGTCTGCTGGCACGTAGCGGACTAATGCCACCCAAGATTAGGATGCTGATTTGGGCTTAGAGGAAGTGGAGATGCAGGGGCCCTAGTGCCGGCTGCGAGGGGGCTGCGCTCTGGCTCGGGACACTCGGCCCAGGACGGCCTTAAAGCGCCGGTGCTGTGTGGTAATTGGTATATATGATACAACCATAAAACCGTGCGAGGCTGCATTACGCATCGGAAGAAGAATGGCAGCCGGTGGGCCAAACTAAACTAGCTGAAGCAGGCAGCTCTGTGCCTGCCGGGCCCTGGAGATGTGAAGCAAAACACAGGAGATGCAATCCAAACAATCCCCCAACATTTTACAAGTACACCTCAACTCACAAGTCAGCGGTGCACGAGGAAGCCGAGCTGTCCTGGGACCAGTTTACCCAACGTGCTGTGTGTGTGTGTGTGTGTGTGCGTGTGCGTGTGCGTGTGCGTGTGTGTACATCTTTGTGAGGACCATTTAGAGCCTAGAACTTATGATTGAGGACATTTGAGACAGTTCTCACTTCCTGACCCACTTTCACAGGAGGGTTGAGACTTGGTTTTGGGTTTAGAATCCGGGTTAGTTCAGGGTTATGTGTTGGGTTCTGATGGTTCGGGTTCGGGTGAGAGCCGAGGGAATGAATGAGTGTCCTCACTAAGAAAGAAGCACGAGGTTAGAGTGAGTGTGTGCTCTCTTCCTATTCCAAATGTTTCTTGTGTGTCGTTTGTCCTTATCGTGTGTGTGTGTGTGTGTGTGTGTGTGTGTGTGTGTGTGTGTGTGTGTGTGTGTGTGTGTGCGTGTGTGTGTGTGGTCAATGTATTACTCAGTGTGTTTATACAAAAAGTCCCCATAATGTAAATCATTGAACTTTAAGGTGAAGACATGTTTTCAGATTAACTTAGGTTTAAGTTTAGGTTAGGAAATAATTAAGTCTTCAGGAAATCGATGTAATGTCGTCTGACGTCATGTGGACACAGGTGTGTGTGTGTGTGTGTGTGTGTGTGTGTGTGTGTGTGTGTGTGTGTGTGTGTGTGTGTGTGTAAGAATTATCCTTCAACCTACTCTCAGTCTGCTAAAGAACGGTTTGCAAAAATGAAAAAGAACATATGAATAAAATAAACTCTGTAAGAAGAAAGAACGAAAGGTTCTTTGTGAGATCGTTTCACAAAACAGAAATATATTCACCGTTTTATGACTTTGAACTGAGGCTCAACCTGAGCGGAAATATCCATCTTCCCTTCTTTAATCTCCAGGCCCACGTCTGTCTCTCCTCAGTGGAAAGAATGGATTATGGCTCCATTTCCCCCCCCCAACCTTGACAAGTGTCCAGACATCTGTCCACCTGACCGTCTCTCTTCCCTGTTCCTTGTGTTTCAGAACAATCAGGACAATCAGACAACTCGAACCAGCAAGGAGACACAGACGTCAAGCCCCCGCCCAACGGTGAGTTCACGACTCCCTCTCCACACGGAGCATAAACATGTTTTACATACCTGTGCCTACATGCAGTCACATCTACACACGTGTGCGTACAGTGTACACACACACACACAACCCCCGCCTACACACAGGCCTCTCTGTGTGCGAGTGTGTCCCAGCAGAGTTGGGTCTAAGTTTATTATGGTAAGGAGAGCTGATGGTACTGTAGCGCAGGGGCCGAGCTGGGATTGTGGCGGGCCACTCATAAATCACACTGACGTTATTGGAAGATGGGAACCACATGGCCGCTGCCGAGCCGAGCGCTGACCTCATGCGTCGTCCCCGCTGTGGTTAACCCTAGACGGGGATGGAGTGAAGGAGAGAGGGATGGAGGTAAAACAGAGAGAGAGAGAGAGAGATGATGGACGTGTGGAGAGAGGGAGGAAGGGTCGCTCTCACATGAAATCACCGTATTTACAAAAAGAGAAACGTTTAGTGCCGTCTGGTCGTCGTCGGTGTCGCTGCCGCTGCCACTCAAACAGCGGCTCTGCTCGGTAATTAGCGGCACACCTGGCAGAGCCGTCAGAGGCAGAGCGACGCTCGCCCGGCGCTGGAACCAGAGCGGCGATGTGGGAAGTCGTCTCTTGTCGCCGAGCTGGATCCTCAGAAGTTGTGAAATCAACACCCACGTTGTGATAAAACACATTTTCTCCTTTTAAGGTTTAAGTTACTGCATCAGTGGACTCGCAGGAAGTGGCTCATAAATACCAGTTACTGTGCTTTGTTACACGCCAACACATGACCGGTGTGTGTGTGTGTGTGTGTGTGTGCACGCCACATACACCGTATACACGAGGTTTATGATACATGTGCATTAGACATTACACTGTATAGCTGCCATGTGGATATTATATGCGCCTGATTGTGTGTTGTGAACACAATGTACATGTACACAGGCCTGTTGCATCTGATGGAAAACACATGGTTTTCAATGGGATGACACCGGCAGCGTGTGTGTGTGTGTGTGTGGTGTGTGTGTGCGTCTGTAATTTTATGCATGTTGTGTTCTCTGCTCACACACACACTCTTCTCCTCTCTCTCTCTCTTTAGGCCACTTGAGTTTCCAGGACTGCTTTGTGACTTCAGGGGTGTGGAACGTAGCCGAGCTGGTCCGCGTGTCGCAGAGTGAGTAACCGCTCACTTTCCAGAGAACCGCCTAACACACACACACACACACAAGCTCATAATTACCTAATCACACACACACACACACTGTCACACACCACATGTGTTTAATCCACAGTTGAAAATAGTCCCCAAAAAACCATCCAGTTTCATTCTTCTTCCACGTCTTTAGCAGGAACTAATGGTTCTGGGGCTGAACGTACTGACACATGGCAGAAGATCCCCTGATGTTTAGCACATATGAAGATGAAGTTACTCCATAAAAACACAGAGGCATTGTTCCAGTTCTCAAACCCTCAGCAGCAGTCTGGTGTCAGGAAGCTGCAGCTAATAGAGACCAGGACAGCAGACGGCTCCTGACGAGAGTTTAGAGAATAGAGCTGAGAAACGGACTCGTGCATTCTACTTCTTTTTATTTTGAACCCCTGCTGTGCTGAGAATCGTCTCAACAATAAGAAATAACACAACCCCTAACCCCTCATCTTAAGTTGTGAACAGTTTGTCGGGTTCCGAGCTGCAAATGTTCTGATATTCATCTCTGTAATGTGTGTGTGTGTCTGTGTGTGTGTCTGTGTGTCTGTGTGTCTCTGTGTGTGTCTGTGTGTGTCTGTGTGCGTCTCAGCCCCGGTGGCGACAGCGACAGGCCCAAACTTCTCCCTGGCCGACCTGGACAGCCCTGGATACTACAACATCAACCAGGTGACCCTGGGCCGGCGCTCCATCACCTCCACCCCCTCCACCAGGTACACACACACACACACACACACTCACACACACACACACACACACACTCACCACACTCACGTCCATAAATATTAACACACCAGATTGTAGTTTTTCTGAACTAATATGTCTCGATTCTCTAACCTCCTTCCTGCTGAACTTGCTCTGCTGTCTGATTGTGCTCTTTCTTTCCCTTCTTCCTCCTCCACCGCTAATCCTTCTCCTTCCCTCTCACTTTCCCCCCCGAACTGTCTGTCACACTGTCTGTGTCTGTGTCCCCTTTTCCCCCTCCCCCCCCCCCCCCCCCCCGCTCTCCCTCCGTCGTCCAATCCCGCTCATCTTACGCTGCAGGACTGAAATGGAGCTTTATGCAAGTCTCCCACGGAGGTAGTTACACTCATTACCCAATGTCTCCCTTGATACTAATGTAACACAGACCCCTGCATCACACATCGCACAAAAGCCACACACGCATGCTGTCACACAGATATGCACACAAGCGCACACACATATAAACATTCAGGATCGCTGTACATTCACAACCCCCCCCCCCCCCCCCCTTTTATTTTATTGGTGGCAGATGTGTGAGTCTATAAGAATCTGCAAACACACACAGGAATGCATTCCAGCATCACAGTGCTCGCTCTCCTCGGCTCGGTCTCCAGCACAAGGCCACTTCAGGCCTGTATGGATACGGCGTGTTGAATAGATTCTGGCCTCGTGTGTGTCTGGACTGTCTCCAGTTGTGTTGCTCCGTCCGCCTCTGGGCTGAAACCTGAGACAAAGACAAAACGCTGCATGGAAATCTTCACGTTTTGAGTTTTTTTCTACACATGATTTTTACGCAAGACACACGCAGGGAAAAAGCCCTTTGCCCTCACGTGCCATCAGAATGCACTGAGGGCGTTTCACAGCGTCTGAACATCAGTGTTGTTAGTCTCAGTGAGAACAGTCCGGGCTTGTGTGTGTCGGGAAAATGTAGAAACAAAAAAACAAGAAAACAAAGCGCAGTGCAAACCATTTTCTGTCTGAAAGGTTCCTCAGGGTTCCTCAGGCTCAGGGGTTAGCACAGAAAGAAAGCTCGCCCCTCACCTGCCTTCCTCATCTCCTCCTTCAAGCATTAAACAAACATCTCTTCCTTCCCTCTCAGCTCCAACAAGCGCAAGTCCATTGACGACAGCGAGATGGAGAGCCCGGTGGACGATGTCTTCTACTCGGGCCGCTCCCCGGCGGCCGGCAGCAGCTCTCAGTCCAGCGGGTGGCCTAACGACGTGGATGCAGGTAGTTCCCCCGCCGCCACCTCCTCCTCATCACACCCTGCACTCCTCATTCCAGATGTTCTCCAGGAGCTTGGCCACGGTCCACGTCAATTCAGACGCAGAAATTAACAAACTGGTTCCGAGGGCGAAGCTCTGATGAGGCTGTAGCAGAAGCAACTGTTTTCCTTGAGGCTTGTATTTAATTTTTAAAAGCCGCTGAAAACGTAACGTTAAAGAATGATTAGATATTTATTTATATCTTTGTTTGGATCCAAACAAGCTTTTAAAAAGTTAAGTGACTCGAGTAACTAGTTTTCAAGCTGTTGTAATAATAATAAATTCATGGTAGGAACATTTTTTTTATTAAGTTCATAAATTAGAAGAGAAACGAGGAGTTCCCCCCCCCCCCCCCCCCCCCTCCTCACTGAGGCTGAACGGTGGCTCCAGAGAGTCACCGACACACGAGAGCTCATTAACTGAGATGTATCGTCTGCTCCCATCGAGGGAAAAGAGTTAAGGTCAAAACTAAAAGTTTACAAAGTCCCTGAATCTTGTGAGAAAGTCACTGAAGTGTCGACGCTGAGCCGAACGTCTTCATCGTGACCTCGTGACCTCGTGGTCGGATCACGTTTCCCTCCGGCGCCGCCACAAACGCTAACGGGACTTGAACACAGATATTCTCAGTTGTTAAGTTCTGAATTGAAATGGACCCGAAGCCACAGCTCACCTCCTTCCACCAGCTCGGCCCCTCGCTGCCCTGCTGTGTCGACTCTCTCTCTTCATCACATGACCCCCTTCGTCATCATCACAACCTCTGCCCCACACACACCCAGAACACATGTTCTCAGTTACCCCCTGTGGTTTGACTTAGATTTTGTCCCATCCATTAATATGGAGGAGGCGGGATATACAACCACACTGCAGCCGTCATGTCGTCCATCTTTATGAACGCACAGCATAGTCGAAGCTAAACGCTAAGCTAAACCAACTAGCTTTAGCAGCAACGCATAGTTTTATTTCTCACCTGAGGTTAGCCAAGCCCCGCCCCCCTACCCTGCCTCTGATTGGCTGGCCCTGATACTCTACCCAAACCAATCATCACTCTTATTGCCCTGACCTCACCCAATCAGAGGCAGGGTAGATTTTGAGTGAGAGGAACGTTTTTAAAACAAGATGTTAATTTGTGAACTTTGTGCTAAGCTAAGCTAGCCAGCTGTTGGCTCAGGTTGCACTTATATAATAATAGAATATAGTGTATAATATAATAATATAATATAATATAGTGTATAATAAAGTGTGGAACAACCTTTAGTGGCTTTAGTTCTAGCTTCCCCACCCACATCCCTCTGAGTTCTCCCAGCAGAACCGAGTGGAACCACTTCTCAGTTCCATTCACCCTTTTGCTTTACACCCCCGTCCGCCCGTCACGACGTGTTTACAGGAGACGTCATGTCGTCTCCTGGGTTCAGGACCTGACCTCAGGGATTCTTTCAAATAAATTCTCGTGCATTCGCCAAATTTCCAGCTCCCACTCACATGCTGCCATTTTACCACAGCCAGCCGTAATGATGTAACTATTTAATAGACACTTGCTGCACTCCATAACATTTAAATCCCCCATTGCCCATTATCTAACCACTCTCTCTCTCTCTCTCTCTCTCCTCTCTCTCTCTCTCTCCTCTCTCCTCTCTCTCTCTCTCTCTCTCTCTCTCTCTCTCTCTCTCTCTCTCTCTCTCCTTCTCCCCTCCACTGTTAACTCTTCCCTTCTCCCCTGTTTGGCCTTTCAGTGCAGCACCATTTGGCCAGTGTGCAGGAGAGGAAGATTAAGCATGAGAACGATGGAGTGCAGTTTCCTTACCATGGTTAGAACATTAAACATTATACTGTGTGTACATGTAAACATGCTCCGCTCACACCGTCCTCCACTTGTGTCTCTCTCTCTCTCTCTCTCTCTCTCTCTCTCTCTCTCTCTCTCTCTCTCTCTCTCTCTCTCTCTCTCTCTCTCTCTCTCGCTCTGTCAATGTATTCAAGTCTGTTTTCACTTTCTGTGAGCTGTTTACCTCTCCTCTCTCCTCCTCCTCTCCTCTCCTCCTCTCCTCCTCTCCTCCTCTCCTCTCCTCTCTCTATGCTGCCGCTGGGTGGGGTTGTGTTTCTACCAGATGTCTGCTGTTGTCCATTGTGGGTTTACCAAAGCCTTTTGGTTGCCCAGTAGCGCCATAACATCCTCCGCCCGTCTGCCTCGGAGACGCTGCTGTAAATCTGTGTAGAAATCAGACATGTAGCAGAGTGGAAACCTCCCTGGTGCATTCGGAACATCCTCAGTACTGCTGCACACTGTCTGACTCGCAATACACTGCATTTTAATTGTGTGATTATGTGCATTATCATATCCAAGGAAACACATTGCTGTGAGTTTCTGAGACGGTGTGTGAGTTTGTGGGCTAAGTGCTTCGGGTGTTGTGATGTTGTTGTCGAGCGACGACGCGCACGGAGAAGAGGGAACGAGGGTTTTCGTGGAGAAGCAGCGTTTGCGGCCGGATGCTTAGACGGAGCCGCGGCGTCCCACCTGCCGCGGCATCCCACCTGCCGCGGACCTGACTCGACAGCGCAGGAAAAACAATATAAAACACAACTGAAGGCACTCAGGTGTGTCATGAACGCACACGGCACCTTCTGTCTGCGAGACATGCTTACTCACTAACACGCACAAATGGCATGCACACGCACACACATGCAAAACTATACTGAAACGCACTCTGATTTACATTCTCACACACACACACACACACACACACACACACACACACACACGTGCACTCACTCCCCAATCTGGAGTGGAGCAGCGTTCCGGTCCAGATGGCGCCTCCATGTGTCTACAGCGAAGGGAGCTACTGGGTTACAGCAGACATCTGTTCTGGTGATGGTGGTGACGGTGTTGGGAGTGAGAGATGAGGAGAGGAGGGCTGGAGGACGAGTGGAGGGAGGCGGGGGGGGGGAAGGGGAGGGCCTCTGCCTCCGCCTCCTGCTCTGGAGGTGATTCTCTACCTGAATGAAAAGCTCTGAGGCTTAGCAGGTGATCATGTAATTCATCATTAAGTCTGCGTCTCTCTCCTCCTGCTCCTCCTGCTCCTCCTGCTCCTCTCGCTCCTCCTGCTCCGCGGTGGGAAGACCTGCCTCAGTAAGGGGTGGGGGGGGGGGGGGGGGTGGGGGGGCTACTTAGCATTTTGATACTGACGTAGAATCCCAGCTTATTTCCTGGTGATGCGTGTGTGTGTGTCTGTGTGTGTGCGTGTGTGTGTGTGTGTGGTCTTATTGTTGTGAAGATGTCCTCGCGGTGCTCAGTTAATGACGGACACAGCTCTGATAATGTTCATTGTTTCTTACCTGATTGACAAGTGTGTGTTTCTCTTTTCATTGTGTGTGTGTGTGTGTGTGTCTGTGTGTGTGTGTGTGTGTGTGTGTGTGCGCGCACTAGCAGGGAGAGGGGGGGTTGTGTGGTCGCCAGCTTGTTAGTGTGGCAAGACTAGAGGGTCATGGGAGCAATTGGCTGCCAGTCTGCTCATACAGTGCCAGGACATAGAAATAATGTAGAACAAGCAAGTGTGTGTGTGTCTGTGTGTGTGTGTGGAAGACTCACACACACACCCCACACACATGCACACACACCCCCCACACACACACACCCCACACACACAGATTAAGCGAGAGATCAGAGTAACTTCTGTTTGCTTTATCAGACAAAGCTTTCATTGGGCATCTGGGCCTCGTTTGCTGCTCGTCACCAGCAGATATTTCAGCGAGATACGAACTAATTAGGGAAATATCACAGAGACTAAAAACAATATGTATAATTTAAGGCTGTTCTAAGCTGTTTGTGATTGAAGCTGGGATGCGGTGGTTCCCAGTCGTCCCCACACGCACCACAGAGGAGCTGGAGACATGAATCCAAATGTTGAAATCATGGATGTGTCTCTGACTCCATCAGCAGCTCATGTTAGATTGTAGAGGAGCCACAAATGTTAAATGGCCCAAAATATACTAAAATATACTAAAATATACTAAAATAATTCCACTAAATGTTACTAAACCACATTTCAGAGGCAATACTTCACTATATATAAATATATGTGTTTTACATCCACACTTACATATTAATACAACATATTAATTAAGGAATAACCTCAGTTCGCTCCAGCAGTCTCATGTTGCACTTCTATAGAGCTGCAGGACTCACAACATGCAGGAGGGCTGTGGTTGCAATGCAGTGCAATTTGTGTAATGTGGGAGCGGGTTGTCCTCTAACCAGAAGGTCGGCGGTTCGATCCCAGGCTCCCCCGTTACGCAGGTGGGAGAGTGAACTTGGGGCAGGATACAGAATCGTGAATTGCTCCTGACGGCTGCGTCGACAGTGTGGGATCGATGCTTCATGAATACAGACCTTTCATAAAGAACAAATCCAAGCAGTGTAGACAAAGACTGAACCAGGACGGACGCCGCGTCTCCTCTTCCTCCGGATGTGAACGCTGCCGTGAACGAGCCAGAGCCCTCACTCAGCCTCACACGTGATGTTTCAAACTCCGGAGAAAGTCCGAACCCACATGAGCAGATATTCCCCCAGAGCTCATGTCATTTTAAATTGAGTTATGAAATTGGACTTTAACAAATGTACGGTTATCTGAGATCCGTGATTCTCCCGGCGATGACACGCGGGCCCGGCACCTACACGGCGAAGGAAGTTGCTCGTGATGAACGAGCGACGTTGGAAGTGAGATATCGGCGCCAGATGGACGACAAGCCTACGCTGCTAACGTTCTGCTGACTGGAGCAAACGCTCTCTTATACTTTTTTTATCATCTTGTAACTTTTTACGAACGCTTTTTTGTTTTTAGAGTGTTCAGCTGTTCTCCACTCCACTTTGTTTTTATTATTATTTTTTACTGGGCTTTTGACTCTGATTACCAGCGACCTGCAGCTCTGTCACCCACAGATTCGCCTCGGGGGGGTTTTCTCTGCAGCAAATATATTAAAAAAAACGTATATATTTCAACTCCCTTTTGATTCACTGCAACCAGAACCTCATGTACCAGCTCTGGTATGAGTTCCTCTCTCTGCCTAATTGGCCTCCTTGGTTGTAAACAATGTTTGCTTTAGATTTATTATTTATTTACCCATAATTCCCTCAGTGAATAGCATCACCTCGTCCTGTTTAGTGTCTCCGCTCCGCCCACCTGCGTGTGCAGTCACGTGATCTGAGCACACGTGCCCACGCCCACCTTATTCTATACTTGTCGGTGCCCACACAGACGCAGCTGCGCCCGTGCTGCCTCTGAGCATTGTGGGTAAATAGCGATAAAACATTTCCCAGTGTGGCATTAAAGAGAAAAGCTTTTCAGAAATCTGCTCTGTTAGACTTTATATGCTCAGCTCATAAAGTCTATTTCCACATCTCTTTGGGCCATGTCGAAATTACCCACGTCTTTATTTGAGTGTGTTTGTTTTATTTGTGTGAATATTGTGTTGTTTAGTAGTTTATGGGACTTTCTCCTGCCAACGTTGTTTATCACTTTATTCTTTCAACCGAATCCGCAGCGAACGCGAGCTCGGTATGTTCCACAGAGGAAGTAATGAGGTCTGTGTACTTTTCTATATATCGTTCTCTGTTTTATGGATTCGTCTTTCCACACTTTTTTTTAACTCCAGCTCATGTTCCACGTCGCGGTTCTCTGCAGAGGTCGAATTTACCGTTTGGTTTCAGCTCCTCAAACCCTGAAAGTCAGAACATGTGCCTTTGGATCACCATACATCAAACTACAGTCCCTCGGCGCCGGCCGCACGAGGCTCCAACCTCTTTTATCTGCAGCTCTCGCACTCTTGGCCATGTTTCTGGTCGCTGGTGAGCCGGGCCTGTAGTTAGCGTGCCCGTCTTCACCAAACCGAGGGAAGCTTCCTGCAGTCCTCCGGCCTCGCTCCACGTTTATAGACAGAGGGGGACACTTTAATATGTTTGTCTGTGTGTGTCGGCCATGCCGTCACCACTCCTCTCCTGCTTCACTCCTTCCATCTCTCTGCCGCTCTCCCATCCTGTCTTCACTGGCGCTTTGCCCGGCGCTCGCCGCTCAGCCTGAACAGCTTGTGACTGAGTGTGTGAGTGTGTGAGTGTGTGTGTGTTCTTTTATGAAATACTATATGCCTTAAGGCAGTAACATAAAATACCTGACAGCCTCGCAGAAGGGCTCTACATCAGAGGGTCTATTGATGTGCAGTGTGGTTTTGGCGTGCTCCTCTGATGTGCAGCCGCAGCGCTCGCACTGTCCAGGCCTGAGGACGTGCAGGATTTGAGTTGTTCTACAGACGAGCGCAGTGATTGGTTCGGTCGGTTGCTGTCTGTCGCTCTGTGGAGCTGCACCGGGCTCCGACGGTTCTGGGATCAGTTTGATCTTCAGTGGTTTGTGTCGCTGGCGGCTGTAGCTGTGCCGCCGTCGCATTTCCCAGCTCTCCTCTCTCCTTACTGCCTCCCGGACCCCCCGACCCCCTCCACCTGTCTCCCGTCACCCCCCCCCCCCCACTCTGAGCCCCTGCTCCTTCAAAACGTGGCCTCTCACCGGACCCCCCCCCCCCACCCCCCAGTCTGCCGGCCGGCCCGCTCCCTGAAGGAGAACCTAGAGACAGAACCCATCTGTATGTTAAAACCAATCAAACAAATCAATGAATCAATCAATCGATCAATCCATTGATTTCAGATCATAACCATTTTGATTCGTCCGATTTAAAGAGTTCTTTGATAAGAGTATAGTGGAAGTAAGAAACGCAGCCATGTTTGATTAAACCCCCGTCTCTGTTCTGCACTTCTGTTGATCCCCTCTTTGCCAGGACTGTCATCGCCTGGTTCTCTTAAGAAGCCGGGGAAATTCGATTTCAGCGCCCTGTCCTCCTCCCAGACGAGGTCCCCCCGCATGGCGTTCACCCACCACCCACTGCCAATGCTGGCGGGAGTGAGACCAGGTGAGACCAACCCAGCTCCAGAACCCCCCCTCACCCCGATCGCCCCCCCTCCCCCCACCCTCTCCCCCTCCTCCCTCCTCTCCCCCGACCTCCCCTCACTTCTTCACGGCCCCACCCCCCCTCCCCCCCCCCCCCGTGGGAGCGTTGTCTTTGGGAGATGAGCGCGGTCGATGGGTAGCTGTGTGGCGTGCTCTGACCTCTGACCTCTGAGGTGGAGCCGCTGCTGGAGTCTGGGTGGTGGTGATGGTTCTGAGCCTGTTGCTGGACGGCTGCTGGTCACACTGGTTCCTACAGGGGAACAATGGATCAGGTGGTCGCACGGCTACGCTTCCTCTTACTGCGGCATTGACGAGCTCAACGTGATTTAAAGTGTTTGCTTCAGGAAAAAGATTTTTCAAAGATTCAAAGATCTTCATTGTCATTATTCTCATGTACAATGAAATTTAGGAGGCTTCTCTTTACAGTCAATATATCTATATATATATAGATATATAGATATATATGTAAGTGTAAAAATATGGAATAATAGAAGCATGTAAAGAGAAACAGTTAAAAACAGTAACAACAATAACAGCAGCAAGAAGATTTGACATTAACATAAACTAACATCTCATTAACATTAATAAGAATATACAGATACTAGAATGAGGCATATTTACAATACAATAGTGTAAAATAGTGTTTTTTGTAGTTGCTGTGTGTGTGTGTGTGTGTGTGTGTGTGTGTGTGTGGTGTGCGTGTGCGTGTGCGTGTGTGTGTGTGTGCGTGTGTGTGTGCGTGAGTCACAGTGCTTCATGTGTGTTTGTTACGTGCACGCCACAGTTTCTTAAAAAAAAAACACTTACGTCTGGTTTTGACCTAAAAATAATGAACCTGTGATAAAGTAAAAGAAAATAGATTCATTCATATTTGTGACCAGCATCATTCACACATTTATGATCAGAAAACACTGGTTTACTGTGTGGAAATTTAGACTGAAGTAAATACATGAGCCTATGGACAAAAAGGTCAAAACCAAACGTGTAAATTGCGAAAAATTCTGCCTTCCAGCTCCAAAACTCACTGATCCTACATTTCCCACAATGCATTTTGTTTCATAAGTCACTTCCAAGACTTTTCCACAGACGTCAGAGCCGAACTCGAAACCGTTTCATCGTCTGAGACGTGACGAGTGACGAGACCTTCATCTGTCCCTTCAAAGTGAATCTGATCATGTGCTGACATGTTGTATATATTATATCCAGACATATAAATATCCATTAAAATAATAAACAGTGTTATTCCAGAAAAACATAGTGAATACATATTTCCTTCGGGGGGGTTACTGGCCCCAGAGCCTCACTCCTCTTTGGCCCGGACCCCCCAGGCAGGCGGATCCATCTGTGGGTCTTTCCATTCCTTTATTTCTTTCACTCCCTTATTCCAACTTTTCGTGTTCCGTCTCTTTTTTAAATATTGTGGGGACTCAGATTTCCTCCGTCTACGTGGGCGGACGCGTCTCAGGCTGGAAACCAGCTGATCCTCCACGAGGCCGAGGAAGAGCTGGCAGCTCGTGATAACATCAGATATCAAACGCCACCGCAGGGCCTCCGGCATTTAATCGCCACGCTCTTAATTTTATCACCGCAGCGCAGATCGCGAGAGAGATGCCCCCTTTTTCTTTTTGTCTCCTTTTTTCTTTTATCGTGCACGTCTGTGAATTCACCCAGTAAAGGAGTTCACTGGAGATAATTGCCCCATGTGCTTTAGTTCTGTAGTCGGGCTACATCAAACGCCTTTTCAGCCACCGAGCAGATGTGAAGCTATGAGGTTGACCGCCGTGTCATTAAACCCTCCTCCATGGTTGTTGACAAGACCCTGATCCTGTAGCTACAGCAAACCTCCACACACACACACACACAGACACACACTCAGCATATCCCATCCTCACTGTGGCCTGCAGTGGTGATTTATATGCCTGTGATTTGTTTCTTTTTACACAAACCCTAAGAGCGTGCATGCTCCCGCGCTGGCGTGAAAGTGCTCACCACATCATCAGCGTTGTTGTTGTTCTGCGTGGAAGACGAGATCCGAGGGGATTGAGGGTTTGGAGACGAGGGATGAAGGAGTGTGTTGGCGCTGGTCCGCGGCGAGCGAGGTGGTTTTGGTGAATTTGTCTCTTCAGCGGTGCAAATGTGAACTTGACCCAAGAGACTGAATCACTGACGGTTCAGTAATACAGATGATTTATTGCAGTTGTATCACCGATTACATCCCGTTTAAAATCAGCTGCAACTTTGGGATAACCTCCTGACATTGTCCCGGACGGGCTGAGAACATGTCAGAGCGAGAGGCTCCAGACTTTCTGCAAATGAGCCCACGTGAGAAAACAGCAGGAGGTTCTCCGGAGGATCCACCGCGAGGGAGTTGGCCCGTTGACGACGTTTCTACGGACGTGAAACCAAAAAGAATACAAGTATTTCAGCCGGTACCGACGCAGACGTGAAGGGAACGTCTGGAGATAAGAGCCGACGCTGGTGTCGATGGTTCATGTTGTTCTGAACGTGTCTGACGGAGAATCTCCTGCTTCACTGTTCGAATGTGGAACTCCGGGGGAAGTCCGGACGTTCTGCGGAGTTCACGTCTGAAAGCGTGAACAGAGACATCGGGACTAAGTCGAACGTGTCGTGAGTTCATCTGATGCTTGGGGACCGAAGAGGAAGAGGAGAGAACGAAGAGGGTGTAGGAATTCCCTCTGATCCCGTCTCCCCCCCCCCACCACCACCACCCGACCCCATCCCGCTCCCGACCCGCCCCCCCGCACCCTTTGGCCTCCACCCAGTCTCTAATGCGATTAGACTATAGGAGCAGGGAGACGCTCCACTGGGGGAGCAGGCAGCCTGGCATGGGAGCAAGGTGTCGCTGGGCTCTGAGGCATAGGCCCCTGTCTGGGGTGGGGGTGGGGGGATGGGTGGGGGGGCAATGCAGTGGGGTTGGCACTCTTCATGAAGTACACACACTCACTTACACAAACGCACAATGTGTGAGATGCGAGCACCAAAGAGTGTTGGCAGCTCAACGCGGGCAGCTGGGGGGCCTCGATGGGACGGGATGGGTGGGGTGGGGGGGTGGGGGGGTTTGAAGGGTGGGGGGGGGGGGTGTCAAACTGGCACAAGGGAGAACAGGCTTCTAATACAAATCAAGGACATTTAGTGATGGATACAGGTCGAACAGAGTGGGCTTTGTGTCGGAGGCTCGACCAACTGCTCCTCTCACACAAGTACTCAGACTGTTACACAACTCTGTTCTTCTACACACAACACACATATATATACACACATAAAGTATTAATATATTCTTATATCTCCCTCACGGTTCCGTCAATACTGACGTAAACCTCTCTCCGAGTATTTCACTGTCACTCTCACACACGTCCAAGTGTCGGTTCGAAATCACCAATGATGCAAAGACGAGGAGTGAAATGAAAAGAAAATGTGTTTTTAATCAAAAATGAGGGGAAAAAATTAAGAATTTAATTAAAATGAGGGAAAAAAGACAAAAGAAATTGAAATATTCAAATGAAATAAAAATGAACAAATAATGTGTGTGACTGTTCAAATACTGCGGGTCGGGACTGTTTTATTTAGCGGCTCCTCTCAGTCACATTCACGCATTTACACATCATTCATAATCATAATCATAATCATATTCACAGTTATTTTGAGGTTCGGTATCTTCTCCACTTCGGACCACCGAGCTTCTCTTCTATGTTTGGTGCCTCGGTTTTCATCTCTGGTAAAAAAATAAAAAACAAATGTTTTATTCTCAAGTAATTAGTGTCAGAATCCTGTCGCACACACACACACACACACACACACACACACACACCACACAACAAACCACACAAACACACACACACGAGCAGATGTGAGGCTTTCAGGCCCAATAACAGAAAAACAATAACTCAGACTGACAATGTGATTGTACAGAAATAGAAAAACAGAATCAGAAACAGCTTCACTGACAAACGTTATTATCGTGAATCACATCCTCAGAACAGCGAGCAGCATCGAGTCATTCCGGACGTTCAATGATCTCTTTCTCTCTACCTCCTCTTTGGATCTCACACCTCTCTCTGCTGAATCTGTTCCCTCTCAGGTGTGTGTCTGTGTGTAAGTCCCACTGCTTTATATTGTGTAAGTGTGCTCATGTGAAGGCAATGTGTGTAAATGTCCCCCCCCCCCCACCCCCTGTGAAGCTGCATAGATTTACTGCCCTGATCATAAAACATTATGAGCAAATGCTCCATAATAGCTATTAACTCGAAATCAGATTTTCTTGGAAACGACAGCGTTCCTTTCATGTTCCCCATTTGAACTTTATGGTTTCCAGTTGTGATGTTTGTTGTTGTTCTTGCCGTCACTCATTAGAGACCTCGTGCATCTCGTCCATCTGCAGGAAATCAATGTGACGCGACTTCCTCTCGCTCTCGGAGTGGTTTCCCTCCGTGTGCTGCTCTGACGTCCGTGTCTCTGTTTGCAGGGAGTCCCCGTGCGTCGGCCTCGGCCCTGCACTTCCCGTCTCCCTCCATCATCCAGCAGTCT
This sequence comes from Reinhardtius hippoglossoides, assembly GCA_006182925.3. Taxonomy (NCBI): domain Eukaryota; kingdom Metazoa; phylum Chordata; class Actinopteri; order Pleuronectiformes; family Pleuronectidae; genus Reinhardtius; species Reinhardtius hippoglossoides. Next base: position 20,762,548 of record CM031685.1, read on the forward strand.
AGCCCCTACTTCACCCACCCGACCATCCGCTACCACCACCACCCTGGACAGGACCCCCTGAAGGAGTTTGTGCAGTTTGTCTGTGCTGATGGTTCGGGGCAGGCCGCTGGACAGGTAAGCCTCGCCGCCGCCGGGGAGGAGGAAGGCGTTTTATTCTTCAATTTCTTTCTTTAATCGACGTCATGACAACAAATGAAGCTATTAACAGTGTGTAGCTTTAATAAAACATACTGACAGTGCAACTTATAGAAGAGCAGGATGTGTACAGAAGCAAAGAAACGCCTGATTAAAATACCACTGAGTTTATCACACATTTTGAGATACTTTACTTTTACTGTAATTATGTGAGCAGCATTGGTTTAACCCATTAAGACCTAATAAGCCACTTAATATCTGAGGAGCCAACATTTACAAAAACTTTAATGTCTAATTTGGCTTTCGTTGTCTTTTCCTTAAAATGAATATTCTTTAAAAACCAACAAAGAAGCGAATCACGCTGTAACTCATCAACTCGCACCCGGTCTTGAAGGTGTACACACGCAGATGTTGCCTCAGGTCTGAATGGGTTAAAGAACAGTGCATAGCTAAAGCGTATTGTTCTGTGTATATGCAACTACACAAATACACAAATACACAACAGCGTTACAAGAGCAACACAAGTGAACACAGCAGGCGTGTGTTAATGCAGCTGGTCTGTGTATTGTCTTGTCTGTGTCATTTTGCCGTTTGCTGTTTCAGACCCCGATGTTCCCCCTTCCTCTCCTCCCCCCCCCCCCTTTTTTTTTTGTACCTGTTCCCTTTGCTCCACCCGTTCCCCTCCGAAGTTACAACCATGAGCACGAGCGTGAATCAGTCACGGCGCACTCTCCGTCCACGCATCCCCCGCCCTGTGTTGTGTCATCGTGTCTCTGTCCTCATCTTCTAGCTGATTTGAGTTTGGAGTTTGGTTGTTTGGTGCTGCTATCGTTGGTGGTGTTGTGCTTGTGTAGACGAGTATTCTCCCATGGTTTTTGATTTCTTGCCATCCTCCGGACGAAACCCCCCCCGTCAAAATAATGTGCTCACTCCTCCACTCCTCCTCCACCTCCTCCACCCACCACGGACCACCCTCGTGGAACCTCTCACCTTCAGCTCCCACTCCTATCAGTGCCTGTGGTGATTATTATTTTTCACACCTCCATAAAAGATGCCGTCCACATGTATCATTCCTTTGGTTGTTGTTTCCCACCACCTCCTCTCCCACCATCCCCCCCCTTCCGTCATGGATATTTTTTTTGGACTCGGCCTCCCGAGCTACGTCCTCTTTTTTCCATTCCCGTGTCTGCGGATTGTCGCATGTCGCCCTCCTGACCCTATTTGTATTGTCTGCAGCCAAACGGGAGCGGCCAGAGCAAAATGCCAGGCTCCTTCTTGCTGCCTCCACCTCCCCCAGTGGCCCGCCCAGTGCCCCTCCCCATGCCCGACTCTAAACCCAACAGCACGCCCCCTGACGGCGGACTCTCCTCGCCCGCATCTCCGTGTAAGTGACCCCTGCAAGAGACCGTTGTCAAAACTAAACCAGCAGCGAAAAACAAAATCTGAACATCCCAAAGAAAAGAGACCCCTGCCATTGTTCTTCCTCCGACTTCGTGCCATCACTGTTCCTGTGTATCCAACATCCCCCCCCCCCCCCCCCCCCCCCTTAACCCTGGGAAGGCCATGGAAGCCAGAGCAGAATAAACAGTGGAGCTCAGTAGAGTAGAGGTGTCTGTGGTGCTCATCAGGGTTCTGTGTTAGGCCCCATCGCTCTTTGGTCTGGAGTGGAAGGTGCCCCCCCCCCCCCCCGCCCCCAGATCCTCCTCTCGTGTCTCCTGCTCGACTTATCAGCAAATCCTGTGGAGAAAAAACCTGAGAAGACTTTTAGATTATTAATTTATTCGTACATGTGAAGAGGCACAAATTTAGGGCAGTTGATTTACGTGGACTCCAAAAACATTCCAGTATAAACTGGGACATTGATTGAACTTGGTGGGATTTCTTTGAGTTTATCTTTTTGTGGAGCAGTCCAGGGTTGTGTGTGTTTAAGGTGAAGGAGTGATAGCTGTCCCACATCTGTCTTCCTCGCCCGTGAGGAGAGGGGCACTGGATGGAGCACTTTTCTGTCTTTAGCCTTCGTCCAGATTTAGTGTTTTTTGTTTTACCCCCCCAGTCAGCGTCTCAGAGTCTTCTATGTCTTATGTATGTTACTCCTCAGTCCTCAGAAACACATCAATATAAATATATGCAGTATATTGGTCGTCCACACTCTCTCGCTCTCTGTCTGTCTCGCTCCTCCTCTTGTCCTTTCTCCCTTTTCCTCACATCCTGAATCCCTCGGCCAGACTCGAGCTCTGGAGTCCGTAGGGTGCCTTCCTCAAACTGCCCTAAATTTGTCAGAGACTTTGATGCCAGTGGGTTTTAAATGTCCCCGACTGAATGTCATGTGCTCAATCTCTTCCAACTGAGTTTACCAACGCTGCTTATCGCTCAGGGGAGAACTTTGTTTGCTTCCCAGACTTTGGCAAACTTCACTGTGGAGTTCTGATGACCTAAAAATCCATATTTACTCATCATTCATCCTATAATGATTCTGTGGGTTAACTGCATAAATGTTAAAACTGTAGTTCAACATTTTGGGGAATACACTCGTTCACTTTCTTCCCCCCCAAAGTTTGATGAAAGATTGATACCACTCGCATGTTGCTGCAGCCAGCAGCTGATTAGCTTAGCTTAGCATAAAGTCAGGATTCAGGGGGAGAAGCAAAACCTGCCAGCACCTTAGTCTGTAAATAAAGATGGACGACATGACTGCTCCCTGAAGCTGAGGCTGACTCGTGATTGGTCGAGGGAGTTCAAGATGGCGGCGTTCTTATGCAAGATAATTTGGGTTTTCCTTTCTGGACAGTGGGAGGAAGAAGAGATGTGTTGTTGTTGTATATGTTACATATATCTATATATCTATATTTACAGATCAACTAACCAGCTAACACGTGGTATCTTGCGTTTTCAATTTATACAAAACTAATATCTGTAAAAAGAGCTCTATGTAGTTATTTGGGGTTTCATGTGTCGGACTGTTTCTCGGCTCGTCTCTTTGTTTTTACACTTGTGCTTTAGTAAGAAGATATAGATAGATACAGATAGATACAGATAGATACAGATAGATATAGATAGATACAGATACAGATAGATACAGATAGATACAGATAGATACAGATAGATATAGATAGATACAGATAGATATAGATAGATACAGATAGATAGAGATAGATATAGATAGATAGATAGATAGATAGATAGATAGATAGATAGATAGATAGATAGATAGATAGATATAGATATCTGAATCAGAGTTGAAGTGTTTTCAAACGGAGACTTGGTCGTGTAGATGGAACATCCGTCTTCTCATCCTACTCTTGGCAAGAAAGCGAATAAGTGCACGTGTATTTCCCGATGTCTCTTTCTTTAAGAATCTTCAGGAATTTGCAGCAGTGATTGTGTGCGTGTGTGCGCTGACGCCTGTTTTGTCCTCTCTCTGTTTCCGTAGCATACTCCACGTCAGGCGCCACAGCTCCCAACAGGTTTGTCGGCATCGGATCACGGGACAACAACTTTCTGAACATCCCGCAGCAGACGCAGGTACGAGTCTGGGTCGCTCTGTGCAAACGCTTTGACTGCTGCTCAGGAAACGTATTAACTGTGTGGAAGTTCTCCAAAAACCGTTCCTATTCCCTCCCCCCCTGAAACCTGCTGCTGGTTTCCCTCCCCCGCTCCACTGCATTTCTACATCTGTATTTTACTGTATGTGTGTGGTTTACCATTTGTGCTCAACTGTTTATCTGGCCCATATGGAGCCGACCCTTCAGGCCACAAGGCTTCTCCCTCGCTCCCTCTCCTCGCTCCCTCTCCTCGCCGCCTCTCCTCGCTCCCTCTCCTCGCTGCCTTTCCTTTCCCACTTTCGAGCTCTTTTTGCCTTCCTCCCTCCTTCCCTCTTCATCCTCCTCTCTCCGCCTTTTACTTTCTCCTTCCTTCACCTTCTCCGTTCCTTCCCTTTCTCCGCTCTGTGCCTCGTTCATATGCCTCCTCCATTACCACCAGTACTTTTCTCATTAGTGTCCAACCACACCCGCCTGGAGCCAGCTCAGCTCAGCTCCTCGACACATGGAAACCATCTGAAGCTGCTGGGCTGATCCCCTCCCTTGTTTCTCTGCCCTCGCTTCTCCTCCCTTTCCATTTCCCTCGCTCCTGATGCTCATTATACTCTTTATTCCCTGCAACCTACCAACGTTTCTTTTTGTTTACCCCCCGATACTTTATACACAGCTTGCTCAAAAGTGCGTGGACAGAACATCCATAGGCGAAGGTTAAACACGTCGCTGGGCCCTGAGGATTCTGGGTAATTTAAGACGATGGCGAAGGCCTCTCAAATGCTTTCACACCAGAATTGGGAGAGTCATTTCTTAATGGACCTGGTTCTTTCCCCACAGGAGAGTTGTCATGTTGAAACAGGAAACACTACATCGTCTTAAATATCATTACACGCTGCAGCATTATGATTCTCCCTCACTGGAGCTGAGTGCCCCCCCCCCCAGACCTCAGGAATCAGACGTAAATAAAAGCATATGTACGGAGGTATCTACGTACTTCTGGTCTTCAGACGCTTTTACTTATTGATGTTCACTTCTCGGTTGGACTTAGTGTCTGAAGTGCGGTTTCACTTTCCCAAACACACGGCACTAATTGTTCGCATGTGCCTGTCAGAATCCGACACTGGAGATTAATGATCCACTCAAAGAGAAGATGGATCACTAAACAAAGAACATGTCAGGCGTGAGAAGCAGGCGACGGCGGGACGGGCCCGGAGAACTCTCACCATGACAACGGTGGGCTCCATGTGCCCCCAAGTGGCCAATGAGGGGCACAGCATCCAGAGCGGGGGGGAAACGAGATACAGAGGGTACAGAGACGGGTGTGGGGGGGGAGACAGGGGGAGCGTCAGAGTTTCGGACCTTATAGAAGTCACGTCCCAGCCGTCTCGTCACCCCCGGCAACCAGACATGATGTCATAGCCAGTTGATCTTGAATTTGAGAAGGGGTTTGCTCGAGGGGGGGGGGGGGGGGAGGAAGAAAAGAGGCCGTCACTGTCTGCTGCCAAGGGTTTAGAGGGAGTGTTCACGGGAGATAGATGGATTGTGTGTGTGTGTGTGTGTGTGTGTGTGTGTGTGTGTGTGTGTGTGTGTGTGTGTGTGTGTGTGTGTGTGTGAGAGAGAGTAACCAAGAAGGGAGAAGTTACAATGCCCCTCGGCCTTCTGGGACAGTGCCCGGGGGAGCTCGGGGGGGGGGGGGGTGTCCATGTGACCTGATCGAGTCAAACAAAACAAAAGGCTTCGTCCCCGGAGGCGCCGAGTAGTTTCCAAGGCTCGACTCCTAGAATGTTGGCACATGGGCCCGGCGGTGCCAGAGCCTGCAGGCCCGAGCGCGGCGGCCGGCAGCAGCGCCGGTGACCCGCCCGTGCTCCCTGCTCACGCTGAGCGGGAGGAACCCGACGTGAGGGCGAGCGCCAGACGGCTATCCGCCTGCTGCCGCTCGGCCATTAGCAGCCGCTCGCTGCCCGTCCAAGTCCAGGACGTTTCGCTAGTTCAGTCCAGAAACAGGCAGACTGGACGGTGACGGCCCAGACGACTGTTCTGACCCGCGCTGTGTTCAAGACACGTCTGAAGGACAAAAGGTCAAATGATAAGAAACCTCACAGAACACGAGCAGGAGTTTAGTTTGACTTTCTCCAGATTCTCTTATGAACAACGCAGCTTTCACGTCCTCTGTACTTTTGAATCAAGACCCTGAGGTTGATAAAGAACCCTTTGGTGGATTTACCGTCTTTATTTCATTTACGATGATATGTGTATATACTGTTTACTGCTGATAAGTGTTGTACAAAGTCGTCACTCTACAACACATGTATGTGTGATACATGTGTTGATCTATCCTCCGTCTAACGGGAGCTTCTAGCTTCACAGATTTCTCTCCTTGTTTCCAACGATCCTGACGAAGCTTTGCTCCGTCCGTCCCTTTGTCTCAGGGTTCAGTTAAAAGGTGTTTTGACTTCTCTGCCATTTTCACTGGTTTTGACACTAATGGACATTTTCCTGTTTTTCTTTTTCAGTCTTGGTTCCTCTGACAAGATCTGTGCACAAACCAGCAACTAGTATTCTTTCTTTACAATCGGAAAAAGCAAACAGAGAAACAACCCGCAGGATGATAATTGTCCTCCAACCCACCCACCGCCCGCCCCGCCCGCCCGCCCGCCCGACCGGCCCTGACAGTACGTCTCACCTGATTCTAAATCAAACCACACAGGAAACTGCAGCAGAGGAACTCTGGACTCGTTTACCCAGTCAGAGGGAGGACCTGTTCTGAGCAACAACGGAAAGATGGAAAGATGAATGGATGGACAAGCGGGGGATGCCGGACGGAGGAAGGAGTGAGGGGCACGACAACCACAACAAGCAGGCGTCTCTCCTGAAAAACGAAAAACCGAAAACAACCACCGAACCAGCACAACCGCAGGAAAACGTCTTCTTCTGCTTCTTCGCGAGGACGTTTCGTGTAAACGAAGAAAAATCCACTGTCCAACTAAAATCAAGACTTTCCAGATGCAGCATTTTTAACCCTCGAAGCTACGCCCACCGTGAATCTACAGCCCGGTCAAAGAAAAGACGATTAGGTTTCCGACGAGAGCCGAGGTCCGAAGCTCCTGTCGTCACCCAAAAGAAAATCCAATTAACTCTCTTTCTCTCTCTCTCTCTCTCTCTCTCTCTCTCTCTGAACGACCATTGACTCTATAAAGCCCCTGTTTACTACTAACTAGAGAGAGAGACCATGCCAAAACATTTCTTGATTTAAGGGTTGCACTACAAGAAGCCGAATCAATTAACACTAATCTTAACGATGTGCACTATTTACCTACAAGGCATGGGAGGTAAACCCGACTCGCCTGTCAGAGTTTAAAAGAGGAGAAGGTACAAGACGCCTTCACGTGTCCTCGACCCCATCGATCAGACCAATCACTGGCCTCCGCTCATTCTCACACGTCCCCGCACAACACAACACAACACAACACAACACACACACACAACAATCTGTGCCATGACCACAGCATGCATGTAAAATGGAAAACACACACACAGACACACACACAGACACACACAGACACAGTTGCCCAGTCTCACCTTTTAGATCGTAGTATTTAGAGGTGGTGGTGTTGTGTTATCATATTTTCTTTCTATATGCAACATATAGTGAATCCCGGTGAACTCTACCTATTCGATTAGATATCCCCCCCCCCCAAAAAAAAGCGACACACACACACAGCGCTGAGAACCAGTGTGTGTGTGTGTGTGGTGTGTGCGCATCATTACCGACGGACTTTAGACAGCAGCTATGATCCCCCCCCCCCCCCCCCCCCTCCCTTTGCCCTCTTGTAATGCAGATGAATGAATTTTGTTCTCTTGTGTGTTCTCTTTTTTGAATTTATTCCTTTTTGGATTTGTACTATTTTATAAACTGTTTTATATTTGAATGACAGCACCTTACAGAGACACACACAGAGCGGCGAGGCAGACAGGGCGGTCCGCTCGACTGGATCCGCTCGACTGGACCCGCTAGTGGAACGCAAAGAAACGGGGAAGGGGGAAGGCGTTCGACATTTTGGGAAATACTTAGAAAGTTAGAAAGAAGTTTGGGATTTAAAAAAGTTAATCAGAATTCGGTTTTGACACAGATTTGACAAAGTTAATTGTTTAGTCTTTCGCTGCGATGATCACGAGGTCAACGCCACAAACACAACGCTCGTGTCACGTGTGTGTGTCTGCGTGCGTGTTCCCCCGGCGCCGCTGCATCCCTGTTGTGTTCGTCGGGTCGGGGTCCGGCCGTGGCTTCGTGTTTTTGCGTCCAGACACTAGCGTATTTTCCAAAGTGCCAAACTCTGAACGTGGTTTTGCTTTGTTCCCGGTGCCAGACAAACCCGCTTGCCACTTGCTGCACCGCGGGGGGTTTCGACAATCACAGGACGCTCTGTTGTCTGGGAACTAACCCGCTGCACCGTACAGGTCAATGCTCCTTCTGCTTGAGTCCAGGTCCGGCTGCCGACCGGCGGCGCTGGTGGTGGAGGTGGTGGTGGTGGTGGTGTAACCCGAGGAGGGAAGGTTGCTGAAGACGGGACCCAGAGTAAAAAGAGAGAGTAGCTCTTCTTTCTGTCTCCCTAAAGTTTACCCTGTTGTTTACACTCCCAGACGGGCCGCCGCTCCAAGAGCAGCGCGAGCCACACTGCGGAGCAAAATGAAATATGTGACATATCTGGCTGTTTCTTTCCCAGAGGGGTTTCCCAGTAGGAGGATCACACGTGTGCCCCCCCCCCCCCCCCCTTTTTGTTTTCTTCAGGTGCACAGGGTCAGGTTTAAAGGATTTGGGTTGCTATGGTAACCCGCGCCCCCCCCCCACCCCCACCCCCCTAACACAACACACCAGCACTCCCCCCTACCCCTTCTCCCCCCCCCCCCCCACGAGTCGATGAGCCCTTAAAGATCAAAACTGCACTAAAACAATCATGCCAGCCAACATTGTGAGTTTTTTATTTTTTTCGTGAGATTTACGACAGGTCGCCCACCACGTAGGATCCCAGGTCAGCGCACGTGTCGCTGGCGTGCGAGAGCACAGATCGCCACTTTCCCCAAACACACTCGTAAAGACCCGCTCACGACTAAAACACGTCCCCGGCGCCCGACTGAATCGAAAAGGGAAGTCTTAAATATAGACAATCTGAGGAGGCCTTTATGCTTTTGAATCACGTTCCGCCACGAGCCCGCACACATTCAGACCGATTTTTAAGTTATTTCCCCCCCCCCCCCCCCCCCCCGTATTTTGAATTCAAATCATCCATCCGACCTCACAAAATAACTGGACTGCCTGGCCATGTTCTTCACTGCAGGGAAACACGACGCAGTCGGCCCAGCGGCCGGCGACCATCTCACCAGCTCCGTAGAGAGAACTAGCTCCGCTGAGTGAGACGCAAACAATGGCTACGGTGATTTCTTTTCTAATCTATGGAAGTGCCTCTGTATTCCCATTATGCAATTTGTCAAACATGAATTCAGGTTCTTTTTCTCACATATAAGCTATAGTGAAAGGGTGAAAAAATCTATGTCAGGAGAGGTGACAGCTCACTAGATAATCGCAAGCATCTTTATATATAATACACATATATATTTATAGATATATACTTTTTTTTATTTGCAAGATAAGCTCTGTGGCAGTCTAGTTATTTTTTGAAGCATGGCGTACATCGCACAGTCATAGGATGCATCTCAAAGTCTCTTTACCCACACGCACGTTCAGTGACGTTAGAGAAAAAAGGAAAATCCACCGGAAACACGAGAATAGAAACATGGATGATGATGTAGTAAAAAGAAAGAGGATCAGATTAGGTTTTGTTGTTTTTCTCTTGTTTTGATGGGAAGTATTGTTCTTGAAACTAAATGATGTATGTTGATTGAGCCATGTGCAATGCCTTGGTAGAGGAATTGTGTTTGTTCGTTTGTTAGCGATTGTTCGAGGGTGTCACGAGAAACGAGGGAAACCCCTCTACGTCTTTTTATTTTTGTTTTTTGGGTTTTGTTTCTAAAGTCCTCGCGCTCTGGGACTCTAAATATGGCGAGAAAAAAAAAAAATCCCAGTCTTTGTAAGTAAGTTTTGGGAAAAAACTGTTTTTTAAAATTTTCTTGTTTTATTATTATTATTTTTTTCCTTATATCACTTTTTTTTTTTTTTTAATTTCTCATGATTTGCTTTTTTTCAAAAATGTGGGAGGGCTGAAGGAACAATTTTGCAACTCGTAAAAATATATATCACTATGAAAACTGGTGCTTTCGTAAAGAATAAAGTACATTCAATCTCTATTATACATAAATAATAATAAACAAATTAAGTGTTATCATAAAAAGCAAATTTTTAGGAAAAACATGCATTATTCTATTTCTTTTTTTTTTTTTTGTATTTACCGAGGGGGGGAGGGGTTCAATGTGTGAAAAGGTTGTTGTGACAAAAGGCATTTTTCCCCCCCCAACCTTTACACCACACAGGAAGTTCTAGGGACGAGATACAAAAAAAATAAAATAATAATCCATCTTCCTCCGGACGTCTTCATCTTGTGATGAAGACGAGATCCGGGGGGGGGGTTTCATTTCATTTTCAATTTGGTGTCGACGTCCGGTTGGTTCATCGAGCGGGAAACCGGCGCCCTCAGAGGGACGCTGCCATTGGCTCTTAAAGGAAAACTCAGAATGTGAACCCCAACCCCCCCCCCTCACACACACACACACGCCACCCCTCCCCCCTCCGACTCTCCTCCCCCCCCCCCCCTGCTGTAAATGATTATAAATATTTGTTTGGTGATGTAGTGTTTTAGACTCCGAGCATCTTAAAGGTTGTCCCTAAAAAGTGCCTTTTGTTCACAGACTCCATCTTGTAATCCCGAGTGCCCATTTCCAAAAAGAAAAAGAAACGTCCCCTCCTTCTTGCTCCTGTATCGCTCTTCCTCTTCCTCCTCCTCTTCTTCCTCCTCCTCTTCTTCTTCTTCGAGCTTTTAAAAGCAGTATACATAGTACTAAAGGAAATTGGTGTGATTTTTTTTTAGTTTTCTCTTTTTATCGTTGAATAATTAAGAAAAGCTAGAGAAAAAAAAAAAAAGACAAAAAAAAACAAACAAAAAGATATTTTCTTGTCTTGCTTCTTCTTCTTCTTCTTCTCTTCCTCTGTGTCTTGTCTTCTGTCTCTCGTGGACACTGGAGTAGTCTGTAGCTGCGTAAACTTCTCCTCCATCCTCCCCCCCCCACCCCCCACCCCACCCACCCCCCACTCCCTCCCTTTCTCCGAACGGCGGGGTTTAAAAAAAACAAACAAAAAACAACAAAAAAGACAACAAAAAAAATAACAAAAACAAGAAATACGCAAAGATTTTTTTTTTTTTTGTCTGAGCAGAATGCAGTTAGCTCACATGTTATTCTTGTCTGTACGCTTCACATTGTATTACCATACCCATCTTCTTCAGCTTCTCCATTCAACAGCTAATGTAAGTGAACAAATTACACCACGGGGCTCTGGGCTGTGCTGAGGACAGGGGCGGCTGGGTCGGGGGGGGGGTGGGGGGGCCCCATTCGTCCCCCCCATCCCCATCCTCTGGGAGCGAGAACATGTACGAGGGGTGGAAGTGCTCATGGGAACTGTTTGGTTTGGGACGTTGGCGAGGGCGGCGACCTGTAGGACTGCTCGTTGTTTCTATCTATTTATTTTTTTATAATTGAATTTGGATTTTGCTTTTTTGTTTTTTGGGGGGTTTGTCCTCGTTACGCTGCGGAGACACTCGTCAGTTATGCACCTTTCTAGTGGTTGAGTGAGACCAGCTATTTAAAAATTTAAAAATATGAAAATGAAAAAATAACTCGAAGCACCTTATATCAGCGGACTGGTTCCCACAGCTCGGAGACTGAGCACCACCAGTAGAGATGACCCGGCACCATTGACCAAAGGGACCTGGTTCCCCTCTGGTGACTTGTAGAGGAAGCACCTTTTAAATTTAAATGTCCTGCGATAAAAAAAAAAAGTATATGTCATATATCCATCAAGCAAATGAAGCCAGCAGCAGTATTATCAATCCAGCCCCGACCCGTGAACCGCGCCACAGTTGAGAAGCCATATCAGAGTTAGTGGTTAGAGGAGGCCGAGCCCGGTCCGACCCGGTGGCAGAACCGTCCGCCCCTTTATTTCTCTTTCATTTCCGTTGTTTGTTGTTAACACGTGTTGTAGGACGCGCGGGGGGGGGGGGGGGGGCCACGAGTAGACCGAGGCCCCCGGGTCGGCCTCACGCCTTCGTCCCCCAAAACGAGCACCCGCCCTCTTCCTCCTCCCTCCCTCAGAGCAGCGTCCCATCCTCAGACACACCTCCCAGAGCCCATGGTGAAATGCATGTGTTAATTACAGTTTCTTTTCCATAATAATGATTAAAAACACAGTTTGAAAAGAGCAACACCTTTACTTGATTGAATAAAAGGATGTTCTTGACTGTATCCCGTCTATGTGGTTATTGCTGTGACGACTACTGGATGAAATACTTTGGTTCCAGGTAAGAAGCATGAAATCAGGATTCATCCCTGTATGCAGACAATATTTTTATAATCTCAGGTCACAACATTCTCAGTGGTTTGAAAAAGAGAATTATATTTACATTATATTTGATATGTTTACACAAGATTGGTCTTTCGAAAAAGAAAAAATTATATATTTTCCACTGAAATGTGTAGAATTTAAACAAATACTCTAAAGTGTAAGTACTTTGTGAATACATAAATGATTAAATATGAATAAATATATAAGAATAAAATAATAAAGGTTCGAACCTGTATCAAAGGTCCAGTGTGTAGGATTTCAAGGGGTCCTGTGGTATTGAATTAGTTGCAGTTTGCAGCTTCACCACTAGATGCCACTAGATCCCACACACTGAACCTTTAACATCATCTCAGAAAGCTCTGAAGATTCATTTGTTTTGTAACTAAATGTCCATTTGAAATCTAAATATTAAAGTTAAACCTTTATGATACATCAAAATGCTTAAAGTTAAACCTTAATGTTACGTGTTACATCTAAATGTCACTCACTAAATATTTGTCTAATATACAAATTCACACTGGGCAGGGGAAGCACCAAAATAAAAGCTCGGGTGGTTCCACCGTTTGACTAATTTAGATTTAATATTTAGATTTAACATTATCTTAAAAGGTTCTGACTGAGCAGGCGAGTGTTTGAAAGTCTGATGACGAGTGATGAAGAGTGATGAAGAGGCACAAAGAGTCAGAGGCCTGAAAGACTGCTGATATTTAATGTAGCACAGTCTGAGATCATGTTGATGCTGTCGGACAGTCGAGCTGCCGTCACTCAAACACAACCACACTTTGTTTCCACCTCCTCACGGACCCACAGTTCAGGTAACACCCCCCCCCACTCACATCCAGGCAGCAGTGACCGACACAAGCTTCATCATACAGAGATTAGTCGAGGACACATTGGGACAGAACAGTCGTCTCAATCGTAGTTCTGTGCGTAGATGAACCTCGATGTGCATAAAGGAGCCGTCGTCCCGTGCGTTGGATCCAGAACACGGGAGGTTGGTTCTGAGGGTTTGAGTTTATGGGATGGAACATTCGGACCAGGAGTAAAAACGTGAATCCAGTAATCAGCTCTTCTTTAATTTCCGTCTCTCTATTAAAGGTTGTTTTGTTTTTCTTTGCACCGTTTTGGACTTTTTCCAACGTCTGTGCTCATTTGTTTGAATCCACATTTTAATTTGAAGTATCTCACGAATCCATCCATGCAGCTAATTATCCATCTCTGGCTCCACCGCTAATAACAAAAGATCATTTTAAAGTTGAAAGTGTAAAATTTGAGAAGTCAAGAGAAGTTAATTTACTGTCATTTTTCTTTTATTCAGAATTCAATCTAAGCTTTATCAGAACTTAGACTCAAATCAAAAAGGTTTAAAATACAACTTGCCTCAGGTTAGAAAGATGAAAGGTACAGTTTTATCTGACAGGAAAAAAAAATACAGATCGATTTGGTTTCCGTTGTTTCCCTTAAGTTGATTTTTCCTTCATGTCTGAAAAGATGCGTTACAAAGCAAATACTTCTCCGGACCCGGTGGCACAAAGGAAATCTTTTAGGACGTGTTAATACTTGACCAGTAAAGAGAGAAACAATCGTGACACCGATCAATGTACATGCAGATGATTCACTCCTCGTCGGGACACGACCCGCAGACGCAGCTGCAGAGGGGGGGTGCGTCCAAGAAGAGAACCGTGGTTCTGTAGTTGATTGATGCAAAGAAACGCGTCCAAACCCAAACGAGCAGTTAGAGAGAGAGCGAGCTGTTGTGAGGCAAACGTTTTTTTGGGAAACTGGGGAAAAAAACATACTTTCTGGTTAAATCAGGAAAACTCAGAACATTCCCGCCACCGTTAAATTTCTAAATCGTTTTTTTTTTTTTTTTTAAGTTGCATCTACGAGTAGTTCCAACTGACAGGAAGTAAACCTAAACGTCCTTCTACTGCGTTATTAAATCAGAATAGCAGAAAGTGGTGGGGGGGGGGGGGGGGTTAGTGTTAATTAGCACCAGAAGCGATCAGCATAGACAAAAATAGCTCCACACATTTGAGTAACCGAAACAGGCAGGCACAGCATTTGCAGGGCTTCTGATTGGCTGAGAACAGATGAGAGGGAGGGGGGGGGCGGGGGCGGAGGAACCAGATTCGCCGTTTGTCAGTTTAGTTTCCTTTTCTCGCCCCGAACAGCGACATCACGGCGAGGGCAGCGCGCTCCAGTGCATCCTCGGACGTTACGTACATGAGGCTTACAGAGGTACACACACACACACAAGCAGGTTACACACACACAGACACACACACACTGATAATGTTGTCGTAAAAGTGCAGTAGGTAGAATGTGCTTCCGTACAATCCGGCTACAGCGAGGACAAAACTTAGAGAATGCAAAAATAAACAAACAAACAAACAAAAAAATGTCGATTACTTTTTGTATCACCCCCCCCACCTGCACGGGAACACAGACGGACTCACACACAAGCACGCACCCCCCCCCCCCCTCCCCTAATGTTCACAAAGCGCGTCTAAAATCAAATTATAGATCTCCCCTAGACAAACCCACACATTCCATTGGAATTCACGTGGATTTTATAATTCTTCCACACATTTTCGCCCCCCCCCCCCCCCCGACCTCTGATAATCCACGTCTGACCTTCCTGCACACGGCCTCCACTTTGTGTACTTTAAGCATGTAACCCCCCCCCATAACCTAACCCACCCCGTTTCCCCTTCCCCTTCCCCGCTGCCGCCGCCCCTCCCACCCCCACACCCCTGCTGGCTCTCCCCCCCCTCTCCTCTCCTGGTGGGCCGAGCTGAGGTTGGTAGCTGTACAGTAAAATTTGGGGAGGGGGGGGAGGGGGGTGCAGTCTTTATAACGAGCCGAAGAGGGGAAGGAGGTTCGGAGGGAGGAGCAGGAAGGCAGTGATCTGGGTTCAGTCGTCCTCCATTCCCTGGTTGAGGAGAAAGTTGGCCGCCAGGTTCTCGTTCTTCTCGCAGGCGAAGTAGGCCTGGATCACCAGAGGCTCCGGGAAACCCAACGCTTTTAACTGGGGAGGAAACCACGAGGAGACGGGTTCAACAACCTGAAGCTCTTCATCTGAAACATTTAAAATATGTGATCTTCTGTTACTCACCCTTTCGATGGCTTCCTTCTCCTGAGGTGTAACCTGGATGTAGTTGACAGGCGCGCCCTCCTCCCCCGCCGCCCCCATCTCGCCCACCTCTGGTGCGTCTCCTCCCTCCCCCACGGGCTCGTTCAACATCTGGATGAATAGCTCCTGATATTGACTGATTTGCTGCAGAAGAAACAAACGAGAGGAAGTCAGAGTCTTAACACCTGAAACAGGATAGTGTAAACTCAGGCTCAGTGAAAAAACTATTTCTGTTCTCGTGAGCACAGATGACATTAAAGGGAAGTGGGATCCGATCAGGCGGTGTCACAGGAGACACTTTCACTTGTGGTCGGATCCCTCGGGGGGTTTGGGTGTGTTACCTGTAGAAGTTGAGGGTTCTCTCTTCCTAGCTGCTGCAGAAGAGCAGGCAGCAGAGCAGGGTTCTGCTGGATGGCCTGTCTCATGTGCTGAAACTGGGGCTGGGTCCGCAGGAATGCAAGTGGGTTTTCTCCTGGAGACAAACACAACAAAACAACTGTGAGCAGTGTGGCGCAAGCTGGAGCCAGCTTTAGAAACGGTGGCATTCGTATGATATAGAAGCTTAATATCCGAATAGTGGGAGGAGGAGGTGACGCTTGTGACTTGTGCCTGTTGTTATTAACACCCCACCAGCACCAGTGTTTATTTTTACACAGCAGACAGACACACAAAGCTTAGCTGCGGATATCTTCTGATTAAACTGAGCTGCCCTCCTCACCCTCTGCTAGAGACGGGGCTTCCGTGGGTCCAGATGCAGGGGCCGGCACTGGTGGGTTACTCTCCTGGACTGGGCTGCTGGGGATACCCTGGACAGACAACCACACAACTATAAATCACACACATTCACAAACACAACACTAACATCCAACAAGTGGGTTTAGTAGCCAGACTTCATCTGTCGGACAGAATTGCAGACGGTGCTTGGTAAGAATGATTTCATGTGTGTGTGTGACGTACAGTGAGGAGGTATTCCACAGCTCTGTGGGGGTTGTTGAAACTGGCCCGTAGTGCAGCCACCACTCGCTCCCTTTCATAGCCCATAGACATGATCTCCGTCAGCATCGCCTCGTACTCGGCCCCAGTCACTGAAAACACACACAGACACACACACAGCGTCAGGAATGCATCAACAACTGTTCCTCCTTTAAGAAGCATCTCAAAGTAACTGAGGAGCAAACAGCAAATCACTCAGAGAGAAACCTTTCAGGCTGAACAGGATGAGAAGCAGATTCTAAACACAGACAGTATTTCTTTAATAATGCAACAGGCACCCGACTCTTCAGCACTGCTCGACTCCTTATCTACGTTTATTATTAAAATATGGTCTTAAAAGTAGCAGGTCACTTCTGGTACATTGTGTATGTACAGTATCTATAAGTAGAACAAATGGGAGCCCCCCCCCCCTCCCACTCTGTTGTACCACAATAAGAGATGACTTACTGTTCCTATATTTAGGCTGTGACAAAAGTATGTATTTCACTGCAGCCTGTAAAGTCCCTGACGCACGGCAGTAACAATTTCTGGCAGAGCGAAGTTTAACCTCGGTTTTTACACAAGAAATGTGCTGCTGTGACATTAACACTGTCAATTGTCTCAAATCGTACAATTTACGTTTAACAACACTGAGGAAATTGGCAGAACTGCTGCACTGAGGCCATTAGAGTGCCTGTGTGTGAGGTAGGTCTGGCAGAGGCCCGTCCGTTACCTACCCAGAGCTGAGGAGGCATCCAGGCCCTGGCTCCCACCGCTGGAGCTGCAGAGCACGGAAGGTGAAGAATTAGACAAACTACACAGAACCGAAGTAGAAACCAACATCTACTCCAGATCACTGGTGGTTGAAATGTAAAATGCTGATCTTAAATATAAAAGAAAATGAGTATAACTGGATTTAATCCAAACACTGGAATGACTCATGTTCAAAATGTTTAATTTCACCACTGTTGTTTCACGCTCTGTTAAAATACATCTGCACAACCACAAAATATAATGAATCACTGCTCCAGCAAAGACGATGATGAACATTACAGATCGAGAACATCTGTTCTACATAATAGAATAAGTAATATCAGACATATTTGTTTTATCTACTTTTAATTATGATTAAAATCTCTTTTTAATCTTTTTTTCTTCTTCTCATCAGTCAACTACTCAAATCTTTTACTGCAGCTCCGAGCCGTTCACACTACGCAGTCGACCGGGTCTACCTGGCTGGTTGTTGTGGTTCTGTATCCGCGGCACTTGGCTCCTCTTTGGCCTCCTCGGGGGGGACGGGGGCAGCTGCCGGGGCTGGGGCCGGGGCCGGGGTTGTGGCCGGCACAGCTGTTGACGTGGAGCCAGAGTCCTGTACGGGGGGCTTGGGGGCTTCTGAGGCCGGGGGCGAGGCGGCGGCGGCAGCTGCAGGCTTGGCCTTTAGTCGGTTTCAGGAGGAAGGAGGCGTTAGACTAACAACTTAACGGCGACGAGCAATTAACACGTGCAAATAGGAAAAACACGTGTGAATTGAGAAAACAGCTTCGACAATTGGACGACACATGCGCCGCGAAGAAAGTGACAACACATGCAAATACAGAAACGTGCTGGAGATAACAGAAACGGTTGCAGGGGAAGTTCCTTCAACACCGACGAGGATCAGGCTTCTACAACTTCCCTGTTAAACATTTCCGCAACTCGCAGCTTGTTTCTGTCGTCAAGATGTTTTATTAATTTGCACGTGTCATTTTCCTATTAGCGTGTGTTTTCTTAACCTGCAGCGTGCGGAGGGATTAAACCCTGTATCACGTATATCTGTACGTTCGATCGGGTCTCACCTTGGACACCATCACCACCACGAAGTTCTTCTCGTCGATCTTGTAGTCCTTGATGGGCGTGTCGTCCTGCAGGATCTTCCCGGCGTAGATCAGCTTCTGGCCGGACACGGGGAAGTTGTCTTTACCTCTTTCTGCTTCTATCTTCTCCTTCAACGCCTTCACCTGATGAAGAGGAGGAAGAGGAAGAGGAAGAGGAGTCACACTGTTAAACAAAACTCATGCTTTACATTAATATTCAAGTCTCTTTTCATCTTCACCTGTTGGAACTAATATTCTGCTTCATTGTGGAAGTACATGAAACCTGTCTGGACGGATCCTGGACAGTGTCATGACTGTGCTGTACAGTGTCACACAGCATGACACAGTAGTACACACGTCGTGTACTTTAACGCGTGGAGTACACAACAAAAACGCACAATCTCCACAACGTGCGGTGAAAACAACGCGTCAGCAACACGCGGACCGACACACTTCACTGTTTGTTCAACGTTTTGCCTTCGCTAGCTGCAGGACAAGTGTGTGTGTGTGAGCATGCTAACAAACTTAGCTAGCTTCTCCCCACACACACAATGCTAACCGCAATTGTTGTGCGCGTTAGCATTAGCCAGGTGGGCAGGTTCGATTCCGCGTGCAGAAAAGTGGCGGCGGCGCATCCGCTCACCCGTCGGAGCCGAAGCAGGAGAAATAACCGCGACACGAACCGGAAACAGGCGAAGAACGCGTCTGTCGCGATGACTTTGTTAGCGGGCTACTCGGCTAGCTAGCATGCTAACGTATGCTAGTAAGTGAGGGCTTCGCGGTGTGTCCCGTCACATGTCCCGTGCGTTTCTCTCGTTTCTGTGAGTTCAAGCTAAACCGTGACACCTCGACCCCCCCACGCGCGCACGCGTTGATCTCCGATTATCGACATCGAGCGAAACTGCGCAGTCACCGCGATAAGTTAAAAACACCACACTCCGCAGCTAGCTACCGTTAGCTGCACGTTAGCTACAGTTAGCATGTTAGCACCGTTAGCCGCTCACCGTCTGCTCGGGGTCTATCTCGATCTGGATCGTCTGCTGCTGCAGGGTCTTCAGGGTGATCTGCATGGCGGCGGCGGGGCGGGCCTCCTGCCGGGGGGGGACTACTTCGTCTGGGAGCTCGTGGTCTGGGGTGAGATCGCAGCTAGCCGAGAAATGTGTACATCCATGAGCACTCAGCAAATCGCCATCTTTGGTGACAAGTTGCTGTTGAGGCGAGAAAAAAAAAAGCTGCACGCGGCGAGATCTCGTTCCGAGGCGACGAGAGTACGGCGAGCGAGTCCCGCTGAGGTACAAGTACACACATGGAGGAGTAGAAGTACAGGCTCACGTGGTCAAAGGGACTCGAGTCAGCCTCTGTACTCAAGTAAAAGTATTACAGTACAGGCACACGTGGTCAAAGGGACTTGAGTAGAAGTACAAGCACTTATTCAAGCTCTGTACTCGAAGGTATTAAAGTACAGGTACATGTTTTTAAAATGACTATTACAAGTACAAGCACCGATTCAACTTCTGTACTCAAGTAAAAGTATAAAAGTACAGGTAGACATGTTCAAAAATGACTTGAGTAAAAGTACAAGCACTTATTCAAGCTCTGTACTCGAAAGTATACAAGTACAGGTACATGTGTTCAAAAGGACTCGAGTACAAGTACTGATTCAGTCTCAGTGCCTTACAACACTGTTTATTGAATTAATAGAAACATGAAACATGTATTTTATTAATTTAAACAATGCATTGGATGCAACAGACGTCAGTTTGTTACTGTCTGAATTACAAGATTGTCTTCTTTTAGATTTGGGACATTAATCTTTACACTATGGCAATGACACTATTTTTTAAAAAGTACTTTTAAAGGATCCATTCGGTGGTATATAGAGAACTTTATCATACATGATTAAACTTGTTCAGATGGTGTCTGCTGTCTGGCCACCAGGGGGAGATGTTGTGCCGGCTGACTTCCAGGAGCTCATGAAGAAGACGGCCAGTGACTTTGACTGATAATGAACATCTGGATGAAAAAGCATCAACTGTCCAGGTTGTTTCCACACACAGGGAACCGGACAGCACCGGTTTCATGTCCCCACTGTCACACATGTGCAGGCCCAGATGTGTGAGATGTGTTTGGTACATATTCATAATTGAATTAGTGTTTAATTGAATGACCACACAGCAACATGAGCCCAGATACTACTGCATGTTTAAACAAAGTGTATACATTGCACAGAGGTCAGGGTCAGCTAAATTATTTGAAGTATTACATTTAAAATAAACTCAGTGCTGGTTTCCTCACCAAACATTTCCACATTTACTGAATATGTTTGGATCCTGTTACTTTTAGACATTTGACCTGCTTCCTCTGAAACCCCCCCCTCACTCACAGGTTCTGGTTGCATGTTCCCGGTGTGGTCAGCAGGGAGCAGAGTTTCACAACTCACCGAGCGGCAGCACTGCAGCACCGAGCCGAGCTGAGAGGGAGCAGGAGCAGGAAGAACATCTTTCTTAATTTGTCTAAATAATGAAACCCAACATGTTGTGTTTTCTTTTTAGGGAAGTTGGTGCTTTATGTGTTTGTCTGGACCCTGTTCGGAGGGTCGAGGGCTCCGTCCCTTCCCCCATATGATGCTATTATATCATAGATGGATGCATCGGTGAACGAGTTCACTCAAACTTATGCAACTCTTCCTGTTGAGAGACGGGGAATACGAGAATAGCTCCGGCCACTCGCATGCTGAACGTACATGATCACGTTTTGCAGGAGCAGCACCGATAATCTGATTTCATGCACAGTACGTGTGTGATTTAGTTTTGTTGTCATCACCAAATTGCGTATCCACACGCGCTCATGCACAGTAACGTGCACACACATTGCACCGGCAGTGACCACCAGTCAAACCTCCCAGCAAGCATTGCGACATTAATATTTGATCAAATTACCCCCCCCCCCCCCGACCCCCCCAACCCATCGCTCAGTGCCAAGTTTGCCGGGGTCTCCTTGTCGTTTCTCATCTTCTCCTCTCCTCATCCTCTCTTCTCTCCCTCACCTCCTTTTATTCATTTATTGTTCCATCCTTAATTTCCTCAAAATCCATTCCACCTGAAACTGAGTTTTCTAAACAGGATCATCTTGTTTGGTGAACCGAGGTTAAATCTGGAGAATGTGGAGACGACTGTGGGAGGAGCGGAGGAACGTGAAGGGAAGACGAGCGGACAGAATGCTGATGGATGATCATCAGAAAGGAGAGAGCGACTAAGAATGATGAGCAAGAGACTTTGTGTGTTTGTGTGTGTGTGTGTGTGTGTGTGTGCATGGGGGGACGGTGCCCTACATGTGTGTTCATCTGGGTTAATTCTCAAGGACAGAACTATTAAACTTTAACAACCAACCATGTTTTATTGAGACGGGCTGCATTCGTGGGCATATGGCTCTAAACACAGACCTACTTAAAATATCTGTGTGTGTGCTTTTCCTCAGGCGTCTCTCTCACCCAGACAAAGAGACCATCTCCTCGTCGTGGTTTTCAACGGCAGTGCCGCGATGCTGCAGTCAAACCTCAACTGAATCAACACTGGACATCACAGTTTGTCCCTCAGGTTGTTTCATGCAGGACAACGTAAGGACTACATGAGAAAAGACAGCTACACAACATTCTCCAGGGAAACTGTGAAATCCTTTTCCTCGGCCCATGTTCTTCCTCCACGGTTCAGTAGTTTTTGTTTTCGATCAGACTAACAAACAAAGAGCAGCGACAACTCCTTAATGATGTAATCACTAAAATGAAGCTTGACTTTTACTTTGACGCTCTCTCTCTTTCACACACACACTCTAGTTGTGAAGCACTTTTATACAACAAATGATGCCATGCAGGTGGTGTTGTGTATATCACTGAATACACAACACCACAGATGTAATAAATGACTTCATGGACGAGTACAGATATACAAACGTACAAATGCAAACTCCAAGAAGTGTGTTTTAAATTATTTTTAACTGGAGCGTAGCTGGCAGAGGAACCACCGAGTGGGTCACTCCTCCTCCTCCTCCTCCTCTTCCTCTTCCTCCTCTGTTCTGTCTTTATCCTCAGAGATAAATTCTTCTATTTTCCTTCAGGAACACCCCCACAGCCCTGTATCATCTGCATAGCTATGATATGTCACACTGCTACGTGTGTGTGTTTGTGTGTTTGTGTGTGTGCATGGTGGTGCTGTCACCAGTGCAATGAGTGGGTGATGGTTGCAGCCCACAGGGGTTCTCGTTAATATGAGACTCAAGAGACCTATAAGTCCCCCCCCCCCCCCCTACACACACACACGTTATTAATGTTCAAGAATGCAAAATTTGCAGGAGAAGATGAGAAGCGTCAGTTTGCTTGTGACCTTAAGTGAGTGATGGTTTGAGTTGTGTAAAGTTGTTGCTCTCCGCTCCACCTATAGTCAGATAGATGAAAACACTGAGTACATGCCCACCTGAAAGACTTCTTTACATGCATACATGGAAAAATACACATGTTTCACAATTAGTATTTGTGTAGTTTAGTGTGAGTAACTACGAAGAAGTGTTACGGCCACTTGAAGGGGAACAAATCAGAGATGTCATGATGTCAGAGAGAGAATATCAGAAGATCTGTGTCCTGTGTTAAAACGAGGAATGTGCACAACTGCTGCACCTGGAACTTGTAAGAATCAAACTTCTGCACTAAATATAAAAGTATTTAGATGCGTACATCTCCATTTACTAAACACTTGTGTTATATTATATCTCTGCTACATCTACACCAGCTCTGTATTATCACTACATACTGCAGCATTCTCAGTGGCCAGTGGCCATTTGTATGAATGAGACTCGACTGATTCGAACCTGTGGACGGTGTCGTTCCCTCAGTTTGGTTTGAAGAGTCAAGCTTCAGCTTCCGTGCATCCGGCCAACTCTGTGCCCAACGGGCTGCACGGGGCGGCGTTCGGTTTGAAGGTGACATCCAGGCAGGCTCGCTGCGTCGGGCGGTTGCCGCGGCGACGGCGGATGCTCGACTCCCGCAGTGACAGCTCAGAGAGCGTGCTGGGTAAACACGGGCTCCCCCGAGAGCCACACAAACGGTAATGACACCGCAGAGGAAGGAAAAAACACACAGACCGGGGCGACAACACACACTCACACGTTTGACGGTTAATGCACACAGGAAATTCACGGGGGACTCGGGTGCTTCCGTCGTTAACAACCCCAGCATCTCTGTGTCTGCTCCCCCTCCCGCTCGTTTTCTCACTTCCATCTATATTTGTCCTCTCTCACCCCTGCTCTTCATCAGCCGTACTGTACTCCCTCGTATTCATCCGGAACTGGGCCACGGAGCACGTCCCTATCCCAGCTACTTGACACACTCACACACGGACAGAGCCAATGCTAATTAGCTCCACAAACAGGCCTCAGCTCGCCCTGCGTGTGCGTGCGTGTCGGGGTGACAGAGGGGCAGTGTGCCGTTAACCAACTCGTGTGTCAGGGTTTCTTTTTCTGTCCTCATTTACGGAAATGAAGTTTGCCCCCCGAGTGACCCGTATCTCCCCACACTGGGAGGCGAGGGAGAGGAGGGAGAGAGGGAGAGAGAGAGAGAGGAGGACGGAGGGAGAGATGGAAAAGATGTTTAAGAACCATATGTTTGAATTCATGCATCAACCGGGCAACAGGAGATGAAGCAAAGAGACGGGAGACAGGGAGACGGACAGGAAGGCACAGGGAGATGACTGAGGAGTTTCATTCAGCGGTCAGAGTTGGACCTTTCCTTGTAAGGCCCGATCCAGAGCTCGGAAGCCGAGGTCAGGTGGTACACGGCTCAGTGCATACGTCTTAATGAACCAGATCCTCGATACCGTCTCCATATACAGCCGTGGACACAACACAGCAGGATTCCGCTGACAGCTCTGTCGTGCCACAGGAGCCATGTTATAAAGCCGGCCTCATCTTCCCCATCTATCTCGTGTTTCCATTCCTGCAGAGCTCCACTGTAAACCAGTGACAACACAGTCATAAGCTGCCCGGCTGCAGTGGGTGTGTGTTCCTGTATTACAACAAACAGTCTGTGTCAATGCTTCACACCAGCTTCTGCTGCTGCCGTCACTTCTCTCAGCTGCAACTGAATCTACACAGACATAAATAACTTCTCTTTTCAGTAACATAAAGAAAACTACAGTGCGAAGTTGTTTGAGGAAATGATTTAGTCTCATTTGAAACTATTCAGGTTTTTGATTTGTCGAAGGGAAGCAAGGAAATTATTTATTTGGATCATCATGACATCGGAATTTCTGCTTCTTGCAAAGCAAACAATGAAACTGAAAAATGGTAATCAGACTATTTCATCAGGATTTTAAAGATTTTGAAGATGCCAAACAAATGCCACAGACTTCCTGAACGTGAGCTCTGCATTAAACATCTTCTCCAGGTTGTTTGATTTGACATCTTCAGCGGAGAGATGTCACAGAAAGACTAGAAGCCTCTGATCTGCTTCAAGGAAACCATGAAACCAAAAAGCCACGACCGTCGTCTGTTGTAGCCGAGTTTTCGCACCACCGCACTCAAACTGTGCAATTTTTAATGTTACACAAGACGCAGCGATTCCTCTGCAGCACCCAGATGATCATATTTGGTAAAAGGCAGAAGAGGAATGCTCGTGGAAAGTTATCCGGATTATCCTGGCTCTGCAGCAACATTGTTACCTGGGTCAAGTGCATAAAACTGGAAAGATGGATTTACCTCATAAGTTTGGCATCTCTGTGACTCTGTGAAGTTGTTCTGCTTTGTGCACAATGCATCTACTGGAAATATTTCTACTTCTTTTCCCTTTCGAGTACATTCCACTGATTGCATTTCTGTATCTGTTGAATTGATCCTTTCACTCGATGGACTCGTCCTCGTTCTTCTCCCACCGCTGCTACGAGGAGCGGCAGAACTGAAGTTAGTTTGAAAAGCAGCTGAGACGAGATGTTAGTCCAGTCTGTGTCTCCTGGCCACGGTTTAGATGTGTTCTTTAAGGTGAGGTTTCAAACGTGAGTGCTTCTCTTAATGAAGACGCTCTAGATAAACCCTCAGCAGGAAGCTCTGTGTCCCTCTGTCCCCCCCGTCCACATTCAAGCGTAATGAATTGGCCTGTATTGTAAATTAAATCCTTTTATTCTGTAAGGCCCAAATACTCATAATAATAGTTTTCTGACAGTGTTTAGAACGTGTTCAGCGATGCAACTCTCCCGAGCTTCATACGACCATTTGAGCGCAGCAACCCCCCCCCCCCCCCCCCCCCCCCCCCCCCCCCCCCCCACCTCACAGTCGATCTGGCTGGGTTACGTGTCGTATCGAGCGAGTGGGTTGTGTGCTCGGCTGTTATTGATCTCGCAGCTCCGGGTCTGGATTAATGCTCAGTTAATGGGTGTGTTGCTGATGGAGCTTTGAATATTACAATATTTAACTTGACAGCATCTACATATGGAGCAGCACATGTCGCTAAGAGGCTTTGAGATTTCTCAGGGGCCTCGTTAAGCAGCGATTATCTGAACACTCTGATATTTTTCCAGTAATAATTTATCAGTGAAAACTCTGAAATAGTCCAAGAAAATACTTCGACCAATTCAAATATCAAACTACTGTGATTTAAAATGATGTTTGTGTCTGCAATCATAAATGAGTGTCTTATTTTGAACCTTTTATCGTAAGATGTACTTTTTCTAAACGTAGAAACGACCCAGAGAGTTAGAAATATTTGAGGTGCGCTATATATCTATATTCTATTAATTCAAAGCAGCTACGTTCACATCAAGACCTCGCTTCCGTGGCTGCACCCCCCAGTCGGATGATATCTTCAGGGCGTTTGTATCTGGGATATTTTGGCTCAATCTCTGGATAGTGGGCGGAAGTGGAGACGAGTTGTTCATCTATATATATATATATATAACAGTAAAGTTGTGGTCCAGATCGGAAACTCATTTAAAAAAGCTCCGTAAGGCAGAAGGGGAGCTCGGAGCTTTGTGGTTTCATCACCTGGAGCAACACCTGTCATGTTGTCTCTTTGTAATTTGATGGAAATATACATTACAGCTGCTTAAACTACCTAAACCACACTTACAGTAGTGACTGCACAAGTCGCTCTGCCGTTCTCTGTCCTGAGAAATGAAGATACTAAATGTGCCCTGTGAAGCTTCGACTACTCACAGCAGCTGAAGCGAGAGCACAAGTCAACTGCTTCTCCGCGGCTGAGCAAACGTTCAGCAGTAACTCACTGACAGGAAACGCTGCCCGTGGCTGGCGCGGGCTTTAAAAACATTGGAGTGTCTTGACAGCTCCATCTGGATACGGCCGAGTGCCATGTGAGTGTCTGCAGCTCCGGTGGATTAACCCCTCGCTGCGGCGATGGTTTCCTGAGGACGAGGGAAGCTGTGCGACGGGGCCACAGACACTCAGAGGTCGTGTCCTTTCAGAAACAGAGAAAGAGACGAGGGAGTGGAGGGAGTTGCAGCAGGGGAGAGACAGAATGTGTTTAAACGCTGAAAATAGCCCGGATCTGAGAGAGAGAACAACAACCTGCTCTCTGTGACTCGCTTCTCTGGAGCAGGGACTCGCCAGGCGGCCGGCAAAGCTGTTCCTGAGCGCGATGACGAATGTCAAGATGAAGATCATTCAGTGGATCATTCTACCAGCTGACGTGTTTTCATCCTCTTCCACAGCAACACACCTGGAAGCGCACGTGACCACTCACGTGCACAGTCGTTTGGTTGTTAGCTGCAGAAAGAGCGAGGCTACTAACTAATATCTCCTACACATGGAAACAGATGCATTATTGAATTTAATAAATGAATGTCTTGGACGAAAACGCTGACGTGTCAACATCAAGTTTTGGATTATGCTTCTTCAGAGGTGGGTTCATGTGATCTGTGATGTCACTTCCTGCTCACAGCGTTCAGACCCTTTAAACACAGAGACGTGCACGAGAGAGAGATGGTCCCCGAAAGACTGGATTAAAGCTCTCAGATTAGAAGGCATCTGGTGACCTCAGCAGCACAGAGAGCAGTCTGCAGTGTGTGTGTGTGTGTGTGTGTGTGTGTGTGTGTGTGTGTGTGTGAAAGAGAGAGAGAGAGATTATCACCACCAGCAGAATGTGCATTAGAGATTGGTTCTGGTTCTCTTTGTATCTGTGTGTGCGTGTGTAGTTGTGTGTGTGTGTGTGTGTGTGTAGTTGTGTGTGTGTGGTGTGGAGTAGTTGTGTTGTGTAATCTTAATCCACTCGTGAGTGTACACGCTGTGGACCAACAGGCCATTAGCCCCTTTTTTGTGTTTGTGCGTCTGTGTGTGTTTGAGTGTGAGTATATGAAGACGTTCATATGTAGCTGGTGTGTGTGTGTGTGTAAGTAAGTCATTGTGTAAATGCATATTGAGATGCACTGGTATGCACGTGTGTGTGTGTGTGTGTGTGTGTGTTGTGTGTGTTTGTGTTTGTGTGCTTGAGAGAGTAATCTGAGAGCGAATGGGGGGTTAGAGGGGCCATTAACCAGTGCATTAGCCCTGACTGCAGACAGACTGAGGAGCGTGTGTGTGTGTGTGTGTGTGTGTGTGTGTGTGTGTGTGTGGTGTGTGTGTGTGTGTGTGTGTGCGCGTGTGTGCACGGAGGAGAGCTGATGGTTTGAGGATTTCAGGGGGAAAGGGACAATGGGGGTGAGGATTTACCAGCGAGGGCGAGTGGGGGGGATTGAGTGCATTAGTGAGTGCATGTGTGTCAGTGTGCGTCGCAGGGATTGAGGGGAGCTGACCCACAAACAGCAGACACACACACCCTGAGCAGGAGTCCCGTCGACCCGTCCCTCCCACCAGTCAGAACATACTTCACCAAATAGACATTATCCTCATTATCTCAAGATCCATTTCACTGTGGCTAAATCAAAAGCTCTTGAATCTTTCTAATCTGCGTTTTCCTACGTTTCATATTTATATCTGTTTTCTCTTTTTGGTTTCCGTCCATCACGTCGTCACCAAACCCTCTCGGTTGCGGTGACTCCTCTGGAGAGTCTCCTGCTGTGCCCTCACACCGGCTCCTCTGACTTCATCCAGAGTTTTTATTAGCGAGCAGCTGATTGGGATGTTTGTGTTCTCACACGCAGGCCCCCGCGGACACTCTCAGGAGATTATCAGGAGTTCAGTGCACGTCTGAAAGCAGCTTTAGTCTTCCGGCTGCCATCACGCTGCCGGGGCAAGGCCTCCCACTGGAGTCCGTCGGTGAGCAGGTGCTTCACCGTCACGTTTATCCAATGTATCACAAGCTGGAGATGATTCCAGATGCGTTTCGGGGTCCAAGCGACTTGAACAGATCGAAGCTGAGATCGATCTGGTGAAAAGGATCTCGAATTTCACCTGTTTTCAGGGATCAGCTTCTCCAGCGAGACACCAGGAGCTCTGACACGGAGGGAAGAGCAGATCCCTCCTGTAGCTCCTGGTTTCTATTATTCATGAGTGAGGAGACGCAGCGAAGAGGAAGGAGGAGCAGCAGCTTCCTGTCTCTTCTCCTGAATGTCGTCTGCCTCTTCTTCCTATTCCCTCGTTCTCCGGCTCCAGATCTGCACGAGCAGGATTTTACACTCTGCTGCACCAGATTGATCCTGATTGGATAATCACACGAATCAGCAGGTTTTTAATAGAGTGAATGTGAGACTCACGGAGTGCGGACAAAAAGAAATACGAAACAACCAGGCTGTCTAAAAATCTTCTACTTTATTCAAGAACATAAATGTTTCTGTAAAACATTCAATAAAAAATGATCTTTAATTTATTGCTCATTGTCATCTTTACACTAGGAACTTGATCTGATGCATAATAAGTTTTCCAAAGCACTCTCACGAGGAATATGTCGCTAGATATTTAGACAAGTGTTTATGCTGTCGTTATAATAGTAGTAACATACACACATACGCATGTTCTGATTATATAAAAACAAACCAAACCAGTTACAGTAGGCAGACGGAAAGAAAAACAGACTCAGGAGAACAGACGTCTGAGTTTGCGTTGGGCTGAGATGGCGCTCGGTGTTTTCCGGGGTGATGATGATGATGGTGATGTGAGAATCAGATTTAAACATTTCTAAAAAAAAAATCATGTAGAGGGAATAAATCAAACCTAACGATGGAAAAAGCTACAAACAGATTATACGTGGATGAAATCTTCCTTCACTTGTCTGATCTATAAGTTAACATCAACTAAACTATCAGAATGAAAACGATAATTAAAAAAAGCTAATAGAACCTAATGCCTCTCATTGGGCCGTGGCCTCCGGATGCTTCTACGCTGAGGGTTGTTCTGGACGTCCACCGGCCTCACTACAGGCAGAGTGACGCAGTCTTACATGAGAAGAGGTGAAACACGTCGGTGAGATGGAAACATCCTCACACGCTTCACGAGGGACGAGCAAGCGACGAGAATAATGAGCAACATTTATTAGCACACCACGAGAGTGCAAAATTGGTTGCGAGTCTTTTTTCTTTTGTTTTTCTTAAAGAGGAAAATGTAATATTTGCATTTACACGGGACCGAAGTCCTCGGAGCGCGGAGTCGCCGTCAGGAAAACCGGGTCATGTAGAAGAAAAGGTATCTAATGGGACTCGTTACAGTACTGAGACGATGTGAGGCTCCACTGTCCCCAGGTCGTTTAGAGAATCCCACTTCCTCCACCCTCCTCGTGCACGTTCCCACTGAGCACCGTGCGTGTGTGTGTGTGTGTGTGTGTACTTCTACAGATATCTCTGTGAGGACCTTACAGGACCTGACAGAGCGAGGGGATTCTGGCTGGTCGGCACTTTCTTACCCACTTTCACACGACTGTTTGAGGCTTGAGACCTGATGTTAGAATTAGGTCCGGATCCGAATTAGGTCCGGATCAGGCTCTGAGACCTGACGGTTCTGGTGACGTCTGGGCCACACTGGCTGCGTCGCTGATCTGCACGTCTGCTATTTGAGGTTTCTGTTAAGACTTCTGTACTTCCTCTAATAAAAGTAGGCATATGCTTTGAAACAAGTACAGGAAGTGTTGCAAATACTTCTGCTTGTGACATATCTGACCGACCGTGAGACCTTGACTCTCGAGAGGAGCAGCGACGCCCACGCAGCCAGCGTCGCCCCCGGGTGTACGGGGGCAAGCAACGCCTTACGCAACGAGTGTCCTCACTAAGATAGAAGTTTAAGTTGTGTGTGTGTGCGATGCAGCTGCATGCACAAGCATCAAAAGCCACATGGGAACCTAACGTCCGAATTTAGTTACTCTTTTCTTGCAAATATGCACACACACACACACAGTCGCACACAGACACACACACAGAGCGGTGCAGAGGTCAGTGTCCGAACCTCGTGCCACATATTTACATTCTCATATTAAGGAAACTGTACAAGGCAGCAGTACAGTAGATGGTGTTGTCTGTGTTTTTCAAGTTGAGGAAGGAGGGAGTGCAGACGTACGGGAAACAGAAAAATCTAAATGTGAGAGAAAGTTCTCATCAATAAATAAATAAATAAATAAACCAAGTCTTGATAAATAAGTTAATAAGTTAAAGGGGTCTGTCTGTACATGTGTGCAGATGGATTCTGTGTGTGTGTGTGTGTGGTTTGCTTGCATGTCTCGCGTGTGTGTGGTGTGTGTGTTTGTGTGTTTGTGTGTTGCCTTGGGGCCTGTAGCTAAGGAGGAGAGGGAACACAAAACTCAAACCTCCTCCAGAGACCCACAGCTTCCTTCTGCTCCAGCAACACAAACAGAGCTGCTACGAGTCCGACCTGCTGACACGGAGGCAGATCGACTCCCGCTGCAGATCCGTCTCTGCAGAATATACATTTGATATCCAGGCTTTTAAAGATGATGCGTGCAAACCGAGAACTATGAGAACAGAGTGACTCGCGCTGGGAGGATCGATTCGAACGCTGAAAACTCGTTTTGCTGTCGTGTTGAACTCTTCTCGTGTTGTTCATTCTATGGAGAAGCTTCATTTTAGTTTAGCGGGATTAACTGGCAGTTAATTTAGTCTCATGATATTTTCAGACGTTCGTTTTCTTGCATCTCTCTGATGACAGGTTCTTCCAGCCTCAGAGCAACTCAGGCTGAACCCAGTCTGCTACGTCTTCGTGGGAAAACGGCGTTTTGCCTTTTCCTGGGAGTGTTTCAGCGAATCACGACGTGTTTCATTCGTCACGTGTCTAGAAAACAATGACATCATGAATGAGATCACATCTCTAAAGGGAGAAGCACTCAAACGTCACACCCGGGTCTTAAAGGGTTGAGACATATGAAGACATTATATCAATATATGATAAAGTCATATACGCAGGTCTGACATGTCAGATAAGAAGTTATTATAGGTTTTGATGGACATTTCAGATTAGTTCTTACGAAGTGTTAATAAACTTCTTGTAACAGACTAAAATCTGTTGATTTGCGATGTAAAAAAATACCAAAAACTTGTTTTATGAAGTTGACGAACTGGAGAACAGAACCCCCCCCCCCCCCCCCTAGACGACCTACAGCCAGTTGGGTGGAGGGAATCTGTCTCTACAGTTTATTACAGTTCTTCAGTAAAATTAAAAACTGCTCTGAATAAAGAATAAACGAGACGAGGAAGCTTGTGACTGGCAGCTGCATAAATAAACCTTCACGTGTCCACAGAGAGACGAGTATTAAGAGTATTGATCATCGTTGTCATATCATAATAGTGATGCGTTGCCGTGGCAGGAATAAAGTTGCGGTGACTGTGTGGCAGTCAGGGGGGAAGTCCTATGTGTGTGTGTGTGTCTGTCAGTGCGTGTTCGGGAGAGGTCGGGGGATGTCAGCTGTTGTACATTCACGGTGAGAGGTTAGGAGGCGCTGTCCTGCCATGGCCTCCGCGGGCCGGAGAGGGTCGGGGTCAGGGGTCAGGGGTCAGGGGTCATCTGTGTGTTGGTCAGCGTGGTTGAAGATGTGAGGTCATGGCAGGGGGAGTGGCCTCTTCTAGAGCAGGATGCATTTTCCTTTCTCCACCCACGGGTTGCTCTTCATCAGCTCGGGTTCAGAAAGGGATCCTCCGGGACGCCGTCCTCTATCCACTTCACCAAACTGAGAGGAGACACAGGGACAGTTTGATTTATTTGCTTCATGCTGAGCTATGAGCCCTGACAGATGTTTGTAGGTGGATGGTGAACTATACGCACTCGGTCACTGTTTTGGACGACTTCTCCCTCTTGAAGGCCAGCTGGTACTTGAGGCTCTCCACCTCCTTCTGCATCTGGGGCAGGTCCATCTCATCCATGGCTGCACTTTGTTGTCGGGCTCTCTACCTGTGCACAGCAAGAGGAGGACAGAGTTAGATTCAGCTCAGTGGTAAATCGAAGGCAGACACACTCCATTCGACTCTGCCCTGCAGCAGGAGCACCACGGAGTAGACGTCCACCTGCAGGACGGGGGAACACAAGCTGCTAGAATCATATTTCACACAACTGGCCGAGCCACTTAACGCCACAGGATATATTCTGTTCTTTCACTTCTTTTGTGTCCCTCAGTGTTTTTTTTAAATGACCCGATAATTGGGAAACAGTTTGCTTCCTGATCTGCATTTCAAAGTGAGAATCTGTTGGTCGTGAAGTTCACTAATGTGACGTCGGCTGACGTGTTCCTACTGAGATATCAGGGCCTGGATTTGGACAAACAACCTTATTCATCTTATTTTGAGTGACGGTTATTGGAGGCTCCGATCAGCACACGACGATGTAGTTCAGACAATGTGATTTATGGCTTTACGAGAGGCTCTTATTATTGAATGGCCTCTGTCAGGGAGAGGATGAAGCAGAACAAATCTCATTTACAGCTGAAAGGAAGAGTCAAGGAGGGAGAGGACCCTCGATGAACATCATCAGCAAGTCATAACTTTAAAAACGCACGACTTTCACGTTACAATTCCGTAGCTTAAGACAAAATCCATCTCAGAGACGAAACAGTTTTATGATGTCGTTTTTATAATCCACGTTCAGCACTGAGTACAGCACGACAAAAATGTTTAGGATATTAAATTCTATTATGTAACTCAGAGTGCTTTTATATTGAGCTGAATGTCAGGACACTCACACAATAATAGAAATGTTGTGCAATTCTATTTGTTTTCCAGCGCAGCTCTGATCTCTGGAGATTCTCCAGAACGTGTGAACGACGAGGTCCGAGTGAGAGCCTCCGGGTGAGAGACCGAAGGAGCAGATGTGAGAACACAGATCCTCCGCAGGATTCACCACGAGCAAGTGGTCGTGTTGATGAGTTTCTTTCGGAGAAAGTCTGTATAACGCATAAACATATGTTCGGAATACACAATATATCAGATCGGCTGCATGTGAATAATTGATGGTGGGATTTGAGGCCCGACAAGCGTGAGGTCGACTCCCTGCAGCAACGTTGTCTTGGCTCTTTTCTGCTGCTTCCTCCGTCCTCCTCTCTCTCTCTCACACTCCACACCCACGCTCTCCTCCACTGGCAGTGATACTCGTCCTCGCTGGTGCGGATACTTGTGTTTGTGTACCCCTGTGTGTGTCTGTGTGTGTGTGTGTGATTGTGTGTGTGTCACCTGAGGATGCAGGCGAGCTGAGTGCTTGTCTAGCCTGCACTCAGGATTGATCTCATCGAGGTGCTTCAACACAGAGACAACACTGGTATTTTTAAGGGACATTCAATAGCACTTGATGTTCTGCAGTTTTCCTTTATGACAGTTTAGTGAGTGTGTGTGTGTGTGGTGGTGGGGGGGGGGGGTTCAGGCAGGAGAAAGCAGCTCTGAATCCAGAAACCACTCGACTGTGTGGTGCACTACAAAGACTGTGTGGTGTATTTTTATGTTTGAATGTCTCTCAAGCTCTGTACTTCTATTTTTAACGAAACGCACTGTAGGCTGTGGGAGGTTGAAACACAGCTCGTGATTTTTATTTTTCTAACATTCGTTATGTATTTGTATTCCACAGTGAAATACAGTTTAAATATATCTGCCAAAGGAACAGTTAGGTGCTTGTTCTTTCTTACAAAGGACCTTTTATGACACCGGCATCTTGTTTGAAGAGGAAATGAAGACGTGAGGCCACGGCAGCCGGCTTCGTTTGTCTCTCTGCAGAACTTCAGGATCCAGATCTGACGCTGAAGTTCCAGAATGAAATGAACTAATCACCGTTCCCCTAAAATAAGGGATTGACTCCTTTCCCGTTGCCGGTAGAGGAGTTCGTCTTTCTTTTTTCTTTCCTGTCATGTTGGACGTGAGGCGCTCTCTCACCAAACTGATCAGAGCCGATTAAAACTACTTCTGACTCTACGGGTCAAGACTGCACTTCGGCCCGGGAGCGAT
This sequence comes from Reinhardtius hippoglossoides, assembly GCA_006182925.3. NCBI lineage: Eukaryota > Metazoa > Chordata > Actinopteri > Pleuronectiformes > Pleuronectidae > Reinhardtius > Reinhardtius hippoglossoides. The sequence goes on from CM031685.1 coordinate 20,797,095, forward strand.
TCTCGAGCCAGCGTTGGTCCGTCCTGGGCTTCTGTAGAAACATGACGGTGCAACGTGGAGGAGGCGTATAGCTGCATAACTGTTTTTTTATTTTAAAAACTCTGATTCAGGAAGAGAGACAAGAAAAGGCCAAACTGAGACGGCAATAAAAAGACAAAGAGATGATAATATATCATTTTTACGAGGGGTGTTCATACGCGTGTCCTTGAGTACGTCTGAGGACTTCACCATATGCAATATACAACAATGTGTGTGTGTGTGTGTGTGTGTGTGTGTGTGTGTGTGTGTGTGTGTGTGTGTGTGTGTGACCAGTATTGGAAGAGTCAGGGCGACAGGCAGAGATCAGGTTTCAGCAGCGCTCTCCAGAGACGACAGGAGGATTGGATGTTTCTCCTCTTTCTCACTCCATCACTCAACGTCTCCTTCTTCCCGACTCTGTCCATCTGTTCCCAGCATCTTCTCCACCTCCTTCCTCTCTGTGTCTCCTTCTGCTCTTCATTTTCTCAACTTTTCTCTCTGTCTCAATCTTTTTGCAAAGAGCGCTGCATCATATTTTGGGACGGCCTGTCTTCAGCTGCGAGACAGTGAGACCTGTTGTCCTCCTGTAAATCACTGTCCACATGTCAGAGCTCTTGAAACCAAGTGGATCGACACTTGAGATTAATTTCACGTAAGAGCAACTTTAGCCTCACTCTCAGCTCATTTGGTTGCCATGGTAACATCGTGATGGTATCACTAACAGCATCAGCACCTTCAGGCGCAGTACTCCACAGTACTCCACAGTACTACAGTACTCTACAGTACTCCACAGTACCACAGTACTACAGAACCTAAACCTGATGTTTAGGTTCAGACTAACCACACGATGTAGGAGCCTCCGTTATTAACTGACAGGTACTATTCCTGTAATTATACGTCTGCTATTAGAACATTGACTCTGGAAAGTGGGCGCATGTGATTAATGTACAAAACATTTATTAAAATCCTGTTTGAAATGAAGCTCTCCCTCCTCCATCCCTTTTCTATTGACTGCACCTGCCACTCTCCATTATATTCTCCCCATTCATCATTCACCTTTTTCATTTTAATGCCTCCCTCCTCCTCTCATATTACGCGGCCTGTTATTTGCAGAACACGTGCACGCGTACATTATTCCTCTGTTTGTCCTCTGCGTCTCTGCCAGCAGCTAATTAAAACCTTTTTACGTTTCATTAAATGGACTCGTGGAAAGAATCAAAGAGATGCGTTTCCCCCTCTTGCTGCATTCGCTCTTCCTTTCACTGCGCTGATATCTGCTTCCTGTCCGTCTCCCGCTGCCTCACACAGATGTCTCCTCGCTAAGTGCCCCCCCCCCCCGTCCATTTGTGACAAATTCCAAACAGCAATCTCCTCTTCACTTCTCTCTGCTGCCGGTTGAAGTTACTGCTGATTAAACCGTCCTAAATGACATTATACCTAAACCAGCCGTCATGTTCACAGGTGCTAGTGAAGTTTATTCAAACACCGATATATCCCGGACAAATGTCCTGTAACCATTGGATGAAATCCCTATAAACCTCATAAAGCCCAGTGTGCTCACCTCGGCTTCCTCGAAGCTTCTCTCACTGAGTTCAGGAGAAAACACATGCATCACAAGTATCGGCCGTTGAAAGACACTAGAATCTTTGCCTCTTGCTCCCACAGGATGTGGTCGAGGATGTGTATCAGCTGTTGTCTGTTGACCTTTGACTTCCACGTCAATGCATTTTGTGTACATGAAGGTTTAGAAAGACATATGAAGTAATATGCTGTAATGGTCTTATGATGTCGTCCTGCTTACAATTACAAGATCGCGTTTCGAAGGCTCGTTCAAATGCGTCCACGTGAAACGAAGGCTCCGTCCCAACATATCCCAGGATTCATTGCACTTCGATAACAAACGGGTTATTAAAATGATTCATGCCTGGATGTTTAAGTCCCTGATAACAACTGGAGACAGTGCAGTGACGGACGTCTGTGCTTTTCCACCACATTCACCATAAAATCTGATCAGGACCCAATTATATATACAACCCTGCAGAGGCAGAAGAAGCTGTCAGTCTTCTGCGGTCTCAGTTTTGCAGACTTCATACTTCATATTAATAATTCACTGATGTAAACTGTTCTACCCTCAAACCAGAGCAATGAAAGGTAATGAAATGTGAGATGAATGTGATCAAAAAAGAATCTAATTCCGGCCCCAGCGTCAGCGTCAGCGTCGGTGACTGTAATAAAGATTCAGGACAGCAGTGTGTGGTGATGGTGGAGGTCTGGGTGGGGGTGCAGTGGGTGCAGTGGGTGCAGTGGATACTGCGGTGGATGAGCAGCTGTATGAACTGGGACGCTTTCCATGAAGGTGTTTGCCTCAGGATTAAACTCACGTATCATAAAAGATGTCGAGGTTAATTACTTTGTCTTTTTTAACTGTATTTTTTTGACAGCTTCTAATCAAACATTTTAATTTTCACTTAATTAAATCAAGGCTGAGAACAGAAGCTTGTCACCGGATCTGGAGTCTCAGTATCTGAGGCTCTATTCACACTAACATCTGCTACATCAAGTCTGACGTCCACACAACTCCAGAGTTTTAGAGAAGTTTGGAAACGTTACTGGTTCGATGACGATGACGTCGACGCTCACAGCCTCTTGCTGATTGGGTCTATTCAGTCACAACGTAGCCTTCTCTGATTCGTCAGGCTCTTATCACATGACCCCCTTACTAGAGGAAAACATCCAGCGTCAGCCTCGGCCACCAGAGCAGAACACAACATGGAGAATCAACTACAAGCGATGCAGACCCTGTTGTCTTTGCTAACAACTGTTTCTGCGTTTTATAACGATGCAACTATTAAGATGTGAAGGAGACAAGATGTTATTGAAGCACAATTCTGCAGCTAAACCAAATGCACACGCACACGCCATGTGTATGTGCGTGGTCACGTGGTTTGCGTTTGCAGGCGTGTTAGTATGGACGAGGATTCAAACGCTTGCGTGTACAGAGATCGTTTTAATTTGAAAACGTAGTTGTGTGTTTATGAAGCTTAAAAGGCGTTGTGTGTTGTGTGCTGCCTTTGTAAAGATACGGTTTGAATGGGTGTGTGCAGCAGGCGGGGGGTGGGGGGGGGGGGGGGGGGGTTTTAAGGGAGGGTTTGTAGGTCACATTGTGATTTGGGTCAAAAGCATCCAGAGATTAACCTCTAGCCCCTTTCTCCTCTGCTGTCTTTACCAGCCTCTAACAGTAATGTGTGCATGTGTGTGTGTGTGTGTGTGTGTGCGTGCGTGCGTGTGTGTGTGTGTGTGTGTGTGCGCGTGTGTGTGTGTGTGTCTGTGTGTGTGCGTGTGTGCGTGTGCGTGTGCGTATGTGTGTGCTACCAGTGGCAAATGTGTTGAATTGCTCCATCTGTCTTCTAGGAGACTCGCTGAAGGTTAAAATGGTAAAAAACCAACTCTGAGAGGGACGTGAACACGTGGAAGTCAGAGAAAGTGACGAAACGAGGACGATGCGACAGAGAAGGATGAAGAGGAGGTGGAGAGAGAGAGATGAAGGGAAACAGAGTGAGGGACACTTCTCGCCTCTGTAGCTGCTGCATTGTAAATAGAGACTAAAAATAGAAAGGAACCGGCAGCGCTCCTCTGACCGGCCGAGAGACGAGGAAGGAACGGCGAGGCACCTTGCAGCTACACGGAGGAGGAAGTGAGGATAATAAACGACGGCGATGTTTGAGCTTTCACAACCAGACGACGTGTTACACCACCTCGATGAGCTCTGGAGCCGCTGGGACCAGTTCAGCTCGTACCACACCACCAGCACGACCCGGCCCGGCTGCAGTCGATCACATACGATCAATATCGGCCTGAACTGGATCGGCTGGGATCAATGTTTGCGTGTGTCAGGACACAGAAGAGTCAGCGTCCACTGTTCCCCTTCACTGTAAGGAGCTCATTGTGTGTGTCTGTGCGTGGTTGTGTGTGATCACTGAGATCGAGGAAAACAACTGCAAAGAGACACAAAACAGCTGCAAAGATTCAGAAAAACAACAACAGAGACACAAAACAACAACAAACACACAGACACAACAACAGACGGATGTTAAACAAATACACATATAGGCACAAACCACCAGGGAGGGTTGAAGAACAACCACAGTGCGACAACGCAGACACAAAGAGACACACAACTACTTCGTGGTCGGACATTTAGATTATTGTATCTCTCATTTATCAGGCTATAAACAATATGACTGTACAGGTTATTACACGAAGCCCTTCTTTAAAAACAGGCCTCCTGTACAAACACCTGAACACAGGGTCAGGTGAGGCCACGAGAGAAGAGAGGAGGAGGAGGAGAGGAGGAGGAGAGGAGGAGGAGAGAGAGAGGAAGAGGAGAGGAGGAGGAGGAGGAGGTGCAGAGGAGAACATGTACGATTTATGTAATATTCCTGGGTTCCCATTGTGTTGCGCTGGAGGTGGATACTTTACAGACTTAAATGAACTACACACCTGCATGTATGTAGAGTCTATAACTGCTTATGTCTGCATATATTAACATGTGTTAACTCTCCTGTGAGCCCTTCATCTGTGTGTCTGTGCTGCAGACAGGGTCAGGGTGCTGGACCTGTCTCCGTGAGGCTCTTACCTCACTGATGGGCCGGTGGAGGCTGTTGCTCTTCCCGGTCGGACCGGTGCAGCAGGAGGCTCTGTATCAACCCGGGCTCTCGGAACCAGGAGCAGCTCCGGCTCACTGCGCACCTCCTGTATCCACTGGAAGGGGAAAAGGAGATGAGGGGTAGAAATCCGCAGTCTCTCCGGAGCAGAGGAGACGGGACGAGCAGGCTGTCTGCAGCGGGAGCCACGGTCCGGGGCGATGCAGCGGAGGAAGAGGAGGGTGGAGATGTGGAGGAGGATGAAGATGTGGAGGAGGATGAGGTGGCGCAAAGCAGCGAAGTGGACAAGTCAACGAGCTGCTCCGGCGCGCGCTCCGCTGTGCACTGACTGCGCTCTCAGCTGGGATCCTGCTATATATGTGTGTGTGCGCGCGTGTGTGTGTGCGTGTGGTGTGTGTGTGTGTGTGTGTGTGTGTGAGAGAGAGAGAGACTTTATTGTAGGAGTTGCAGAGTTCTCACAGTTTGACCTCTGCTCGTGTTCCTTCTTATCGCAGCCTCACAATACTTATATATGTTTGGTGAGTTAAACAAAGAATAAAATAAAGATGAGTTAGTATGATTCACAAGAGTCACAAAGTAAACAACACAAAACAAACACACTGATGTAATAATAATAAGAAAACAACAATAACAGACTAGTCACTGTAATGTCTGTTTAAACGTGTGGGTCTTTAAGTTATTTGTTTATTAAAGATAAAGATAGGACATTCCACAACTTGCTACTGAGCCCTGTCACCACCCTATGGTCACCACAAGTCTTCAGGGGGGGGGGGGGGGGGGGGGGACGTAGATCATGCATGTTTAGCTGAAGACACGTTATAAGGGGGGGGGGGGGGTCAGGGTTGTGTTTAAGTTGTGTTTGGGTTACAGGGTTAGACAATTAAAGTTAGAGTAAGTCTCCAGGAAATAATAATATCTTAATTTAAATGATTGTAAGTCAATGTATTGTCCTCTGGAGTCCTGGAGTGTGCATGTGTCAGGACAGGCTGAGGTCAGATCTACTGTTCCCCGGGTGTGTGTGTGTGTGTGTGTGTGTGTGTGTGTGTGTGTGAGTGTGTGTGTGTGTCTGTGTGTGTTGACCCTTTCTTGCCCCGATAGCCAGACTCTGGATTTCTGCCCTAATATGGCCACTTAAAGCTCCATCTGGTTCCACTGAGAGGGGGGAAAAAACATATTTGTGTTGGTTTGATTCCACATATGAGAGATGCTGCATCAGAGCGAGAGAGAGAGAGAGCACAGAGGGCGAGCGGGGCCTGATTATACATGATGGGAAGAACACACTTTGATTTTTGAGTGCTAATAACCAGCGTGTGCGACTTCTGTGTTTAAGGATCTGAGGGATTTTATACAACGTGTTTTGAGTTAAGATAAGATAAGATAAGATTTAGCTTCATTGACCCTCAGAGGAAATTCTAAATCGTTGCAGCACAAAGAAGAATCAGCAAAAGGAGAAAATGAACTAAGAAATAAGAATAGAAACATATTTTAGGAGAAATAGCATAAAAATAGATATACTTTATACAAGGCCGTTTCTAGGGCAATATAAAATGTCTATGATGCAGAAGCCGGTCGGGACGACTGACGAGATGTTTCTGGAGCTTCAGTGTTTTCTGTGACTTTGGCCTTTTTAACTTTTGCAGAACTTTTAAATTCACAAACAAAATGAGAGGAAGAAACACTGAAAAACATCAAATTTCTATTTAAAGTTATTCCAAGTGGGTAAAATGTCGTCGGCTGAAGTGTAAACACAGAAATCAGGAGAGATTCTACAACGACTGCAACAATAACGTGAACAGGAAACAAGAAAAGATCAAATAACGCTGAATTTGAGAAGCTACACTGTAAAAAACACTAATCTCATGGATTATTCCTTCAAATACAGAATGAGAAAAGACACTTATTTAATAACTGCACATATCTTCATGTGTGTTTTTGCTTCTAATCATGAAATCCAGCAGCAAAGTGAGACTTCAGAGGCGGCTGCATCGTTCCTGTCGTCATATTTACATTCAGAGCACAGCAGCAGTTCCTCTGGTACCGTCAGTGCTGGTACCGTCAGTGCTGGTACCGTCAGTGCTGGTACCGTCAGTGCTGGTACCGTCTCCTGACCATCAGCACAGTGTTGCTCAGGTAGGAGTCCAGACAAGTGACCGAGTCAAAATGAATCAGCAGATCTGTGTTCAGCAGCTGTCAGCAGATGTCTTGTAATATGAGACAGAAAACAGGTCTCAGATCTGAAGTCTCTGCACTCAGAAAAATCAACTAGGGCATGTGTTTGATTAGTCAACTACAATTATGTTTACATTAAATGAATTAATCGGGTTTATGTTCATTAAATGATTCGTTCTTGTTTGATGTACAAGACTCAAAGACATTTCTGATGAACATAATTCATTCATGTCAACCTAATGAGAATGAGGTCCTTCAGAACAATGAATCCGATATGGTTAGCTATTGCGCATGCGCCCACCGGACAGAGTTTGAACAAAGTTCGAATAGGCGGGAGTGGAACGTTAACCGACTAACCAGCACCTGCACCGGTACTCTCACCTGCTCGTTTGCATCCTTGATATTAAGGTGAGTAATTCAGATATATTAATTTATTTAGTTAAATAGGGTGAGTAATAAATAGTAGTTAATCGACATTTGTGAGACATATCTCAGTTAGTCCCTCGTGTTCCTCACAGTTAGCGCTAGCTTAACTTAGCTATGGCTAGGTTTTATTTAACTGCGTGTTTCTGTGTTCAACACGAGCGAATCCGCTGGAGGCCCGGATGTAGCCGCAGTCACGGTAAACGGTTGTGTTGAGGTGGTGAAGTTACTGTGAGTCATTATTCAGTGTCCAGAGAAGCTCAAGTTATAGCGCAACACTTATCACCGTGTAATGGTGAGGGGGGGGGGGGGGGCGTCTCCCAGCGGGAGGGCAGCCCCCCCCCACCGAGCCATGAAGACTAGAGGAGAGTAGTGCGACCAGAAATGACAGCAAGACGCAGTCGAGGCTCTCACACTGAGCTGACATGAACTGAGTTCCCATACATTAGGACAATAACATATATAGGCTCGACTGTGTTCTGCTGTCATGTATGGTCGCTTTAGTTTCTTGTCTCCTCTGCTCTGCACTCGTTTCATCGCGGTTGGGCCTCAGCCCCCCGCACACGGAGCTCAGCGGAGCGGAGGAGAGCCAGACACTAGTTATATGTTACTGTAAGTTACTGTAAAAGCCTTCACGATTAAACAGCCAATAAGAGTAATTTATTAATATAATCCGCAAAAAAAAATAGACTTCAATTGATAAAAAATAGACTGACTTGTGACACTACAAAATAAACAATGGCACCTTGTATGAAAACCCTTAAGTAACATTCTTCACATTTCAGTGTATGTAATTATAGCTATTGTAATACTTAGCCCATTCACAATAGAAATATTACTTATTTTTTAACTTTTTAAAACGATTTCTCTTTTTACCAGAAATACATCACAACATCTCTGTCCAAAAGGCATCACATTTTATTCAAGCAGCTCCTTTTGATCATATTGGCAATGGTTTGATAATGTAATGATTCTGCAGCTAACACCCTAACCAGTCTCTGGTTACTGTAGCAGAAGTAGTGTGAGTACCACAGCTGCTAGTCTGTGGTAGCAGCAGACTAGCAGCTGTGTTTGGGTATATTTTTAATAAACAGCTGTAATGCTGCGTTGGACGCTAGTGGTTAGCTTTGTGGTACCTAACGCAGTGCAAAATAAACTGCAGGTTGACATGTTTCTCAGGAAATGGGCGGCCAGTTTTATGCAGTGTTCTTGATGTGGTTGATCCATATTCTCTCATAGCAGCTGAAGTCTGCAGCTCTTTCATAGTGATTGTTGGTCTCTGTTTCTCTTTCCCTAGTTCTCAAATGAATGCTTTCAGTGCTCACTGGGGGGTCCAACCTTAGATTTCACTTTGTACCATTTTTGTAATGTATGCATCTGTATTACTTCTGTACCTCATCCTCATAAAATTGTAAATGTTTGTTTTACAAATGACAATTTTATGATCAGCAATCAGCATAATTAACTTTGTCTAGACTCAGATCAAATGTATTTATTGTCATATTTTACTTCACAGAACTATAGACACTGAGGCCAACACTTCCATGGGGCAAACTGTGATGGGAGTGTACGTCATACAGAAGGTGGGTGCGGAGCCTGAAGAGGAGCCAGAGGACATTGGTGTCCTGATTGAGGGCGTGGAGGTCCTCAGTGGTTTGGGTAACATTGCGATTGCCTGTGCTCTGCTCTTTGGACTGATATACTGTCTGAACCTGAGCTATCCACCAGAGCTCAAATGCACTTTTGAAGTCCTGCAGAAGATTCTCCTAAACCTGGATGGGCAGAGGTTGTCTTCCAAAGCACAGTTCCTGAAAAACAAGCTTCTGCAGTGAATAAGCTTGAAGAAGACTGATAGAAGCCTGTTATTTGTACATATATCTGATGTCTTTCTTTGTTTTTGTTTTGAAATTTCAAAATTTGAAGTCAATTTTTTTCAAAAAGACTATTTAATTTAGTTTGCGCAATGGACTGAGACTGTTGTTGAAGATTGTTGTCTCAGGTTGAAAAGTCTCCCACGTTGTGTGTGGGTGGAGCCGACACAGAGCATTGTTTTTGAACACACATCTACACTGATTTTACTACATGGACAATTGTGTCTTTTCTGTGAGTGGAGCGGTTATACTCGCACACGAACACACAATGAATGCCTTCTCTTAAATGTTAAATAGAATAAATACACCAGTAATGTTTATAGACTCTTTTACTGTAGTTTTTACACTACTGATTTTTTTTTTTTTTTTTTTTGGCAGTGCACGACACGTGTTGTAATAATTCAATGTTTAAAATGGTGTTAAAATGCATATTGTTGTAGTCATGCACACATCATTTTATTATGGGCCAAGAATATTTGGTGGTTTTCAATGTCTATTTTATTGCATTTTTATAAATGGGTTCAAAAAGTTGAATTGTTGCACTTAGAGTTTTAAAACTTGAAATGACAGAAGTCATGCACACATCCTGAAATATATTTGATAGGCTGTTTTGTTAATGAGTCTCGACTATTTTGTTGGCAAAATATTCTACATGCTTTTGTTCCAAAGGTTGGAAAAGATTCTAATCCTCTTGTTGCAGTTAGGACTGTTGTTTGTTGCATTCTAAGGTGGAATGCAGGTCATTTTCTAATATGATAACCAAAGGGAAGTTTAGTATGAAATGGTTAAAGGGGGAAATAGTTTAATAAAATATCAAATGGTTTTGCATGTTGTCCTTTTTTATGTATGTTAGTGAATATTTGGTAATTTAATTAAAATGAATGCTTACACTAGCAATGAAAACAACACTAATTAAAACAACAAGATTGACATTAGTATAGCAGACAAAACCTACATTAGTTCATTCAACAAGACTGAATTGTGTTGCACAAAAGTGTTTGACCAATGTAAACTAAACCTAAATAAATTAGACTAGACTAAGTAGCTACAAACATTTTAATTCAATTAAAAGCACATTAGTTGAATGAACATATTCAAATGACATTCCACCCACAAATCTATGTGGTGTTCAAGTAACACAATCAAGATAGACTGATATAACTTGATTTGTTTAGATGGAATATAGGTGGCAAGATAAAATTACGTTCACCCAATGAATTATTTTTTTGAGTGTGTCGTCATATTTACATTCAGAGCACAGCAGCAGTTCCTCTGGTACCGTCAGTGCTGGTACCGTCAGTGCTGGTACCGTCAGTGCTGGTACCGTCTCCTGACCCTCAGCACAGTGTTGCTCAGATAGGAATCGAGTCCAGACAAGTGACCAAGTCAAAATGAATCAGCAGATCTGTGTTCAGCAGCTGTCAGCAGATGTCTTGTAATATGAGACAGAAAACAGGTCTCAGATCTGAAGTCTCTGGATGTGACGAGATGTCCTGGGCTCCAAAGACTGGGATGATAATATATTCAGAAGATGCTGAAACAGGACTGGGAGACGTGAAGACGAGATCAAATTAATACAAATCTGTATATAAATGTCCAGAAGTTAAAGCTGGACCCGTTTCACTGCAGAGACGTGGAAGCAGTTATCCTCCACCTTCCTCGCTCCTCTTCACCGACTCCTGTTCGGAGCTGTGAGCGTCTCAGAGAGCGGAGACAGCAGGATGCTGGCTGGATGGACTCAGTCGCCTTCCCCTCTCGGGGTCACGGTCCCGACTCTCTTCAAAGTCCCCCTGGGGAGAAGTAGAACACTTCCATTGGACGGTGATTTCCTGAACCTACTATCACTTTGCTGCCCGGAGCCAGAGTGCATGCTGGGAGCAGAAGCGGTCGACCCCCTACAAGGAAGGTGTGAAATGACCGGGAAATTGGCTGTGGAGCTGTCCTGGAAAAACCTTTAAGATCCCCCCCTGAGAGAGTAGAGTCACTGTAAACATACACATGTACTAATGACAGTGACAGTGTCTCAGCTCCACATCGGGGGGGGGGGGTCTCTGTGACGCCCAGGTCGCGCTGCAGTTTGTGTTTTCACGCCAGAAGGTCCTGGAAACACCTTCTTCTCCAGCTCCACCACCCCGGGGTTATGGGATCTTATGTGTGTTTAGATTTTATCTGTAGACATGCATCAGTTTGTTTAATGGGTATTTTGCCTTTTTTAAATTTTGGTCCATGTCCCATCCACTAACATGCAGGAGGCGGGATGTACGAGTTAATCTGCTTGAGATGCTTGGCTTCACTTTTGGAAGCTGTCATGTCGTCCATCTTTGCATATGATTTCAAGTCTTCATGCTGAGATGCGCCAGGATAATTGTCAGCGGCTTCATATTTACATGTTACCTTTTTCGTATTTTAAAGATATGAAACTTTTCCTTTAAGAGGAGAACTGTAGTCTTGCTCTCTTTGGGGTCACACATGTCACTAACTCATAAACGCATAAATGTTTTCACTGGATCGTCGACCGTCCATCGAGCTGAAGTTTCTTTCCCCCTGTTGGTTCGGACGCTGCCTCGTTAAACATCCCTTCCTCTTTTTGCTTTTCACTTCAAACGAGATGAATCCTTGTTGTATAACTGTGTTGGGAGAGCGAGTGGCTCTGATCAATCCTCAGAGTCGTTCTCTGGAAATTCCCAAAGAAGCTTCACCTGTTTTCATCTAGATTCCGTCAAAGCATCAACGTCGAACCACTTTGTTTCCATCACCGCTGGGAAAAGGTTGCAGCCGAGATTTAACCATCAATCTCGGCAGGATTAATCGCCTCCGCTCGCGTGCAGAAAGGTGGAGGGTGTTTAACACCAGCACACACACACACACACACACACACACACACACACACACACAGATGGGGCAGCGGTGGTGGTGATGGGAGCAGCACTTAGAGACAGGGTCTTACTCAGCACTGATCATTAATTCATAACGCACATCTCAGATGGAAGCTGCGGATCAGAGGCCTCAGCTTTACGTTTCTAAAAATATGACTAGATAAGATCGAATCCAGCTCTTAATGTATTTAAAATATATAAATTAACCTGTTTGAAGATTGATTAAATCCCACTGTCTTTACCTCCCCTCCACCCCCCCACTCCAAACACACACAAACACACACACACACACACACACACAAACACAAACAGACACACACAGAGACTCCTTTATATGTGCCTGTGCTGTCTCTGTGTAATCCAGCGTGTCTCTTTGTGGCTCAGCTGTACTTTGGCCCCTAATGGACCCAGTCAATGGGGGGGGGGGGGGGGGGGGGGGGGGGGGGGGGGGGGGAGTTGCCACCCTGTTGTCTCTATCCAGGTCAAGTGTGTGCATACATGTGTGTGTGTGTGTGTATTCTTTGTTTTCACTTGTGCTTGGTGACAGTCACGCATGAGTGTAGTAACGTAAGTATTTAAGTATTCGGGGGCAACAACTAATATTCACTTTGTTTGATTTTCAAATTATTTATATTTATATTTGTATACTGCTCATATACATGAATACATATTCTATCTATCTTTTCATATTATATATTGTAGCACATTTTCACCTTGTGTTTTGAGTGCAGGGGGAAACTACTCCTGTTCCTCTTTCAGATTCTAAAGATGCAGTTATTGCACATCTTGCTTTTTTTGGGGGGAACATTTGCTCAGAGCGAGGTTTTTTCTGCTTCGTGCTCTCGTGAACAGAGGAAACGTGAAATCACTTAAATCTGCTGCTTCATGGACAGAGTTCCTGCAGCCGGTGACGATGAGACGGTGACACACTGAGAGACAGGAGGACAGAGCTCCGTGCCCTGTCAGCTGTCACAGGCAGCTCGTCTGCACAGGGGTTTGTGAATGAAGAGGCGAGGTGACAAAATGAAGCATTTGGTAACGACACATTCAAGGAGACTGACACAAACACACACACACACACACAAACACACACACACACACACACCGTAAGATGTTGGAAGCGTCGAATCAGCACCAGGACTTTCTTTTAAATGAAGAATGAATCTGAATCACTCTCTGTTGTGATCGACATCCGAACAAATATGTCAACAACAGTGTGTCGTCCAAAACATCTGCATCACACAAGAGGAGGTTGTGTGTCTGCCTGTGTGCGTCTGAGTGTGTCCTGGGGGTGGATGGAGACGGGACTCTTTTCAGCGCTGTCCCACAAAGAAGATAAAACTACTAATGGCCTGCGCTTCCCTTTAATGGAGCTGTGTGTGTGTGTGTTTGTGTGTGTGTTTGTGCGTGTGTTTGTGCGCACACACACCAACAAAGCTGCATTGAAACCATCTCTTATTCATGGTTGCGTTACAGCGTTACTGGTATTCCCGTCTTTCTATTTGCAGCTCCCTCTCTCTTGCATGTGGGCATCTGTTCACATGCACCGGCTGCAGAGCTGCACGTACCGGCTCCGTGTGTGGTGATAAAAGACCCCCCCCCCCCCCCCCCCCCACACACACACACACACACACCCACATACTGTACATCCCACTGCCGAGAGGAAGAGGCTCCCACTCATTAACGTGCACCATGATCTAAACGTGGGGTTTATTCAACATGGATTGTCTCGGTCGGTACATTTACTCTGGTGCTGTGCTTTCACACTTTAAATGTAAAATGAATAATGTTATGATTCATGTGATTATGTACACCTGGGATTATCCAACTGTGACACGTGACAATCCCTGAACTGTGAAATCGTCAGCAGGTCCATCACATGATCTATTAGCTGTGTTAGTTGATGAATTTTAATTCACTATAGATAAATATTCTGTTTATATGATTTTAAGCCATTTTTCTCTCCCAGTTTTTTAAAGAGTCAGCAGCCGTCAGAGGAGGAGGGTGTTTCTGATTACATCTAGATCAGCAGCGCCCTCTTCTGGTGACAGCAAGGTGTCATACATAAGAATACAAAATACATTTCAAATAAGAAGAGACATCCAACCCTCGGGTAACAGGAACTCTCTTTGTTTGCAGTGTAACCCTGTGCACGTGCCCGTTGTTTTAATTAATGTAGTTTTATGTTGTTGCTTGTTGTTATCACTGTGTGTCTGTCAGTGTTGTTGTTCTCATGATTCTCTGGCCTCATGTTGTTGTTCTTTTGTTGGACAGTAAAGTTCTACTCTGTTATATTCTGTTGGTACTGTTGTGTCTAAACTGTCAGGTCCAGTTGCACTCGGAGGAATGTTAAGTTAAATATTGACCTTCGCCCTCAGACACAATGAAGACAGACTTTATAGTTGAATTCAGTCCAATGGCTCTGAACAGGGATCGTGGGTTTTCTTGTTTCACTGTGAAGCGTCTGCACGTCCATCAGAAGGAAAACACAACATGGGCTGATGCCTCAGATGATACCTCGTATACATCAGATGATACCTCGTATACATCAGATGATACCTCGTATACATCAGCTGATACCTCGTATACATCAGATGATACCTCGTATACATCAGCTGATACCTCGTATACATCAGATGATACCTCGTATACATCAGCTGATACCTCATATAACCTCAGATGATACCTCATATACATCAGATGATACCTCATATACATCAGATGATACCTCGTATACATCAGATGATACGTCATATACATCAGATGATACGTCATATACCTCCACCAAGGCCCAACAGTCCTCTTATGAAACCTCATATCAATTCACCAGATCCAGATGTTTATTTAGATCAACACCAAATCTCACATACTGTGTTATTTCTTCTAGAAAAGTCTGTCTGTCTGTCTGTCTCCTTCTCTGTCTGTCTGTCTGTCTGTCTGTCTGTGTCTGTCTCTCTCTCTCTCCTTCTCTCTGTCTCTCTCTCTCCGTCTGTCTGTCTGTCTGTCTGTCTCTCTCTCTCCTTCTCTCTCTGTCTGTCTCTCTCTGTCTGTCTGTCTCTCTCTCTCTCTCTCTCTGTCTCTCTCTCTCCGTCTGTCTGTCTGTCTGTCTGTCTCTCTCCTCTCCGTCTGTCTGTCTGTCTCTCTCTCTTCTTCTCTGTCTGTCTGTCTGTCTGTCTCTCTCTCTCTCTCCTTCTCTGTCTGTCTGTCTGTCTGTCTGTCTGTCTCTCTCTCTCTCTCTCTCTCTCTCTCTCTCTCTCTCTCTCTCTCTCTCTCTCTCTCTCTCTCCATCTCTCTCTCCATCTCTCTCTCCATCTCTCTCTCTCTCTCTCTGCAGGTGTCTCTCTCCATCACACCACCGGGTGCACGTGCGTTCACCGTAAAAACGTGACGGTGATGGTCGCGTGAGGTCTCCGGTGGCTGCACGAGCCAATACCGGCGCGGCAGCGGGGAGGACGTGGACTCGTTCGTGAATCGCGCGCGCCGCAGTCGGTTTGCGGTGCTTACTGACGGCGACGCGGTGCATTGTGGGTAGCGTAGTCCGCAGCCGGGGGTCCTCACACGGACAGCGGCGCGCGCTCCACTGCATTACCCACAGTGCACCGCGGCAGAGCCCAGAGAGAAGGGGAGATTTGAGGAATTCGTCCGCAGCGCCGAAGCTGTCGCAAAAAAAAATAATGGTGAGTCCGAACCGGAGCCGAAACATGTCGGGTCGGTGGACGTGGATCCACGGAGCCGCTCCGGTGCCGCGGGGCCCGGGGGAGAGAGGGGCTGCGACCGCGCACACAACAGCTAACGC
The DNA here is from genome assembly GCA_006182925.3 of Reinhardtius hippoglossoides. Taxonomy (NCBI): domain Eukaryota; kingdom Metazoa; phylum Chordata; class Actinopteri; order Pleuronectiformes; family Pleuronectidae; genus Reinhardtius; species Reinhardtius hippoglossoides. The sequence goes on from CM031685.1 coordinate 20,812,912, forward strand.
TCGGCTAACTTCAGCTAGCATAGCCGCTACTTTAGCTCGCTAGTTACCGCAGTTCTGACCGGTTGTTTACACGATTGACAGGAAACGGGGTCGTTAGCATGTTAGCGGTGACAGTGGCTAGCGTGCTAAGGCTGCTGCGTTAGCATGTCTGGACGTTTAGCCACCGAGCTGTCAGTGTGAAACTTTGTGTGTTTCTCTCTCTGTGTGTGTGTGTTGTGTGCGTGTGTGTTGTGTGCGTGCGTGTTCCGCCCCCCCCTCCTCTGGCTCCTCTTTACGGGAATCTCCCCAGTGAGCACAGACGTAGTTTGACACAACAGTTACAAGACGAGTCACAGACCTCCTGTCAGTTCACACAGCTGAATATCCGTCTTTTGACCAGTGACCAGGTTAGTGAGGTCATCATCTCAGCCCACCACTATGCCAATGGACGAGGTGGGTGGGGGGGTGGGGTGGTCCAAGTGTTTGAGTCCACTAAACACTTCTGGAGTCTCAGGGGTGAACAGCGTTGCAGCCAAGTCCAATACAATCAAAGTAAATGGTGAACAATTCTTTAAACGTAAAAAAAAGCCAACAGAAAGAAACACGAAATGCTCCTGTGGTGTCATCCGAGTGTCCGCAAGCCCCGACAATCCAATTGGACTCGAAATGGCGTCATTTACGCGTCTGATGTCGTCCACGGGGCCGCGTTCACATGCACACAAGCCCTCGCCAAAGGGTGCGCGTGGTAGCATCTCTAGTTCCGGCAGCGGACATTTAAAACATGGTGTAATGACGAATTGGATTGTCGGGGCTTGCGGACACTTGGATGACACCACAGAACCAGTTGTATTGGATTTGGCTGCAACGCCGTTTACCCCCTGAAACTCCAGAAGTGTTTTTCTGGACTCAAACACTTCACCCACCCCTTCATCATAGTGGCGAGTAGACGATGAGTGCATTTTCATTTTTCTGTGAACGATCCCTTTACGTCAGTCAAATCCGCAGGCAGACAAAAATGTTATCTGTGAAATGTTTTCATCTGCTCCTCAGATTACATCAGAGACGGTTGAATATCTCGTTCTTCTGGGTTCCTGCTCACGCGGGAGTGGAAGGCAGTGAGGAGGCAGATTTATTGGCTGAACAGTCATTAACACGATCGTTAATCGACATACAAGAGCCATTAAGCAAAGCAGAGATCAACACTGTCATTAAACCAAAACATGGCAAGAATACCGGGATTGAAATGACACGGGAAGTCATTTGTACAGAATTCATAAACATGAAGGCAGTGGTGAGAGGAGCAGAGGAGCGAGAGTCATTACCCCGTCACAGGGCCGCTGCTCGGGGCAGATTAGTGGTCCTGGATAGTTTCACAGCCTGTTACAATGTGAGCTGACAGTCCGCATACCTTTGTGTTTACATCAGTGTTTAATTGTCTGTGGTGGAAAAGTCCAAATAATCTCCTTCTTTCCGAACCACTATTCCTTGACCCATGTGGGACGACATCACGAGGTCAAGGAAAGATGTGAAGAAGAGGCAGTAAGGAGTTAGGGAAGACCTGTAGTGAACTCTGGATAATCTCCTTACATCTGCCGTTGTTGGTCACTTGACTCACGTTGATAAGAGCGCGGCTGCTCTCCTCGCACTCGCAGCTGTTGAGCGTTTCTCTCTCTTGCTTTTCCAGCTGTGCTCACGTCTCTGGAGGATCACTAACTTGGCAGAAAACATCGGTGTGTTGTACGGTTGTCATGATACCAGAGATTTAGACTTTGATACAATACTTCTATAAAAAAACAAACCTGATACCATGAAAATCCTCAAAGAAGACTTTTCTTCTTTGCTGTAAGTTCTGGGGGAGACTTGATGTTTGATTGTGTTGTTGTACCTGCAGCCAATGAAGTGGGTCAAACCTTCATTCAATAAGAGGAACTCAACTGTAAAATCTTGTTTCACTTGTTTCTCACTGCATTGATTCTTATCATCGAGGCTTTGAGCTGCATTGTCCCCGCTGACGTTTGCCAACAATTCTCGGGCCAAATGCGAGGGTGTGTGGTTTTTCTCTGTTAATACGATAAAGACGATATATGGAGAACATAATGTATTCAACCTGTTTTCTGTCGGGCTCCAGCCGTGTTGCTCAGAGGAAATCTAAATAGTTTGTTGCTCACTTTTGAACTCACCAAACCCTTCATTCCTCTTTGCTCTTACCAGGCATAGCTGTTCAACTGGCTGCTAGTGATTCCCCGTGAACGTGTGCATGCTCTGGGTTGAAAGACGTCTCACTACAATCAATACTCCAGAGAAGAAGAAGCAGCAGCAGCAGCTGCCGTCACAGCAGCCGCCCCCAGCAGCCCTTCTACCCCCCCGCAGACTCCAGCAGCGTGGTGAGAGACAATCCGGTGGACTGGAGAGAGACTTTGACGTGTGTCATATTTACAAATTTTGTCAAAAATATTTTTTGGGGTTTAACGCCATCATCTTTCTGTTGTCGATCCCTCCGCTCGTCACAGCAGAGCAGGATGGAGGCGTCGTTTGGCCCGACCTTCTCAGCCGTGGCTGCTGGAGCTAAAGGTGACACTTCATCGTCCTCGCTCTCCTAAAAGCTCTTTGCTCCTCTGTATTTCAGTTTTTCTGTGTTGCTGATGGACGCATAATTCTGTAATTCACGCTTATGAACGTGCCTTCATGTTTTCAGCAGAAGGGTCCAGGCAGCACAGGAGAACGCCCTCCTCCTCCAGCACTCTAACCTACTCCCCTCGGGATGATGACGATGGAATGGTACATACATTTAGGATTTTATGTTTTCCCACTCCGTCCTAATACCTTTGCAAACTCAAGCTGATCCATTTAGATGAGCTGGGGGTGTAAAAACCTATTTCTTTTATGTATATATTGTCGAACCTCTTCTTCTTTCTACTGCCTCCTCCCGTCCCCTCAGCCTCTCATCGGTACTCCTCGGAGGTCTGATTCAGCCATCTCAATCCGATCTCTCCATTCCGAGTCCAACATGTCTCTGCGCTCCACATTCTCTCTTCACGAAGAGGAGGAGGACACGGTATCACGCCCGGTGCAAACATATTGTAGACAGTACCACATAAAGTCTGAGACCACCTTCATCATTCGTGGTCTCAGACTTTTGGACCCCTTTTGTATATGACAGTCATCATAAACATACGCCCACTATCACATTAATGAATGCATGTACACACACACACACACACCACACAAATGATTATATTAACACATTTGCGTATCTGTGCAGGAGCCCCAGGTGTTTGCTGAACAGCCGTCAGTGAAACTGTGCTGTCAGCTCTGCTGTAGTGTCTTCAAAGACCCTGTCATCACTACGTGTGGGGTAAGTTAACTTCGTGAAGTTGTCATTATTAATAAGGACAACAAAATATGATTTTTAAAAAGTCACTACGCCTGTTTTCCCCTCCTTCCTCAGCACACCTTCTGCAGACGATGTGCCTTGAGTTCAGGTGAGAGACATGCGGCACTAATAACTTTAATATTGGCTGTAATTCACGTAGAATGTTGGTTGTGAGCTCACCCTCGTGTTGGTGTCCCTCACAGACAAGTGCCCAGTGGATGCGGCTAAGCTCACAGTCGTGGTAAACAACATCGCGGTGGCCGAGCAGATAGGAGAGCTCTTCGTCCACTGTAAATACGGCTGCAGGGCCACAGCAAACGGCGCGGGAGGGGCCACAGCCTCCAATGCCACAGTGGCCGGGAAGCCTGGAGCGTACGAAGTGGACCCACTGGGCTGCCCGTTCACCATCAAACTGTCCACACGGAAGTAAGAACTAAGGATGCTGGATTCCTGCTGCTTTCCTATGAATGCACAATGGCTGAAGAAACTATTTGCAATGCTTTTACTGACCTTTTCCCCTCCATCCGAACTCTGTCCCTACAGCGAACATGAGGACAGTTGTGACTACAGGCCAGTCCGCTGCCCCAACAACCCCTCCTGCCCCCCGCTGCTCACCATGAACCTGGAGGCTCACCTCAAAGAATGTGAGCACATCAAATGTCCACACTCCAAATATGGGTAAGTCACCACTTGGTAGAAATGGCTTTCTGTTTCCCCTCATCTACCTTTCACTAATTTGACTCTCCTCGTCTGGGACAGCTGCACGTTCATCGGTAACCAAGACACATATGAAACACATTTGGAGGTGTGTAAATTTGAGGGGCTGAAAGAGTTTCTGCAGCAGACTGACGACAGGTGAGGAGACCGGAAGCTATTGGTTGTTCTATCTGAAGAACTGAGTGTCTGTTCAGCAGATCTCTGATCTGTATACGATCTCCCACCTTCGACCCTGTTAGGTTCCACGAGATGCAGCTGACTCTGTCCCAGAAGGACCAAGACATCGCTTTCCTGCGCTCCATGTTGGGCAAACTGTCGGAGAAATTAGATCAGCTAGAGAAGAACATGGAGCTCAAGTTTGGTAAGATTCAGTCGTCGTTTTATCTTCGGTGGTTTTCACGTCGCGACCGGCTGGACCTCCTTCTTTCAGGAATGAAAGAGGAAACATTCTCCTTATTCACACTCACTCAAACATCAACTCATTTTGAAGCTGTGTGTTCAGGAAGTAAAGTTTCATAGTGTTGCTTTAAAAACTAATCTCTGAAACGATTTCAATTGAAAAACATCCCCAAGCCCAAAAGGCAGCTTGTATGCATATCTCTACCTATGGTTCGGAAGTGACCTGTGGTTACAGCTTTCCATTTGCACAGAAACACTTTAATACATTAGACAGAGCTTTACACATTTTTGCATTTTGAATACAAATATTGAATCATTTTTCTTTCCCTGTGTGTGTTGTTTCAGACGTGTTGGATGAGAACCAGAGCAAACTGAGCGAGGACCTGATGGAGTTTCGTAGAGACGCCTCCATGCTCAACGTAAGAGGGATAAATGTGTGTATAACAGTAAAAGCTGAATTGGAAACCAGTAGTTTGCAGCTATGTGTGCGAATGAGCAGTAAAATATGACTTCAGATTATTCTTCTGTGTCTTTGCAGGATGAGTTGTCTCACATAAACGCCCGGCTCAACATGGGAATCCTGGGCTGTAAGTATCTGCTGTCTGTCCTACTTCCTCTTCACCTCACAACTCCACCCTGACGAAAACTAGATTTCAACATCGATTTGACTCTGACTGTCTCCCCTGGCTGTTGCCTTCATCTTATTCCCCCCCCCCCCCCCCCCCCACTCTCCCTCCTCTGTACTTCATATCCTCCACTATCCTGTAGTTTCCAATGAAAAAAGCAATCTCTCCCATCTCTGTGCCCCTGTGTAGCATATGACCCCCAGCAGATCTTCAAGTGCAAGGGGACGTTTGTCGGCCACCAGGGTCCCGTGTGGTGCCTTTGTGTTTACTCCACTGGAGACTTGCTCTTTTCTGGATCCTCAGATAAAACCATCAAGGTAACACAGACGTGGTTTTACTGGCAGTTACACACCTAGTGTACATGAGTGGTCACATGATGTGTGTTAGTATGGACAGAGATTAAAACGGATTTAAAGCCAAAACGCTCGTGAGGAGAAAGATCGTTTTAATTTAAAGATCCATTTTCAACAGTAAATGTAAATGTGTGTGTTTGTTTGTTCTTGGAAGCAGTTCTATTTTCAGTTTCAACACATTTTCACCGCCCACATCCTGACAGATTCTGATAACTTCTGCCCACAACCCTGTATTAGAAATACCAATTTATTTATTTTGTACTTACACAAGTGTTAGTTGACGCGTCGGGCTAAAAGCCTTATTAACCCAATCTTCCTGAATGTCCTCGTTCCCCTCAGGTGTGGGACACCTGCACCACCTACAAGTGTCAGAAAACCCTCGAGGGTCACGATGGCATTGTTCTGGCTCTGTGTATCCAGGGGTAACTAAAATACACACATGCAAAAACAACACACTGAAACTTTGATTGTTATAATTCATATCCACTGAGAATAACGCCGCTCTCTTTAAAGCACGACTCTGCTGTTTTCTGTCTCCATAGAAACCGGCTGTACAGCGGCTCTGCCGACTGCACCATCATCGTAAGTAACGTTCACTTCCCCGGCTTCTTTCTTCTTTGAAGTGTTTAGAGTAGTTTTTTCCTTCTGTCTTCTCTCGTCTCACTGCGGCGCGTCTCTCTCGCAGGTGTGGGACATCCAGACCCTGCAGAAAGTCAATACTATCCGTGCCCATGACAACCCAGTGTGCACGCTTGTCTCCTCCCACAACATGTTGTTCAGCGGCTCCCTCAAGGCCATTAAGGTACAGCTATCCACACGATGCATCGCCAAGTGTACGTTGTGTTGTTTCGTCGTTTTCAAAGCTTTTTGGATGAACGCCGTTTATTGAGCACCAACTCTCATAAAGACATTAAAAACTGTGGCAGTAAAAGCAGCAGAGTGTTGAACCAACGAACTGTTCATCGTTAAACATTGAAGGAAAGAGAAGTATTAAAGATTTCCTCAGAAGAAGAAGCTGTTCATATATACGAGGTGAGACTGTTCCACAGAGTATGACTATGGGTACACACGAGCGAGTGAGGACATTGTGATGCTGTGTGTTGTCAGTGCTCTCTCACGGGGTTTCCCTTCTTGTCCACCTCGACGCCCGGCGACCATCTGCTCAGTGACATTATGAACTGTTCTTACCGCTGTGTATCCGCTCCAGCTCAGCTCTGTGCAGTGTGTGTGTGTCCTTCCACGATTGTGTAATGGTGGAAAAGTTAGCTTCCTATTTCATTTTACATTGTGGTGAGTTACTGCAACACACTTTATGTGTCAAGTGTTGAAAAGGTTTCACAAAGAACTTCAAAAACAAACATTTACTTATACTCAAAGATGAACTGATTAGAATTTGTTGGTCAAAGTCACAACCTTTTTCGCCTGTTGTCTTAGTTTTTTCCTGCGGTGTCATTGAACGTTATCTGTGCACAGGTGTGGGACATCGTGGGCACGGAGCTGAAACTGAAGAAGGAACTAACCGGTCTGAATCACTGGGTCAGAGCACTGGTGGCCTCCCAGAACCACTTGTACAGCGGCTCATACCAAACCATCAAGGTGAGTGGACGTGTTCAGTACTGGACCTTTCATGCTGTGGGAGCCACGGTGTTGGTATCACAAGAGTTTAGATTACAACAGAAGCTCGGACGTGATCCTTATTTGGTTTTGGGGAAGTTTTGCATTGCAGCAACTGGAGACAAACGTGTGTTACATTGTGTTACATTGTGTTACATTGCCAAACTCATTGTTATTCGTCATACTTGTGTTTGTTCAACGTGTTGCTTGTCCAGGCCCCGGTTACATTAGAATTAATGACGTGTGTGTGTGTGTGTGTGTGTGTGTGTGTGTGTGTGTGTGTGTGGTGTGTGTGTGTGTGTGTGTGTGTGTGTGTGTGTGTGTGTGTGTGTGTGTGTGTGTGAGCAGTTGAAACTAATTGCATATATTATGGCCAGTAATTTGTTTCTCTTCATAAAAATGACATTTTGTCTCCGTCTGACTTTCACCATCTTCACTCAGTCTCGTTGTGAGAGAGAGAGACTCTTTGTTGTGTGTGTGTGTGTGTGTGTCCGTCTGGCTGGAGTACTGGGTACTAATGAACACCTCGGGGACGCCGTAGAGCGATGAAGAGCGGGTCGGGCTGTGGGAACGAGGGACGTCTGTGGAAGACTTTGAGATGAAAGCGAAGATGAATTCTTCTGAGCTCTTTTTTTTTTATGAAGCCCATAAGCGACGCAGCCGGTCTCCAGGCAGCCGTTAGTGGAGAGGAGTCATTTAGAAAATGTTTTGCCACAGAAATTGCTGTGACAAATGCTGCCAATATTCAGGGAAAAATGTCCCTGAGAACATTTCAGCAATTATGCAACTTCCACACAGAGCAGCTCCACAGCTCCTGGAGGACGGCTCAGTCCCAGTCAGGGCTTCAGTGGAAAACTAGAAGAAATTAACTTCTCTAATTTGGTATTTTCAATTATTAATAAGTTTAAATGCTACACAGAGATAGTTGGTTGTGTAATTTTGTTAATTTTGCCTTTGTTGAACCGTCTAAATAACGAGAGACAGGAAGGAGTTTCGTGGCAAAGCTTGAAAACTGATTATGAAACAAAGATGTTTTATACTAATCGTATCACAGGTTAAGATCAGAAGAGTTTGCACTTGAACATACATCATGTGATAAGAACAGATACCATCCACTAACATAGAGGAGGCGGGGTTCACTTCTGGGAGCCGACACGTCGTCCATCTTTATTTACAGTCATTGCTATCTTGTGATTGGCCAGTTGAAACTAGTGGAAGCTGTTGCTATGGCAATGGAAGCATCGGTTTTCACCGTCCTCCTCTTTCCGTCTCTCTCCCTCAGATCTGGGACATCCGCTCTCTGGAGTGTGTCCACGTCCTCCAGACCAGCGGCGGCAGCGTCTACTCCATCGCCGTCACCAACCACCACATCGTCTGTGGCACCTACGAAAACCTCATCCACGTAAGAGACACGCACACAAGGACACACACACACACCTGCCCTCTCCTCCAGGACATGAGGTCAGCGTTTGAACTTGATGATGATGATGATGATGAAGGTGCGTCTCTCTCCTCTCCTCTCAGGTTTGGGATATTGAGTCTAAAGAGCAGGTGCGGACCCTCACAGGTCACGTGGGAACCGTTTATGCTCTCGCTGTCATCTCCACCCCCGACCAGACCAAAGTGTTCAGCGCCTCCTATGATCGTTCCCTCAGGGTGAGACTGACGCCTTTAATCTGACCTCTGACCTTATTCTGAACAAGTCATTTCTCTGATTTTTGCTAATTGAATATTCCGTTTGTATTCCTGTTTGCATCGTACAGAGCAACGTTTTATTTATCCAGATGTGTGTGTGCTGGAATGTGAAGGAAAGAAGTTTGTACGATTGTGTATAAAAGATGTTGTGTCTGTGTTGTGTAGGTGTGGAGCATGGACAACATGATCTGCACCCAGACTCTGCTCAGACACCAGGGCAGTGTAACGGCGCTGGCTGTCTCCAGGGGGCGCCTCTTCTCCGGCGCCGTCGACAGCACCGTCAAGGTGCGACCGATTGTTCTGTGTCCGCCGCTCCACCTGCTGAACATTTATCTGTTTCCTGTCCCATCCTTCATATCCACCCGTCTAATGTTCATCCATTTAACATTTGTTAGTTTTCAAACAGAAACAGATCCTCTTAGTGTTATAATCCTTCACAATAAAAGCACGTAGAAACACATTAATATCACTAAAAGTGTGTAATTGTCCATTTGAATGCCTTTTACTCTGTGATGAGTTTTCATTTTGCTGGATCTTTAAACTGGACTTCCCTCTGTCTGTCCCTCTGTCTGTCCCTCTGTCTGTCCCTCTGTCTGTCCCTCTGTCTGTCCCTCCCAGGTGTGGACCTGCTAAATGAACATCTGGCTCCACCGCTGAGCTCAGACTTCACATCCCATCAAAGTTTCCATGAGGTTTCCTCGTCCACGCCCGTTTCTTTGATTGTGATTTAACAGCCGCAGACCAACAGTAACCACCACCCACCACCGAGCTGCATTGGAACTATTTTACTAAGTGTTGCTTTAAAAAAAAAACGTCAAACAGTCCCACGCGTTGACCCCGACCTTCAGGATCGCAGCTCCAGGTCACGCTCCCTGTGACCCAGTGCATTATGGGGCAAAACAAGACGAGCTGCCTTAACGGTTGCAACGCACTGCGCCAAATCTGAGATTGAATGAGCGCTGTAATCAGAGCAGGAAGCAGAGAGGATTGTGGGTAGTAGTCGGTCCTGTCTGCTTCCTGCAGATACACCTGCCATTTAAGAACTGTACTGACGATGCCTAATGTAAACTATTCACACACACGTGTAACGGCTGGTTTCACAAACACCTTTTACATTATGAGACTTTTAAATCCCAGAATCCACCAAATCACAGACGAGTTAATAGACGTCATTCGAGCAGTGACCAGGTTATTTGATGCAAATGAAGCAGCAGCAGTTTTATGCTGAGATTAACGCGACCGGTGACTTAATGAGTCGGAGGAAATCGAGCCCGACCCAGACAATCTGAAGGACCCCGGGGCTCAAAGGTGCCTGCTTCAAAATCCTGTATCTGTTGGGCTTTAGTAACCATGACAACACGCATGCAGGTCACCCAGTGATTGTAGGCGTGAAACTCAGTCGCCGCAGCAGCTGCTCTCACTTTTAATATTAATATTAACTGTAAAAGACAAATCTTCCCGTTTCTTTTCCGCTTGTCATTATTTTTAATTTACTGTCAGGTTAGGTTTTATTCATCGTCAGTTATTCTTTTCACGAGCTCGTCGAGACGCCGGAGAGAAACGAGACGAGGCAGCGTTAACCTCCGCTGTCACTCACCCGACTCCGACCTCCCCACGTGTGGCGCTGACGGCGTCGGATGATGTCACCGAGATTTGGCCGGTGAACGATTTCACGGTCAAAACCAAACGCAGAGAAAGTATTGAAACAAATATCCCGACTCCTCGCTTTGTGTGTAAATCTCATTGTGCGAAATAAACAGAGCAGAACTCAAAAAGCACAGGTGTGAAAGTTTGTATCTGACAGATGTGAAGTGATTGGTCCTCTGTTGGTTCAGAACGAGCAGCTGGAGTATTAATAATTAATAATAAGCATAGAGACATTTCCAGAGAGACTGTTTGTCTTCCCTTTTCTCTTACATGTCAACATTTGCGTCGCCCAGTTCAGTTTTGTGAAACCAGCCTTTACAAAAACTCCTTTGAATAATAAGTGAAGACTTCAGAGAGAATGACAGATCTATAGATTTACCGAGTTTTATATTAGTGCCATGATAGAGCTGTATCCAGAGCCACGCGACACCTGTACAGTTGTGTAAAGTAACGTGCCGAGTCTGGACATGGGCCCGTCACCAGGACTCCCAGTCACCAGAGAGACCGGCGGGGGGGGGGGAGGAGTTAGTGTGCATGTATGTGTCTGTTGTTGTGTACATGGGTGTGTGTTTCAATGAGTGCCATACGTGTGGATGAGAAGCTAAGAAAGACTGTAATGATTCATATTTCTCTCTCGGATCTCCCTGGTCTCCCCGAACACGTTCAGACTGTAGCACTCGACGAAGTGGAGGCAGCCGGTGATTACAGATGTTCAGGAGTATTACGTTTTCATTTCAACACACATCTGGACGCCACTTCCTGTAGCCTTGGAGATGAGGGTGAGGGTGGGGGGGGGGGGGGAGGGAAGAGGGAGAGTTTGCTCACTGGTCAGTGTCAGTGATTTCTTGTAAACTTGTAACCATGTTAAGCCTGAGTTGGTCATTGATCAATAAAACTGTTGTACACTTTGATCAGTGTTGATCTGATTCATTTACACGGTTTACAAAAGTACAGTTTACTTTTAAGATGCAGATACCAGAGTTTCATCCTGTTTTCTATTTTATAATTATGTGTGACTTGTACGATTACTATTCATATTTACTGTTATGGGATTTAGTAAATGAACCCAGAGTTGTTCTGTATATTTGTTCAGACAGTCTTTGAGGACTAATACAGACATTACCACTATTACTAGGCCCAACGCTGTAATATTATAATATTACATTTCCCTGAACATGTACTGTCGAGATGTTGTGACGCTGCAGAGCCTCAAGTCGCTGGTAACTGTCGTGATTCCGTCAGATGTCACAACACAACAACGGTTTGTATATAACATTTATTTATTCAGAGCAGACGGCCATAAGATGCAGTCACTGCAAGCACACACACATACCACACACACACACAGACACACACACAGGCTTCACACCTTCAGCAGCAGAGCGACACGTAACACACTCGGCTTCTCGAACACTCACACACAGTCGCTGCCGAGCGGAGGAGGCACCGTCCAGCGTCTGGTCAATAAGCACAGGTGGGAATTTAAATAAACACATGAACCACTTTTTGCTCCACACGTATTTGACCATCTGTGTCTTTTCTCCATCTGTTGGTTTCACCTGACCTGACCTGACCCCCCCCCCCCCACCCCCACACACACACACTTCTAAATAACGCCTGCAGCAGGAGAGGCGTCCTCATTGAGACCGGGGAAGGAGGAGAGGCTGACGGGACTCATGGTTACTAATGCACCAAAAACAAGAAAAACGTAAACCTCGTGGATTATTTGACAAATCAGAGAATATTTTGATGCCAGAATTTTTAAAACACCATTGAAATTTGAACCTATAAAGTCAGAATTGTCATGATTTGCATCAGTAGAATTTAAACCATCATTAAATGTTTAGTATTAAAGGATGTTTTAATCAATTATGTTTCAATAATTAGACATATAATTGACTTCTGGGGAAATATGATCACTTGTTTACCGCTGTTAAACTTAAATTTGGATTATATAAAAACCAGGATGAAATGTCATATTTGTAGAGTGAAGGAAGTGAAGACTCGTCGTCCATCTTCATTTACAGTCATTTACCAAGTGAGACACGAGAGAAGCAGCTGTGAAAGGTCAGAGGTCAAGGTTACTGCGACATCTCAGGAACGTCCGGAGGGGATTTTCATTCATCGGGAACAAAGTGGCCACGTGAAGGTATTTTATATCTGAGGGGTCAAAGGTCAGCTTCACCGTGTTCATTATTCAACTCAGAAACAAAGATGGAGACCACATTTCCCACGATGTGACCGGTCGTTGGTTCGACTCCGCGGCGCCGACTCTCTCGTTTTATGACTTTTTAAAGAAGAAGTAACACACAGAAGGATCCCCACGTGTTGTACATACCCATCTACTGTATTTTAGTCAGACCAAAATCACAAAGCAAGGCACATGTTTCAAAGAAAAACAGAATGTTGCATTTGAAAACAACTCAAAAATAATACAACAAGAATCGCTTGCATTTTACACTTGCCACATCTGGCTGGACCACACGTACACATGTAGGCAGAGGAAGAAACGTAAAACAAAAATAATAACGACAATAAAAAAAGCTTCCTGGAAATATCCCGACTTCCTGCGGTGGTTCGTCAGCTCGGACCGCCGAAGCATGGAGAAGCGAACGGATTCAACACTCAGATTAGATTGTTTACTTTGAAAAATAGTCTTCAGGAGGACACACACATCATAAATACACTGTTTTTTTGCAAATATCCATATATATATAATCTCTATGTGATCATAATTTAAATACCACAACTATTCTCTGGAGTCGTAATCATTTATATGCGGAGTGTTGCCGCTGTGGGACTGTGAAGCTGAGATCTCGTTAACGGGGGCGGGGGGGGGGGGGGGGGTGCGAACACCTCGCTCGCCGGGTCGGGGTCGGGGCGACTTCAGGACGTTAACACAAACAGAACCTCCAGCTTCACTACGTCCGGCCGCTCGCTCCATCTTAACACCGTCTTCTTTTTTTAAACTCTCATGAGAACGCCGTCATGGCAACACACTGGAGTAACCACGGTGATGCCTGATAAGGATGATGATGGGGGGGGGGGGGGGGGGGGGATGATGTAGATTGTCATGGCAGCAGGGGGGGGGGGGGGGCGGTGGAGAGAGAGTGGGATGAGAGGGGTTGTGTATCAGCTGAGGTGTCAGGAAGGGTTTTGTGTATTTGTTTCTTTCTTCACATCCTGGAGAAATGAATCCAGGAGTCGAACACTTGTTTCTGTGAAAGTTGTGATTTGATGCCGGGTCTTAAAGAAGGGACGCACTGATATCGGCCCGATACAGATGTTCACAGCTGGTTCGAGGACGATTAAATCCTGGAATAGCATCAGTGGAAAATTCAGTATTTTTGCTTCTGTTTAATCACACAAACGTTAGTCGTGGAGTTCCACAAGGTTCTGTACTGGGGCCGGTACTTTTTGTTTATGTTTCCTTTTAGGAATATCGTCAGAAAGCATCACGTACATTTCCAGATGTTACTTATCTATGAAGCCTGGAGAATCTAACGGATTCAGATTTTTCTAACGAGGGCTACGATGCTTTAATTTCTAATTCTTAACGGGATCATTGAATATTTTGTGGAAAAGACCCAAACTGCTATCGTGCATCCCTGCTTCAAGAATGTTTGGAAATGACTGTGCACTAAGTTCTGGAAATTATTTGGATTTTTAAACTCACGTGTTAGAATCACTAATTCTGGAATGATAAGACTTTTAGAAAAATAATGTGAATCTGGGATGTGGGAACCTGAAGTTTGTTGCTTTGCCCTTGTTTAGTTTTTTCCCGGTGGATCTGGGCTCGTCGGCCTCGTCTCGGACTCTGGTGCTTGTGTTTGTTTTGTGCAGGGGGAGTTCGGACCGACTGAGCCCGATCTGACCTTTGACCCCCGAGACTCAGCCTCGTTTTACTAAAACTCTTTCGGCTGCTTCCTGAAACCATTTCCCCAAACGTCCAGTGGTTTATCTACAACACGTAACATCTGCTTTCCAGGACATCCTGCGGTCGCCTCGCCGCATTCGCCTCTCGCCCTCCCCGTCTCTCGTTAGAGTTTATATTGTGCAGGCTCCTGTGTGTGTGTGTGTGTCTGTGTGTGTCTGTGTGTGTCTGTGTGTGCGAGCTGGCTGCATGGGGTCATTGTGCTTCTTCTTCTGTGTGTGAGTGAGTGAGTGTGTTGAAGGTGACGATGAGGATGAACGCAGCCAGGACAGGAAACTGGATTTTGATCATGAAATTCTGACGACCCACAAACTCAACACCTTTTTAAACGGTCCCCATCACACACACACACACACATGCATGCGCACACACACTCACACACACACACACTTGAGGAGCTGAATAGTCCCGTTTTGGTCACAGATAAAAAAAATTCCACCAAGTCATTTACATCGTCACAACACCAGAGGTCACCATTCCACACAGAACCAAGACATCAAACCAAAGAGCTAGAGATTCATATTTATCGGTATATTATATATTAGTGTGCTAATGCAGGACTTTTTCAGTAGATATAAACTCTCCATGCTTAGAATGTACACATACCACACTATGATTCATCACACAGTTGGTTTTTCAATCACTATTAGTTTAGTTTATTTGTTCGAGTCCACGCGGAGTTCATGAACGCAGTCTCCGCCATTTTCTTCTTCTTCTTCGTCTCTCCATATTTTTTAATTTTCTCTCCCCCATAAGTCGTTTTTTGGTCCTTTTTTAAAACCGCTCTCTTTCAGTGTCTCTCTCTCTCTCTCTCTCTTCTCTCTCTCTCTATCCATCCATTTTTCTTGCACGCCCCTCTCTCACTGCCACGTCACGTCCAGGCCCGTTGCACCGCATCGTTTTTCTTCATCAGCAACAGGAGACGAGAGGAAGAGGAGGATGAACGAGGTTATTCCAGAGCAGCGAGGGACGGACGACAGGGGAGAGTGGATGAAGGAGAAGGAGAGAGAGACAGAGATTGAGAGAGAGAGAGAGAGAGAGAGAGAGAGAGAGAGAGAGAGAAAGAGAGAGAGAGAGAAAGAGAGAGAGAGGCATTTCGCCCATTGTGCCATCGTGAGTCGGTCCTGCTGCAGCGTTGCCATGGAGACATGCTGACCGGTATCTGTCGTTACTCCAACATGGCGTCCAGCTGGTCGGCCAGGTCATCGAACATGCTGCCGATGTCGTCCAGGATACTGACTGTGGTCTTCTGCTCAGCCACAGAGCTACACACAGACACACACAGACACACACACACACACACACACACACAAAACACACACACACACACACACAATCTTAAGATCTGGGTTTCTCATCTCACACTGCTCACTGTTTGTTGCTAAGCACCAGCAGCCTTAGTTACCGTTGCTATGCCCACCTGTACATATCTAGTTAACACTAATGGCAGCTCTACCATCGTTAAGGCTGATCGGACATATTTATATTTATTAAGTAGTTTTTGCATAATCCTGCTAAAATGATTAATCACTGGTTTCAAACAAAAGTTGCAAACTGACACGAAAACCTGTCGCTAAATAAAAGAAAACACAAAATAAGAACAACAAAATCTTGATGCCTACACACACGATATGTCTTCACCCTGTGATGATGCAGGACTATTTGTGTAGCGTGTTGTGTGTATACGTGTGTGTGTGTGTGTGTGTTACTTACTCCTCCTGCCGCAGTATCTTATCCTCCACCGCCCGCAGAGCCGCGGCCAGCGACGCACTGGTCTCCTCCAGCTTCTGATGCACCAGAGAATCCACACAGAAGTCTGGTGATGTCGCAGCAGCCGGCGCCGTCACCCCACCGCCGACCATCCCACTGTCCACAGACACACCCCGATGGAGGACCGAGGGGGCTTGACGGGCGGCGGGGTGGGGCTGGGAGTAGCCGGAGTCTGGGGCGTCAGGGGCGTCTGTGGCGTGGTGGGGGTCTGCGGCGTGTGGGGACTCTGGGGAGAAGGGCTCGTCGGTTTGGCGTTCACAGGGCTGGGGGTGTTGGAGGGAGGGAAGGACGGGGGCGATGTGTTCTGCCGGGTCACCGCAGAGTGCTGCTTGACTGCGGCTGGGAATGGGGTCGGGGAGGGGGGGCTGGTCATGGAGTGGATGAGCTTGGACGGTTTGGGCGCCGTGGGCGGGGGCACTGGTTTCGGCGAGACCGGTGGAGGAATCTTCTTTCCTTCCACTAAACAGAGAGAGAGCGAAAGAGACAAAGAGACAAAGAGACAAAGAGTTACAAGAGCTGCCCGCGAATGATTGTTTTAACCCCCGGTGTTCTCACCCACACCTGACGCAGACACACAATCACACACTGTACGTACCTGGGCTCCAGGTGTGCCAGGGCCTGGCAGCGGGACCCTCTTGTTGGCAGGATGCGGGGGCGTCTGTGGTCCTCTCTTCATCTGCCCCACTACAGGCTTGGGGGAGACTGGCGGCTTCGGTTTTCTCTGCGGAACAACTTCATTGACCACTGGAGCTGCTTGGTCCACACTGTCCCTGCGAGGGGCAGCAGTCACCTGCGGTGGAGGTTGAGGTTGGGGTTGATGGTTGGGTTGAGGTTGGGGTTGATGGTTGGGTTGAGGTTGGGGTTGATGGTTGGGTTGAGGTTGGGGTTGATGGTTGGGTTGAGGTTGGGGTTGATGGTTGGGTTGAGGTTGGGGTTGGGGTTGATGATGGGGTTGATGATGCGGTTGAGGTTGAGGTTGATGGTTGGGTTGAGGTTGAGGATGGGGTTGGGGTTGCTCCGTCACTCCAGCATCCTGGCCACCGGGAACCGGGCGGCGTTTCATGGTGGCAGTGCCGTTCTGGTAAGGTACCGGCTGCGAGGTGTTCGGCGACCCGGTTTCCACAGGCTCTCCATTAGCGGCAGCCAGCTCTGCGTAGCCTTCGGGCTCCTTGTCGCGGCTCTTGGGTCTCCGTTTGACGGTGGACGACTCCTGGAGGGTGAAGTCGGAGCCGTTGGGGTGGGGCTTGGAGCCGCGCGCTCGTCGCTTAAAGGTCGCCGTGGCCTCCACGCCGCCGATGTCCTCCTGGGCGTAGCCACCGTCTCCCTGGGGACCTCCCTCGCCGTCGCCCTGCAGACAAACACAAAATACACACTAACGGAAAATTCATACATTCGTGGCAAGGGGTGATTTTTGCACAAATACTCAAAAACATTGATAAATGGAAAACATCGATAATACTAACACAACGTTACATGGAGCACATTAGATCACGTTATTTAGCACGTTACATTAAATCACATTAGAGATCTGACGATGATAGATAGATAATAGATATGACATAGAAGATAGATAGCATAGACAGCATAGATAAAAATACGATAGATAGATAGATAGATAGATAGATAGATAGATAGATAGATAGATAGATAGAACGATAGAACGATAGAAGATAGATAGAAATGACAGATAGAACGATAGATAGATAGATAGATAGAAGAGAGAAGATAGATAGATAGATAGATAGATAGATAGATAGATAGATAGATAGATAGATAGATAGATAGAAAGATAGATAGACAGATAGATAGATAGAACGATAGATAGATAGATAGGTAACGATAGATAGATAG
Organism: Reinhardtius hippoglossoides; assembly: GCA_006182925.3. Taxonomy (NCBI): domain Eukaryota; kingdom Metazoa; phylum Chordata; class Actinopteri; order Pleuronectiformes; family Pleuronectidae; genus Reinhardtius; species Reinhardtius hippoglossoides. Next base: position 20,830,870 of record CM031685.1, read on the forward strand.
ATTTGACAAACATATATATATAGATAGCTACCTGTCCTTCTCCTTCTCCTCGACCGTGGCGGCGAATAGTGAGACTTCCCTCCTCTGCAAATGGCAGATTCTCTGACGAGCTGCCGCTGCCTCCAGAACTCGGATGGGGGGAGGACGGAGGGTGTGGTGAGGACGAGTTTACAGTGGGAGCGGAGGTTTCAGGTTCAGGTTGTACGGCGGGACATGGAAGAGCGGAGGGAGTCGGCTGGTTGCGCCTGGCAGCCGCCACCAACTCGGTGACGGGGCCACTGATGGTCCGCCGTCGATTCACCACTTCGCCGTCCAGGCCGATGGTGTCACGTGTCGTTTTTCCCACCTGATAACACACAACCACACCATGAATCACACAACACAAAGAAACATGTATACTTGACATTACATGTACAACTACAATGAGACAACAACGTGTTCTTAAATACCTGCAGGAAATTCTTCTGTATCGCCATGCCTTTGGCTCCTCCCCCTATAGAAGACATTTCCAACATGGCAGCGATGCTCCTCACACTGCCCATGCTGTTCGTCTCCACAGCACTGGCTTCCACAGACACCCCGAGATCGCTGGCTCGCCGCTGTTGGTGGTAAGGCACATCCAGCATCCCCCCCGTCGTGGTGAGCGTGGGCGTCTGTGCGTTGGCATCTGACAGGTTGGAGTTGGAGATGGCGGAGCTGGAGCGTTTGGGCGGAGGCGGGGGTGGGCCTTTCTTCTTCTGACGCAGAGCCAAGGACTGCGTGTGGTTGCGGTTGCCGTTCTTGTCCTGGTTGCGGACGGAGTGGCTGCGACTGACGCGGGGGGTCACCGTGGCATATTTAACTCCTTCCGCTCTGATGACCTTTGAGCTCTGACTTAAAATGACCTCCGCTTCTCCTTCACCTCCTCCTCGTCCTGCCCGGTCATCACACTCGCCGTCTGACACGGCGTATCGGTTGAGACTGTGAGCACGTTTCTTCTGGAGCGCCGAGGGTTCTGCTCCTTCTCCCTCAGCCAGCTCCGCCTCTGGTGGGAGGCAGAGGAGAGGGACCTGTGGTTGTTGGTTCTCCCTGACCTCCATCCCCTGCGTCTGCGGGTGAGGTTGAGGTTGAGGTTGTGCCTGGTGCGGTGACTGGACTGCAGGTTGCTGCTGCTGCTGCTGCTGCTGCTGCTGCTGCTGCTGCTGAGGCTGAGGCTGAGGACCTGGAGCGCCACGGTGGGTCGGAGATTGAGGGGGGTGTGAGCGCGGAGAATGAGGTCTCTCTCCATGGATGTACTGAGGTTTGGTTTTGGACTGCGAGGAAGCTGTGCTCTGGACGGAGGAAGTGGAGGAGGACGATGAGGTTCTAGACTTGGTAGGAGTGTGAGGCGGCGTGTAGGGAGGGGCCGGCTGGGAGTGGGAGTGGGAGTGACGGTGTTTGCCTTGAGAGGAGACGCTGCCCCTTTGGGAGGAGGTGCTTCCCTGGCTACTCTGCTGCCTCATAGTCCGTGCCTCCTTCTTAGGCGGGCCAGTACCTCCTCCCACACCTCCTGCCGTCACCTCATCATGGTCTTTACTGACGCTGCGTGTCCGTTGAGCTTTGACCTCCTGACCGGCTGCGTCATCGCACTCTGCAGCTCGGTGCTCAACTCGCTGTCCTGGAAGGTGCTCATCTTTGGAGACATGAGCTCTAAAGAGACGGAGAGGATGTTTGATGATCTCATCGATACAGAAGTTTAGATCTCGTTTAAAAGTTGATCATAATCAAACTATCGTGTGTTGCTTACCCTCTGGAGGCGGGCTGTCGAGGGACATGGCTTCCTGCTGCTGTGTGATTGGTGGGGGCTTCTTTCGGAGGGAGCCCCGGCCTTCTGATCCGCGCTGCATCTCCGCCAGGCGCTTCACCGCCAGCATCAGCTTCTTCTGGTGGCCTTTATCATCAACAGATCGGAGTTACGGTCTTATTTAATTCAGAAAAGTAGAATATAAATAATTGTTGATGTCTGAACTTCTCAGCCAACGGGGAAAACCCATTTCGACCTTGTTCCTTTGGTCGTAGGTGAGGGTTGGGACGCTAATGCTAATGCTACTTAGCAGTTCACAGACACCAAAGAATTCTATTTTTCCCTTTGTATTTTTGACTTGTTTGATAATCTTCTAATTAATCGTTGTTAGTCGAGTCGTGATGAGATTCTAATGCTTCAGAATATGCAGTATAACTGTACGACTTACCCAGTTTGGTGACGCCTATCTCCTGCAGGTCCTCCCAAGTGATGTCAGTGATGAAGTCGATGTTCTCGTAGCCGTTCTGCACTAACACCTGGTGGTACTGGTTTAGACCAATGGCAGACAGCCACTCTCCTAGATTGGCCTATAGGAACACCAGAAATATGACTGGTCACCAGACGAGCCAACAGTAAACCAATTAGAGTGTATGCGTGTGTGTATGTGTTGTGTTGTACTCACAGGTTTCTGATCAGGAAGCCACTCTGTGATGCTCAGCTTGTTTATCTCTGAGGTCATCTTCTTCCTGTGACCTGGTTTAGTTATTCCAATCGCAGTCAGATCCTAAACACACACACAGACACACACACGTGAGAAGAGCAGCAGATACAGAAGTGACATGAGGAGCAAAGTGTCTCCAGCACTCCAGCACACGTGTCTCTCACTCACTCATCAACACACAGAGAACAACCCTGAACACAGAGAAACCAGTGACGTCTAATGGGAGCTTCTGAGCAGAAATGTAAATGCAGCAGAGAAGCGAAGGAAGCAAAGGAAAAATGTTTCAGCCAAAAGGAAGAAGAAGAAATCGATTCTCCACGATGTCGTCTAAATTCAACTCGCTTGTTTTAGAGAGCGAGACATCGTGCGACACGTGTCTCAGAACTTTAATCGACTAGTGAGCTGCATCTTCCTGACGATTTCTGTTCAGTGGTAGCTGTGGTGGACACACAAGAACAAGACGCTATGAACATTCAACACCCGTTACACACACAACACACACACACACACACACAACACAGCTGCAGTACTCATAGATAAGATACAGATGTGACACACACACACACACACACACACAGTGGGAGGCGAGGACGTTATTATCCAATAACAAAGCTTTTTTTAGGTCAGCTCAGCCCTGAACTCTTCATCATGCACAACTACAACGGATCAATAATTTATAAAGGCTATAAATTATTTGTTAGCAGGTGAGTGTGGCGGAGTCGCTCTCGTCCCTCGGGGGGCAGCAGGGTAGAAGGTGGGGGGGGGGGGGGGGGGGTCACAGGGTGCAGGGATTCATTATTACATCTGTCGTAAATGTAGTTGCATTTATTTATTTGATTTTATTTATTTGTTTGCACACCAGCAGCTCAAAGTTTATATATATATATATATAACTTTATTTATCTCTCGTGCACAATTAGCTGCATGAAGTTTCCTAGGAGACGCGACCCTCACGACCTGCAGTAACACAACCTGTCAGATACAGTTTGCTTCTTTAAAGCAACTTATATTTCATATATATTCATATTTTAAAGCTAATATCCCAATGCTCAACTATTATCAACTGTCACTCATTTTGTAAATATCATAATATATATCGTGAGGCCAGTGAGAGACTCTGAACACACCAAGTTTATACCTGAAAAGCTAAATTGACTTTACATGGATTTCATATAAAACATCAGATTGAGGATTTGGAGAAGACACAGTTCTGGCTTCTGGTGAAGAGTTAGATGAAACTGTCAATCAGATATTAAACTCCGGCCAGCAAGAATTAAAACAGCTGTTCTTTGTGTTGGGCTGAGCTTCATATTAGTTTTAGATTTCCAAAATGTCAAACTACTTTAACAACAGCTCTCATGCTTTTAAATGTTTTTGATCTTGATCAGGTTTCTTTTCGACTGCCGGTGCAGTGACGACAGTTTCGAGGGAACAAGGGGTCAGGGGGTCGGCGGGTGAACGCCAGGAGGCAGGGACAGAACAGCTGAGGGAGTTGGTCTGAGTGGTTTAATCGTGCTCATTTCACATGCATCCTGAAAACATCGAGGACAGCACCAATCCAAATCTTTCCACTGGGGTCCTTGGAGGTGGCTGCGCCCTCTCTGAGGTTCAGGGGGGTCAGGGTTCAGTTGCCTTACCTCTGGGGTCATTCGGCTAATGGTGGGCAAGTCATACCCAGCGCCCACGAAGTTCGGAGCGTAGACCTGCAGCTGAAAGTCGCTCAGCCATTGGACAACGGCCTCTGAGCTCTACGGGAGAGAAGACAGGGGGGGATGCGGTCACTGGCTCCGTGTCTGCTTCCTCAACACGGCCGAACAGGGTCGGACTGTCAGTTGTGTAACTAGCATTAGCTGCTTTGGGCATTTAGTCAGTTCACGTTAAGTTTGCTCTCGCTCAAAACCCTGTGCTTGCACTCTAATATCCTCTGCTTGTCTTTAGATAACCTGCGCTCCTGCTTCAGCTCTTCTCCTCGCGCTGCTTCTGTGCGCAGGTGAAACATCTGTTCTCGTCTGTTCTCGTCTGCTCTCGTCTGCTCTCGTCTGCTCTCGTCTGTTCTCGTCTGCTCTCGTCTGCTCTCGTCTGTTCTCGTCTGCTCTCGTCTGTTCTCGTCTGCTCTCGTCTGTTCTCGTCTGCTCTCGTCTGTTCTCGTCTGCTCTCGTCTGCTCTCGTCTGCTCTTGGATGTCAAATTCTGTCAAATCCCCCGACCAATAGAATATCCGGTGTAGTGTTGACTAATGAAATTGCCCCGCCCTTGTTTTTGGTCCTGTTTGCTGTTGGTGCTGTTCCCATAAGATACAAGGACAGTTTCATTTTGAATTTTTGACAAACTTGTTGCATAAAAAGGTTCAAGAACAGAAGAGAAATCCGTGAGCCGACGTTTCACATGTGCTTAGTATGATTAGAACAGTTGATAGTTGCTGTAATGTTTTGCTCTAAATGCTGAAGCTGGTAAAACCTCCACATTCCTCCTGATGCTTTTATTCTTTTCATTCTCCTTCTATCTTCTATCTTCTACCTCATTTCTCCTTTGGACACATTGTCCCTTAAAGCTGATGGATGCTCCGTCTCCTCTTTCGTCCTCTTTAGCCTGTCGACGGGAATATTAGGAAGCTGAGGAACCACGACTGTAGCTAACAGATGGCCATGAGAACATGACAACACACGCAAGCGCAAGCGATTCACACAAACCTACAGCCAAACAACAACCACCTGCTATTGAAAAAATGCTTCTTGAATTTACACAACGAGACGTAAATGTCTCCACACATAAAACACACACACGCTACAGTAAAAGACAGATTACTGTACATGGTGTGAGCTCCGATTTGCCAACTACACACACGCTATGTTTACTGCTGGGCACCTGCCAGCCAACACACACACACACACACACACACACACACACACACACACACACACACACACACACACACACACACACACACACACACACGCTGAGTTGCCTGAGGTGCATCGAGCAACGTTTGAATCTGAGAATATTTATTTCAGCAAATGAAGAAAAACTCTGCAATGGAAGAAGAAAAGCTGCAACTAAAAGGAGTGAATAATGATGGATAGCAGGTCGTAGATAAACGAGAAGAAGGACAGGATTCTGTCGCACACACACACACACAGACACACACACACACACACACACACACGACACACACACACACACACACAACACACACACACAGACACACACAGAAGATCCCTCGTTCGCAGACGAGGATCCTCCACGCTCACACTCACCGTATCGTGGCTGCAGCCGAACACTCGCAGCACGGACGAGGCCAGTTGCGAGAGAAACCACTGGGACATCCTGGTGTGTGAGTGTGTGTCTGTGTGTGCACGTACAAGTGGGAGAGCGTCGCTGTTTCAGTGACTACGGAGCTACATTGTCGTCACGCTGCAGTTACAGAGTCGTGACTTTCATGCTGGTGAGTTTCTCCTCACTGGTTGTTTGAGGACTGAATTCTTTGGACTGTCCTACCTTCCCCTCGACTGGCACCTCCCCCTTCCTGGTTGCCGTGGCGTCATAAGGCGGCGCTTCGTGGAGTGGACACCCCGATTGGCTCGATGTCCGAGAGGAGCTGGCAGAACCTGCCGGGAGAAATGTGATTGGCCCGTTTTCAAGATGTGACAAGCGAGGCGTCGATCAACAGATGAGTTCAGCCGTCGATGAACTGGTCTCTGGTCAGTTTCATCCGCTGCTTTGACGAGCGACCAATCAAATTCTCACTCTCCAAGATATAATACATCTTCTCAACCAATCACACCCGTCTACAAGTCCTCCTACAGGCCCTGCCTCGGCCATCTGTCTGTTAAAGCAGCCAGGATCTGTGTGTGTGTGTGTGTGTGTGTGTGTGTGTGTGTGTGTGTGTGTGTGTGTGTGTGTGTGTGTGTGTGTGTGTGTGTGTGAGGACATCTTTAAACTCGTGACTCATGTTTTTCTAACCCAGTTCTCTCACTGGTTTTCTCCTTCCTCTCTGTTAAGGTTTGGTTGCCATGGCGCCGCCCTACCTGCAGGCTGGTCCACGGACTTGGACTGCTCCAGGAGATGCTCCTTAGCTTTGGCCGACTGGGACAAGACGGTGGCGAGAAGCTGCAGAGACACACAACCTCTATTAACACACGTGTGACAACCCGGGGGCAGTGAAACAACACAAACACACAAACACTGTGATATACGGACGTATCCTGGAGAAACTCTGTTTAACTCCTGGGGGAAATATCTTTGTGCATTTGTGTGGCAGCTTTTTCATTTGTGTTATTCTGTTGTGCACTTGTGTGAGACGTCTTGGACAATATATATATATATACAAGAAATATAAAGTAACTAAACCGTAAAATAACTGAACTAAACATAAGCTTCTCAGTTAGGCTGCACTCCAGGGTGTTTAAATTTGATTCTACGTTTTCATTTATTAGAGGAGAAATGTATATGGACCTTGTTTGACTTTAACGCGACACATCACAAATGATCCCTAAATGATTTGCCTTTAAGGCTGTTTCAATCTCCAGTAAATCACCATATAGCTTCATTTATTATTTAGTCTTCGGTCTGCAGGAAACACCTGTTCATATATTCACAATTAATCAGCTGCAGCCGCTCCCAGAGAACATCGATGTCCTTACGTAAGAAAGTTCCCTCGGCGGAGGAAGGAATTGGTTTGGTACTGTTTGTGTTTTGCTTTCAGAGACACAGAAATATGAGGTTGATTTATGAGTGTAGCTGAACAACGTGATTCAGTTCTGAAGCTTCGTGGTGTGAGCGCTGCGATAGAAATGAGACTCACGTGATGAGAAGTGAGAGAAGGGACAGAGAAGACAGATGCTCGGAGACACACCGAGCTGCACCGAGCTCTGATTCTGCTGCGTGGATGTTTTAGTCTTTTTAAAAAACTGCTTCTCCTGCAGTTTCTTAACAGGATCCAGGTGGAACGTGTCAAACAGAAGCTTCAGACTAACAACATCACGGCTCCGGGGTTGTGTATACATAGATGTGTGTGTGTGTGTGTGTGTGTGTGTGTGTGTGTGAGTGTGTGTGAGAGTGTGTGTTATACCTTAACCCCTTCAGCCTGTGGGTGCAGGATGTGTGAGGTGCTGCCGGCGCTCTGACCGCTGCCTGATGACCTCACGCTCGTGACACTGCCAGAGCTGCCCACACTGCTGCGGTCGCCACCTGCAACACACACGCACACAAACACACACACGCACGACACACACACACACACACAGATAACAGCCATAACATACAAACATGCATTCACACACGCATGCAACCGCCCAAACAGTATGTATTGGTTTTGTGTTTACAAATGCACACGTGCAACAGATGAATGGATGCACGCACACACGCACACACACACACACACACACACACACACCACACACACACACACACACACACACACACACACACACACACACAGTGGTTTAGCTAACATCCAAAGCAACGTGGTAACATGTGTGACTCTCCACTGAAATGCACTGGGCAGCATGTGTTGATGAACTCGATGGACAGACTGTCGGACGACTGGAGGACAAACAGAAGAGGCGTAACCAAGACACAACTTTTACTTTAACAGACACACACACACACAGACACACACTCTCTCTCCATACGTCCAGTTACACAACACACACAACACACACACACACACACACACAGACTGTCGACCAATGCAGATGGCTGCAGTCCTACACACTGAGGCCTCTGAGTTGAGCTGAGTTCAGATGGAGGGATAAGCATGGGACTGTCAGGAGCAGGTCAAAGGTCAAAGAGTATCTGAAAGCCTTCACACATCATCACAGAGAGACGGATGGATTCTGATGCTGAGGTGCCGCAGACCCGTGACAGGTGGAGCGAGTCAGACAGTTTTGGAGCGGATGTCAGATACTGTTTGACCCCTGCTCGGAGGTTCAAGGAGTCAGGAGTTGAGGGCTCAGCGCAGCGCGGCTTCGTTACCTGCCACTGGCTTGCGCAGTACCCAGATCTCTTCATTGGAGCCTCCATGGGGCCCGCCGGACGAGGTAGGAGAGCTGTGAGGACTTGCCTCTGAACCGCGACAACCTTCAACACAGAACACCAGTGTTAGCCACTAGCGACCCTAAACTGGCCCAGGAAGCAGAACTGTCGTTTGGCAAAACCCACTTCGGGGCAACGGAAAAACTTAACAGAAACACATCATCTCCTTCTTGAGCTAAATGACAATGTGTTGGTGCGCAGCTGCTTATTCGCACGTCCAGGAGACACAGGGCAAAACTAGCATCTCTGTCTCCTGGTGAAATCGAGTCTTATATTGACGCCATTCGCGATCAGTATTGTGTGGGTTCGAATCCCAGTTCGGCCGGGGTCTCCCTGTGTTTGCGTGGGTTTTCTGCGACTTCCTCCCCCAGTCAGACATGCATCAGTTTAACTGGAGACTCTAAATCGACCGTGGGATTGGCTCAAGGATGAGCAGTGTATATATTATTATTATTATACATGTCCTGCTGGCGATGAGGTTAATGATCTCACTCTGAACCCAAACCCTAAAGCGACAGGGACTGAAACCAAAAAGAAGCTAAAAGAAGCTAAAGCTCAGTAGAGCTGAGGGTTACATCCGAGTGATGAGTCTCCATTTGATCCATTCTTCAAATACATTTTGAAGGAAGGAAGGATAGATGAAAGGAAGGAAGGAAGGAAGGAAGGAAGGAAGGAAGGAAGGAAGGAAGGAAGGAAGGAAGGAGGAAGGATGAAAGGATGAAAGGATGAAAGGAAGGATGAAGGAGAAGGATAGATGAAAGGAAGGAAGGAAGGATGAAAGGAAGGATGAAAGGATGAAAGGAAGGAAGGATGAAAGGATGAAAGGATGAAAGGATGAAAGGAAGGAAGGATGAAAGGATGAAAGGAAGGAAGAATGAAAGGAAGGAAGGATGAAAGGATGAAAGGAAGGATGAAAGGAAGGATAGATGAAAGGAAGGATGGAAGGATGAAGAGATGAAAGGAGGATGAAGATGAAACGTGAAGGAAGGCAAGGATGAAGGATAATATGAAGTTGATGAAGGAAGGAAGATGACTGAACAAAGATGAAGGAAAGGATGAAAAGGAAGGAAGGATGAAAGAAGAAGATGAAAGTGAGAGAGATGAAAGGAGTAACAGATGAAAGGAAGAAAGGAAGGATGAAAGGAAGAAAGGAGAAAGGAAGGAAGGATGAAAGGAAGGAAGGATGAAAGGATGAAAGGATGAAAGGAAGGATGAAGGAAGAAGGAAGGAAGGATGAAAGGAAGGATGAAAGGAAAGATGAAAGGATGAAAGGATGAAGGAGGATGATGAAAGGAAGGAAGGATGAAGGATGAAGGATGAAAGGTGAAAGGATGAAGGATGAAAGGAAGGAAGGATGAAAGGAAGGATGAAAGGATGAAAGGATGAAGGAAGTGAAATGTAGATGAAAGGAGAAGAAGGTGAAAGGAAGGATGAAAGATGAAAGGAGAAGGATGAAAGGAAGGATGAAAGGAGATGATGAAGAGAAGGAAGGATGAAAGGAAGGAGAATGAGGAATGAAAGTGAAGGAGGAAGAGGATGAAAGGAAGGATGAAAGGAAGGAAGGAAGGATGAAAGGAAGGATGAAAGGATGAAAGGATGATGATTATTGCAGCATTAATGTTCTCAGCCATAATAACATATCCGTCCAATCGTCCTACATCACGTATCCATGAATCTGACTTCGATGCCTCGACAGTTACATTTAGATTTTAGATTTTTAGAATCATGGACGTGATGTCGGACTGAAATTATTGTTATGGACAAACTTTGTAATCGGCCTCATTTCCTGTCACGTGGCAGTTTAGGAAGTCGAGGGTAAAGTAAGTTTGATTGACAACGGGGCCGAGAGAGGAGGAGCCGACGGAGGAGGAGCCGACGGAGGAGGAGCCGACGGAGGAGGAGATTCATACTCACACACACTTTCATACTCTCACACACACACACACACACACACACACACACACAGAAAAAATACAGCATATACTGTGTATAGATATATGAAAACATTTATATACTCATAGTACATAAATAAATCCATAACATGAATATCTGTGTAACATACATACATACATATATAATGCATCCGTTAGTGTGTGATTATATATGTCAAGCCTTGAATGGAGCTGCTGTAGTGCATTTGGAGAGAGTCATAAACCATTATAACCTTAACGAGGGTATATAAATGGTTTATAGGAGTGACCCACAGAGCTCTGGAGAAACACACACATATATATATATATATAAAAATACTCCATTTGTTTCACAGCGCCCTCTTGTGGCCATTTTGCATCCCTCCAGGTGACCCTTTGTTTTAACCTCCTTTGATTTCGACTCAAATCAAAAGAACTCAATTCGTTTTATTTTCCTTCTGCAACATTTGTGTTTCCAGACGAACTGCGAGGCAGGAAAATGGTTTCTCTCTCCTGGAGGAGGCAGAATGTCCTCGAGTGAAGGTTCCCAGGGTTCAGAGTTCAGGACCTTACCTGCGAAACACTCGGGGTGACATTTCCTCACAACGTGTTTGTGTCTTTTAACATAATTGAGCTTGAGATTTGACACCTGATAATGTAAATGCATGATTTCAGAATGTATTTCTAATGAGAATATGCTGACGTCACAGAAAATATCACCCATCCATGTCAGAAACTCTTTGTTTCAGCAAACTCATGATAGTTACAGACATTTTCACCTTTTATGAGCACAAAGTTTTATTCAGTTATTCCCGCCCTTCACCAGAACCGCACACACACACACACACACACACACACACACACACACACACACACACACACACACACACACACACACAACCCTAACCTTAACCAATTCACATCTTTGTCTTTCTATTGCTGTGAGGACATTCGTTGACACAAAGCGTTCCCTAGCCCCTTACCCTGACTGTAACCATCACAGCTGGATGTCTGCTCAACCCAACCTCACTCTGAAACATCTGAAGTCTGAAGAAATGTCCCAACAACCATAGAAAGACACACACACACACACACACACACACACACACACACACACACACACACACACACACACACACACACACACACAGTCACACACTGAAGGTAAAGGTGCACGGTGGTGAAGTGGCATTAAAATGATCAGACATGACAAGAACACGCGGGACGAGGACAGAACAGAAAACACTGTCTGGTGGGAAAGTTGTGTGTTGGGTTTGTGAGTGTGTAGGAAACGAGGAGGGTCGTCCAAGGGAGCAATGACGAGAAGGAACAAAGAGGAAGGAAGGATGGAGGAAGGATGGGAGGAAGGAAGGAAGGAAGGAAGGATGGAAGGAAGGAAGGAGGAAGGAAGGACGAAGGAACGAAGGAACGAAGGAAGGAAGGAAGGAAGGAACGAAGGAAGGAACGAAGGAAGGAACGAAGGAAGGAACAGAAGGAACAAAGGAGAGGAACGAAGGAACGAAGGAAGGAACGAAGGAAGGAAGGAAGGAACGAAGGAAGGAAGGAAGGAACGAAGGAACGAAGGAAGGAACGAAGGAACGAAGGAAGGAACGAAGGAACGAAGGAAGGAACGAAGGAACGAAGGAAGGAACGAAGGAAGGAACGAAGGAAGGAACGAAGGAAGGAAGAGGAAGGAAAAGGAAGGAACAAAGGAAGGAAGGAAGGAAGGAAGAAGGAACGAAGGAAGGAAGGAAGGAACGAACGAAGGAAGGAAGAAGAAGAAGAAGGAAGGAAGGAAGGAACGAAGGAACGAAGGAAGGAAGGAAGGAAGGAAGAAGGAAGAAGGAACAAAGGAAGGAACGAAGGAAGGAACGAAGGAACGAAGGGAGGGAGGAAGGAACGAACGAACGAAGGAAGGAAGGAAGGAAGGAAGGAACGAAGGAAGGAAGAAGAAGGAAGGAAGGAACGAAGGAACGGAACGAAGGAACGAAGGAAGGAAGGAACGAAGGAAGGAAGGAAGGAAGGAAAAGACGAAGGAACGAAGGAAAGGAACGAAGGAAAAAGGAACGAAGGAAGGACCGAAGACGAAGAACGAAGAAAGATAATCAGGTGAAAGAAGGTGAGGTAGCGACAAACAAGGAAGGAAGCTGAGGACACGAAGGAAATTAACGAAGTAAGAAAAGCGAAGGAGGATGAACGTAAGGGAAATAGAACGAGGAACATGAGGAACGACGAAGGAGGAAGAAGCAAAGAAAAGGACTGGAGTAAGAAGGAACAACCAATAATGAGAAACTGAACGAAGTAACTCGAAGAGAACAAGTCAACGAAGGAAGTAACGAATACGTAGGAAGCCGAAATGGAAAAAAACTAAATAATAAAACTAGTGAAGAGGGACTGAGGAAGTCATGAAGGAGAAACAACGAACGAAGAAGGTGCGAAATGGAACGGAACGAAGGATTAGAAGGATAAGTAAGAAAGAAGAAGGAACAAGGAAGAAACTAAGGAAACGAATGAGAAGAAAACAAGAAGTGGAAGAGAGAACGAAGGAAGGGAAGAAGAAGGAAGGAACAAAGGAAGGAACAAAAGTAACAGGAAGAAGGAAAAGAATAGGAAGAAGGACAAAAATAAATAAGGAGAAGGAACGAAGGAAGGAACGAAGGAACGAAGGAAGGAACGAAGGAAGGAAGGAACGAAGGAAGGAACGAAGGAAGGAACAAAGGAAGGAACAAGGAAGGAAGGAAGGAACAAAGGAAGGAACGAAGGAAGGAAGGAAGGATAAAAAATAAACTGAACCAAGACGAATAACTGAAGCACAACTCAACTCAGGTGAAATGAGGTTTAGAGGTTTAGCTTCCTCGTACATCTCTACGACAGATCTGGGTTCTATCGAGGAAATTAATTCTGAGATGTCAAGAATAATGTTGTGATGTTAGGAGGATAAACTCGTAATATTTCGAGAGTAAACTCGTAATTATTAGAGAAAATCTGTCACAACACGAGGGAGGAGAAGCAGAACTATCTGCAGTTTCCTTCTGGATGTAAATCTGGATCAAATCTCATTATGTATTGAGATAACTTGAACAACGATAACGTCGACCACGACCGAACATTCCCTCCAAGTCCAAATGGAACTTTATTCATGTAAAACTTTTACTTTATTCTTGACGTCTCAGATTTTTTTTAATGGCCCTATAATAAAACACTATAATATATATATAATACTCTTCTCTTAGTGACAGACATTAAAAAAACTGGCAGTAAAAACTAGTAATTACAGAAGATAAGTGTTAGCGTATTAAATGTCAACGGCAAAAAAATGTTGACCTTTCGAAATATTGTCTGGATCTGGTCAAATATAAAAAAACACATTTCTCTGTTGTATCTGATCATCAGCTACAAAAAATATGAAGCCAAAACTAATAAAGTGGCCTAAAGAGTTTAGAATCTGATCTGAAATCTGCCCCTGGCTCTCGTTTATGAAGATGACAACAGCAACAACAGAAAAACAAAAGTTAAACAGTATGAGCAACACATAAATCACATAAATAATGATCCATAACAATAAAACTTTAATGGATGCCTCCGACATTTACAACACCAATTAGAATCTGACGTGGCCAATAGATTTGTTTTTATCCTCGCGGAGACGTAATTAAAGAAACTCCAGCGGAAAGCATCCCTTGAAGTTTAATAATAATAATAATAATAATAATAATAATAATAATAATAATAATGAAAAGGGGGCGTGTACCTGGGGCAGTGGGTGTGTCTCCCTGTGGGGTTGTCACGGGCGACCTGCTATAGCCAAAGGAAGTAAAAAGTGGAAGCAGTGGCTGATGGGAATGTGGTGGAGGAGGAGGCGGTGGAGGCAGGATATGGATCTGATGGAACGTGGTGTCGTTGCCGTTGACTACCGCGTTGGCAGGGGCAACCGTCGCCGGGGGAACCAGCGGTATCTTTTGAAACTGTTGAGTGCAAATGACTGTGCTGGCCAAACCTAGATAACAGCCACCGTGACGACACACACACACCGACAAACACACACACAAACACACACACACACGCACACACACGCACACACACACACAGCCAGCCGACAGTGAACCAGCGCCACGGAACAAACACACAACAGAACACAGAGTTACACGGAAGAAAAAGGGGGAAAACACAAAATTAAAAACAAAGGCTGAAGTCACAAAATTAAACAAAGGAATCAAAGGTGGTGAAGAACGTTAGAGGACGGGAAGGAGACGACGAACAAACATGGCCGTCGCCAATGAGATGGACGGTGAAACTGAAGAGTCTGATGAACATCAGCTGAGCTTTTAAATGTTTGGATGTAAACAGTTATTAAAACTTCCAGCAAACTCATATAACATATTTTCTGTGGGGTTTTAAAGTGTTCAAATGGATGAATCACACTTTCATTGAAGTGCTATCGCCAACTGTTGTTTAATAACTTCAAGAACACGTTTCATATTTTTCGGAAAAACGACAGATGAAATAAATGCTGAGCAGGAGATTTATTCGAGTTACAGACGCTTGAGGAACTGTACGAGAATTAAGTTGTAATATAACGTGAATAAAGTCATAAATCTAGAAGTTGGACATTTACAAGAATAAATTAATAATAAAGAATGAATAAATAAAGGAGGCGGAGACGCGTCGTCCATCTTTATTTAGTGTGTGGTTGTTTGTTCTTTCTCTTTTACCTTCAGACAGTTCTAGTCCCTAACTCTTGTGATGACTCATCGTGGTTTATGTGCTGGAGTCAGATGAAACGCCTCCCGGTGGTTTCCTGCTCCGACTGTGACGGCGGCTGCAGAGCGAGCTTCGGTGTAACTGCTGCACCAAGACCGAGCGAGGAGCAACGACGGGAGAGAGAGCAATAATTAAAAACTGGATGAAAAGCAGCTGAGTAAAGGAAACCTCGCACTAGAACAGCTGACGTTCACAGATTCCTCACTGAGGCTGTTCCTGCTTCTCCTCCACGAGGTTCTGAACGACGCAGCCGCGGAGCCGGTGAACGGATCAGGTGAACGGGTCGGACAGGACGTAGAGAGGGTGATGACGAGGACGGACGTGAGGACAGGAGATGAGAGATTTGTGAAGCGGACAGTTACAGAGACACAGACTGAGACCAGCAGACAGATGTCCACAGAGACACAGACAGATGGACGGTCAGAACAACCAGATCTACACACCACACACACACACACACACACACACACCAGTTAGGAACATGTGAGGCTGTGTGTGGCGGTGATGATGCATGTTCATGTTCATGTTCATGTTCATGTTCATGTTCATGTTCACGTGCTCCCTGCTCGCGTCTCAGAGACAGTAACAGCTCCTTGTGTTGCTCTAAGATGGAGGATGGAGGTTGAGCCTTGATACCGGCTGCTCTTCTCTCGCCTGTTAAGTTACGAAACACAGATTTGTTTGTATCTCTGTCGATATTTACTTATTACCTAGCTTGGTTTAAAGATTAAAAGGTTTCATGTATATATATACATACATGAGATGTGTCTCAATTCAGCGGCTGCATAGTCTGCTTCCTTTTGAAAGCTCCTGCTAAAGCCTCTTTTCAAAGAGCTCATCGTTTTGTAGAATCAAGCTTCGACTCAACCGAACAGTTGATGGTTCGCATGTTTAAAAAAAAAAAACACAAACAAGGGGAATTAAAACTTTCTCATCGTGTCCAGCTTCATCTCTGTTGCTAGGCAACAGCAATACGGCGGGGTGAGCGGATCCACGCGGCCGAGGGAGGAGACGGACTTTGTGGACGTGTCCTCTGAAGGACGCAGCCGCTGAACGGAGACACGGTGTAAAGTGTGAGACTGAAACCGACTCATGGACCACCTGACTGGTGCTGGAGGGGTTTCTCCTCACTGGGTTTACACCAGTGGCTCAGGGCAGGTTCAAGCTACAGCCATGATTCTGAAATGTGATTATTAAAACCTAAGAGGATTAGAAATAAAACTGTTTTGAGAATTACTACATGTAAGAAAGATATAAATTTTAGCCTGTGTTTATTCAACTGTTAGTGCTGTAAGTGTATGGTGTTGTTTTTTAAATATAAATGTAAGTTTGTTGTCTGTTTGTCTCTTGTTTGTTTCTTCTCTTTTTAACATCAACATGAAAATTAATCTTAGAGACGTGGATCATCTTGTCTGTGTTTTCATCTCCTAACAGGTAAATTCACACTTTCATCAAGCTGCTCTTTGCTCTTTGCTCCCGCTGAGCTTCAGGTGGAGAACAGCTCATACTGTGGAGGAGGTGAAGTTGAGATGGTTCACGATCATGAGGCTGTGATTACGTCTACTGCAGGTGCAGCAGCTGTTTGGTCCCCGACTCAAACAGCTGCTCTCCACTGAACGTCTCTGGTTCGATTCCTCTTCTGTGTTTTATCCAAATACGTGTCGTGTGTTCCCCATGAGGACATTTTAAACTCTCACACACACTCACCCACACACACACACACACACACACATACACACACACACACACACACATCGGAGGGTACACACACCTGTGCGTTTGCTGATGACTTCCACCATGGTGGACGGGAAGTAGCCCACCCGGTCGTTTCCTGTCCGGTTGTCATGGATACAGCCTTTCCAGCGTCCATCGGGGTGCTGCTCCAGAACCTGTCAGGAGGAGGAGTTTAATCTTTACATTTAAATAAACTATTTAATGTATAAATACTTTATATTATGTCCCAAAGTGAGTTTACTGGTTTAATATTATTTTTAAGCGAAGTAAAAACAGAATTTTAAACACTAAGGCCGAGAGAAGAACAGGGGAATAATAAGTCCAGGCGCTGAGGGGGGGGGGGAACCTTGGCCTCTGTAAATATCAATCCACAGTCCCACTGATCATGTTTGAGTTTATGTGAACGCAGCCTGTAGCTCCTCCTAGAGACAGGAACGAGTACTTACAGGACGAGGGGCTTTTCTCCAGGAGGTTCAAACATTGTCTGCACGTGACCTGCATGTGATATGAAGTCATATCTACCTGTGACGGCTTATCAATATCACAACCTCTCAAAGCCCGGACTGACTTATTAAGATTCATTTCTCTGGCTCATGTTCATAAATCACAATCTGCCTCATGGGGTTTAACAAGGTGCAACGTCCTTTCAAGGTTTAAGGTCTCGACCTTTTATGTAAAGTGCCCAGAGATAATGTATATTATTATGATTTGACGCTATGCAAATAAACTGAATTGAATCCTCTGATCTTAACAAGACAAAGGAATAACTACCAAAAATACAACTGTTTTATATTTAGTTTTTGATGTTGAGAATTGCCATTTGTTCGCGTGTGTGTGTGTGTGGTGTGTGTGTGTGTGTGTGTGTGTGTGTGTGTGTGTGTGTGTGTGTGTGTGCGTGTGTGTGTGTGTGTGTGTGTGTGTGTGTCTGTGTGTGCGTGTGTGTGTGTTACCGTAATGACATCTCCTGCTTTGATATTCAGGCTGGTCAGGTCGTAGTTGTTGCAGTAATCTTTCAGAGCTCGAACCTGAAGAGCCGCTGACGCATCTGAGGGACAGAGAGACACTGAATTATACCTTTAATATTATCCATCCATGCATCATCCATCCATCCTTCCATCGTCCGTCCATCGTCCGTCCATCCATCCAACCTCTTAGCAGCTGCTTGATCTCTCTGCTGGCTTGTGTGGCGCTGAACTGGTAAACGATATCCAGCGCAGTCTGGCTGTACGTGTTCCTCACTGCGGCATTGATACCACTCTGTGGACGAGAAATCATTAGTATTATTTTGAGACAAGGGTTTAAATTTCTGACCTGTTACTGGTAATTGTCAATTTACGTTAGTACCAAAAACTAATATTTCTTGGAACTATTAATACAAAGAAAACTCTCGATGCAGCTCCTCGTAAATTACCCTCGTACTAATTAAACACCTCAGGGCGTCAACAGAGAGGAATCCGTGCTCGCTCGCTCCCTGCAGCTCTTCCTCTAATTACAACTTCCCCCGTGTTTTTAATTTTCAGGCGAGTCGCCTCAATGTGGTCTGAGTTCAGCCGAAGACGCCTCGGGGCAGAGACTCGTAACCTTTAACAGACCCGGGATCTGAATGACAAAGTTAGTTTCTCATGCTAGAACACACTCGGTCATTAAAGCATATCGTCTCGCTTGCTTTCATACGACCCAGAACACGTCAACGTCACAACACCAGATTATTCACACCCCCCACACATTAATGTCCCGCCCACCCTGTCGAGAGTACCCGCTGCTGGTTAAGCATCATGTGGATATTCCCCGTTAGAGCGACTGCCTGTTAAGTGAACTGTGTCGGTCATGGTTCATCAGCTCAGTTTACACTCGCCAGCAGGTTCACGGTCGGTCTTGCGCAGAGAGCAGCTATGCAGGCGGTGCAGCTTTGGTCGCTAGTTGATGTACGTACCTGCAGGATCAGCGTCGGTGCGAGGGGAGAGGAGGGTGAGTCAGCGAGGGGGGGGTGGAGGTGGAGGTGTGATGGGAGAGGAAGCAGAGAGCAGGAGGGGAGGAGAGGAGGAGACGTGTCAGAGGAAACACAGACGAAGACACAGAAACCTGAACCTTTCAGACGTCTGCATCCTGTCTGTGACTCCGAGTCAGTCTGTTCCTACTCTCAACAAGTCGCTCTTTAAAATACAGTTTCCCTCTTCAGTGAAATGTGTCATTTCCTGAGGAGTTTGGCAAACGTCACTCAAACTGGAATAAATAGTGCATTTTTGGGGGATTAACGCACATTCGATGAGAACCTCTGCAATCAAATTGCTTCCAGGCTTCATCTGGGAGCGAGTGCAGAACGGGCTCTGCAGCGCCGACGGTCCCAGAGAGGCAGCGAGCTCCGTCACTGAGGTTTGGCTTCGTCAGGACTCATCCTGGACCGCCGGGACACCAAGAGGCGAACACGTGTCCCTCTGTACACAGAGCTGCCGGCCGAGCAGAGGGACTTCTGGGCTATTCCCCACTTCACCGGCTTCCTCCGCGACCAGAGCCCAGATAAACACAACCGGTGATGGATGGAACCTTAAATAGCTTCATGCACGACGCTACAGTGTAATTGTAAAGTGTTAATTTTCTCAAAGCAAAGATCAACTCATTAATTTGCCCTCGTGTTTACAGATCCTGCGTCGTCGTATGTCAATGTCAAAAATGCTGCAGAAACTCCACCAGGACGTTAATTGTTTGTGTTTTTTCACGATACAATGAATATAGAATATCACGTGTTCTGGTTGGTGTCAGTGTGTGTCAGTGTGTGTCTGTGGTTGTGTGTCTGTGCGAGTGTGAGTGTTCCAGAACACTAATGAGCATCGTTTATCACTGTCACCTCTGGAGGGGAACACTCCGCTCTGTCGACTTCAGGCTCTCGCTTGATTTTTGAAAGCCTCTCTTGGTTACAGTCGTCTCTCGTCTGTCAGAGTCTCAGAGTCTCAGAGTCTCAGGGTCTCAGAGTCTCAGAGTCTCAGAGTCTCAGAGTCTCAGAGTCTCAGAGTCTCAGTGTCTCAGAGACTCAGTGTCTCAGAGTCTCAGAGTCTCAGCGTCTCAGAGTCCCAGAGTCTCAGAGTCTCAGAGTCTCAGAGTCTCAGCGTCTCAGAGTCTCAGCGTCTCAGAGTCTCAGAGTCTCAGCGTCTCAGAGTCCCAGAGTCTCAGAGTCTCAGAGTCTCAGCGTCTCAGCGTCTCAGAGTCCCAGAGTCTCAGAGTCTCAGAGTCTCAGAGTCTCAGTGTCTGTCTCTGTCTCTGTCTGTGTCTGTGTGTGACCAACACACTCGAGCTGCTTTAAGACACTGAACTCCTGATAATCTCCTGACGTCAGTTGGAGGGGCTGTAGTAAAAACCCCTCAGCTGAACGTGTCCGACCGGAAGATCTTCTGCTGTGTTCGTCATATTTAAAAACTCTGGAGAAAGTCTGGACCTTTTCTAGAGTTCATGACTGAAAAGGGCTTCACACACACACACACACACAACGAGAGGGGAAATGTCCCGTGTGTTGTGTGTTTGCTTCTGTGACGCACCGTCCTCTGTTGATCCTTCATCCCACAGCTTTGTGCTGGATGCTGACATCACCACGACAACAACTGTCAATTAGCTGTGAGGTTATTTTCCAAAACCGTCTGGAAACAAACGAGTGTCCTCTGAGAGGAGATTACAGAGACTTGACATTTAGCGTGAAGAGGCGAGTGGGACGCCGTCACGTCAGCTGGCTCCTGAATGGGTTGAGGAGCATTTGTTCCATTATTCCTTCAGTGCATTGGCCCTGTTGTGTTACACATGTGTTTTATCAGCAAGCTCAGGAGGATGTGTGTGTGTGTGTGTGTGTGTGTGTGTGTGTGTGTGTGTGTGTGTGTGTGTGTGTGTGTGTACCTGATAATGTCTATGTGTCCGTTCTTGGCGGCCAAGTGGAGAGGAGACGTCCCGTTGGGGTCGGTGGTGTCTCCTTTTTTGGGCTCCAGCAAAGCAGCACACATGTTACTGGAGAGCAGCAACTGGACCACCTACACACACACACACACACACACACACACACACACACACACACACACACACACACACACACACACACACACACACACAGATTATCTCTGATTCGAACCTACAACACTTGCATAGACGGAGGTTGTTTTACATTTAATATGAACAAACGTGTTGATATGAATGAAGCGTAACAGAAAAGGTTCTTACCCCGACTCGGCCGAACTCGCAGGCCAGGTCCAGAGGGGTTTTCCCTGCATTGTCCACGATGCACGGGTTGGACTGGTGCTGCAGCAGCATCTCAGACTGGAGACACAGAGAGACCAGGATATTACAACATCCAGGACCAAACCTGAGAGGCTCACGACGTGCACACATACTTGATCAGAGAACATCTTTATGTCAGGTTCTGTTGAAAATCCAAAGAGCTGAGCAAACATACACATCAGCAGGCACATGCTAATATACTTCTGTTAATAAGCTGTTCTGCATCTAATAAAACGTGCGTGCTGTTTATATTTGCTGGTACATCTCCTCAGAGAGTGTGTTTACAAAGATTCACTGAGTTCACATGTTCACATTAAACTGTGTCGTTTCTGAGTTAAAGAGAATTTTCCCTGTGGAAACGCACGACTGTGAAATCAAGGAGAAGCTCAACGTCCTCACAGACTCATTTTCCTCAGCAGAGGAATTCAGCCGTTGTGCTTTTAGTTGTTTTTTTTATGCACATTAAAAAATGGAACAAATGAGAAGAAGACTTTTAATGAGATTCCTTCGTCTCGGACAGGAAACCTCAGATATTGTTTGCCGGGTCGTCGCCTTGCTCCGCGTTGAATGATTCATGTTTTCAGTCTGCAGTCGGTTTCACTGTCATTTTGTATTAATCTGCAGCTGAACAGTGTGGATTAGAAGTTAAGCCCCAGTTTAACACATAGTTATTTAATCTGGTGGAAGCTTCTTCAGCCCCCCCCCCCCGGGTTCAGTTCACTGCTGTGTTGTTGTCTCTCTGGTGAAGCTGCAGCTGGAAACAACACGATGACACAGCTCAGTATAAAAAACAAGTATTTAAAACACACTCAACCGAAACAACGAGCCAGAAGATGCTCAAAACGAGCTCCACCAATCAGAGACATTGCTATTACACCTGAGGGATTGTGGGTAGTGTAGTACTTCTCCTTGACATCGTGACTAAAACACCTCATAGCCTGTGGTGAGCCTGCCTTGGATGGTTAAAATATTACGGATGATGATCTGAATCTGTGAGTGTCACCCGTGACGTCACGCTCGTCCACGTGTCGCTCTGTCGCTCTGTCGCTCGGTCGCTGTCACTCACCACGTCGTAGTGGCCGTGCTGCGCTGACAGGTGCAGAGGGATCTGTCCTTCATCTGATTGGCCGTTGACGGACGAACCAGATTTCAGCAGCATCTTCATGGGCTCCGCCTTCCCCTGCCAGGCTGCGTAATGCAGCGGCCGCATACCTGCACAGACACACACACACACACACACACACACACACACTTTATCTGTGTTTAAACCTGTGTGTGTGTGTGTGTGTGTTGGGGGTGCATGGGGGTGTGTTACCTTTCTGGTCTCTGATGTCGACAGCAGCCTGAGACTCCAGCAGCAGAGAGATGAGCTCCAGGTTCCCATTGAGGGCCGCATGATGCAGCGGGGAAAACCTGGAGTACACACACACACACACAGACACACACAGACACACACACACACACATACACACACAGACACACACAAGGTTGTGGTTACATTTGTGAATTCACTTTACAATCCTTTCTTAAATGGGACGCCTCCAGACTCACGGCAGGTTTGGACCAAACAATCGTGTAAAAACTAGACCACACATCCAAAGCAAACACACACACACACACACACACATGCGTGTCATGTGGCAATGTCATGTTATGATGTTAAAGCTTAACATGACGAACAGATTTAGAAGCAGAAGGATTAAGACCAAACGTCTGATGTGGATCTACTGGAAAAGAGTGTGTGTGTGTGTGTGTGTGTGTGTGTGTGTGTGTGTGTGTGTGTGTGTGTGTGTGTGTGTGTGTGTGTGTGTGTGTGTGTGTGTGTGTGTGTGTGTGTGTGTGTGTCTGTGGAGCAGCATACTAAACAGGGCAGTATCCCACAGTGACCTGCTCTGGTTCATTCACTACAGATTGCTTGTGGGCGCCTGTGGCTCTGCTTGGCGGACGACCTGCTCCACCTCCTGGTGGAGCAGGTCGTCCGCCAGCAGAGGGTCGGTGGTTCGATCCCCGGCACCTCTCGTTTGG
Organism: Reinhardtius hippoglossoides; assembly: GCA_006182925.3. Lineage (NCBI taxonomy): Eukaryota > Metazoa > Chordata > Actinopteri > Pleuronectiformes > Pleuronectidae > Reinhardtius > Reinhardtius hippoglossoides. Next base: position 20,854,069 of record CM031685.1, read on the forward strand.
TTACATCGCATTAGAGCAGAGCTGTGTTTGTTTCCTGTCTATTTAAAGACTTTATTTGCACTTTGATATAAAGTACAGCTTGTTTACGTGCTGTAAAATAAAGTTTATATAATGTTTAACTTGATCGGAAGCATTTTCAAAAATATCTCTAGGATTCTTAGGAAGAGGAAACAGGGATTTTGATATAAAACACTCAGTAACATCTTGTTTGAGTCGTGCATCTCATGACTTCTCTCCCCCCCCCCCAGCAGGGTTAACCAGGGATACTGTTACACAACGCTGCTGCACAGGCCTGAATAATACAGCACTGCAGAGTGTGTCAGTGGGGTACATGTATGGGGGGAGGGGGAGGGAAGCCCTTGCATTCGCCAAGTAGTAAAACCTGCTATTCAATATTTATACTTCTCCTTCTCCTCCACATCACTGTCTCTCCATCTCCCTCCAGATCACTGTCTCTCCATCTCCCTCCAGATCACTGTCTCTCCATCTCCCTCCACATCACTGTCTCTTCTCCTCCCTCCACATCTCCATCCTCTCTCTCCTCCAGCGTCCTTCTCCTCTTACCGACCCCCCCCCCCCCTTCCTCTGCAGAAATCTATTGTTCCTCTGTCTCCGATTCCTCGGGCTGCTCCCTGCAGCTGCTTTCCCGCTCACTCGTGCTGGAGTAAAGAGCCTCGTATATATTCACTGTATAACCACCTCTGGCCGTGCAGGGCAGAACTTCTTACAAATAAGAAATAGCCTCATCAAGTGAGGCTGCATCCATTCGACCACGTAAACCATCTCTGTCCTCGAAAACACATATCACATGACCACTTCTGTACAGTTCTCCAATCAGTCAGAGGTCGTGAGCGTCTCTGTTTCTGTAACTGCTCGTCCAAACTCGTATCTGTTGCAGAGTCGATGCGTTTTCAACAAAAACAAAGCGGTGAGGATGAAGCGTTGGTCTTTAATATAATCATTAATCATTAGTCCTGTAATCTGTGGGCTCCGCCTTCTCTTCATTTATCACAACATGTGTTTGTTTAACGTGAGAAAATCGACTGTACACGATCAGATGTGATGTTTGGAAGCTGTTACTTCTTCTTTGGCGTCTTTCCTTTGTTCTGAAGTTACAGTAGAGTCACCGCAGACAGGAAATGCAGGGAGGCGATGGAGGTAACACACACACACACACACACACACACACACACACACACACACACACACACACACACACACACACAGTCTGCTGCTTTGTTGCCGCATGATCACCATGTATACAAGCTTTACACCAGTCTCCTTCAAGTGTCACACACATATCTACACACACACAGACACACACACACACACACAACCTTCAGTAATGAGAGATTCTTTATGAAACACACAGCTCCAACAATCGCACACTGGACAGAAGGAAGACGGTCGATCTCTCTTCTCTCCCATCTGCTGGTGTGCACTTCAGATAAGCCTGTGTGTGTGTGTGTGTGTGTGTGTGTGTGTGTGTGTGTGTGTGTGTGTGTGTGTGTGTGTGTGTGGCTCCTATATCACATGTCTTTTGTTTGCTAATCAGTGTCTGTCAGTCGGCCTGTGCATATGTGTGTGTCTCCAGGTTTCTTCAGGTCGTAAAACACCACACACACACACACACCACACACACACACACACACACACACACAGATCGTCTCTAATATGTAAAGTCATGTTTTACAGTTGTAATCTGTTCTATGTGGAAGTTGATGATTGAAACAGCCTCCATCTATTTTGGCACAAATGTTATTTTGCATCTGAGATACATTAATAATAAAAACATTTCCTGAGCAATGTGTTAAGATGAGTCACGCTGATGTGATGTGCGTTGGTGGTGAAGAAGAAGAAGAAGATGAAGAAGAACAACCCACTCATCTGACAGCCAACTCGTCAAATGTGCACAGAGGGAAAACTTTTCTTCTTAAATCACTTTATGTTAATCTGCTGTTTATTGAGATTATTATACAATCGCCGCCATTTTATGTATCTGGAGTCTGCAGTCTTTTATTTCTCGTTTTGTCTAATTTGATATAAAGTCAATCTCATTACATCTTATTGGAGTATAACTGTGTTTGTTTCCTGTCTATTTTAACGACATTATTTCTTATTTTGTGCAATCTCATATAAAGTACGTCTCATTACTGTTGTTATGATGTTTAACTCGTGAACCAGGATTATTTTGCGTGTATGACGGATTACTGTATCGTTTAGAGAACTGAAGAGAGCTATACCCTCCTCTCACCCTCCCGCCTCCATCCTCCTTCTCTCTTCCCTCTCCACTCGCACCCCTCTCCATCACCTCCCCCGCAACCCCCCAGTCACTCACCCTCCCTCCCCTCCATCACCTCCCTCCCTCCCTCCTCCCTCCCTCCCTCCCTCCCTCCATCACCTCCCTCCCTCCGTCACCTCCCTCCCTCCGTCACCTCTCCCACTACTACGACTGTTTTCTAATTATCTTAACAACATTAAAATGCTGACCAGCTTTTGTTAATAACCTGCTTTTTTATGACTCTGCGAAACCGCATGATTGACACCACTTACTTACGTATTGCTGTTGCGCACACACACACACACACACACACACACACACACACACACACACACACACACACACACACTGCAGATGAGGAAAATCCCAATTACAGAGCTCCTTCTAAAGAGTGATTTCATTACCAGTGATTTACAGGAGGGGTAAATTAATCTGAAATGAAAACGCCGTCTCTGTTCCGCTGTGCGCTCGTTATGGATTAACATTGAACATGATACATGCGTTCCCCTCACAAACAGCGTTCACCATCTGTCTGCGCAGCGGATAAACACGAGCGGCCACGTCTGCATCCGCCGACACGAGGCTGTTGATTCTGTGGTTGAGGAATTAAGAGGCAAAGAAGCAATAACAGCAAACGCAGTAATTAGATTAAACTGAGCCGCTCTGCGAGGATCTCTTCTGATCTTTATCTTCACACAAACAACTTCTATCTGCAGCGTTTGGATTCTTTAGATTGAATGATTCGTGTGAGGGCTGGAGCTGTGGTGGACGGAGCTTTGTGTGTCTGTCCTTTAGTCGTGCAAACAGTCGTGGATCCGGATGAGGACACGGCAAAGTGCAGGATTAATGGGGAGAAGTAGGGATGTGCACCAGGAGCATGTGTGTTGTGATGATGATGATGGCTGTCCAAACCAACATCCGCACTGTGGCTGCTGCAGAATCACATTCTCCAAACAACAGGGGCCCAACAATTATAACTTCGCCCTGCGTTCCCCGCGGAGGTCGATCTGCAGACACACACTCTCTACGAGCGCTTTGCTGCATCATGACAACAGACTGAAGAGTGTGAGCCACAGATCTTCACTTCTGTTATTATAAAGCTTTTAATATCGAATGGACGCAAGGACACAACGAGATATTAATCAACAATTTATGTCTTAAAATCATGCCATTAACACTGTACACACACACACACACACCACACACACACACACACACACACACACACACACACACACACACATGTGAGTAGAGCATTCTGGACGAATCCTCCAGCTTTTAACACCAAGGAGGCAGAAGGGAAACAGCCTTGATAAAACAGATTCTATGTGAACGGGTCTGGGAGACAGTGGGGGGGGGGGGGGTGTACACAGAGACAACCCACACACAGCGAGGGAAATGATTGACAGGTATCGTGGGAGGAGTAAGAGACGGTAACTCACCCGTCTGTGTCCTGGAAGTTGACGTTGACTTTCTTTGCCGAACCGAGAAGCTCTGAAACACAAACACAGAGGAACGTGAATGGATTTCTCTTTTGGGACCGACACGTCCGGGTTGATGCATTATTATTTATGATACAACAGCGTTTAATGTTTATGTTGAGAATCCGTCTTCGAGCCAACGAGGAAACATTATTCACTCGTTCTTTTCCCTCTGAATGAAACACACGTGATTCACGTCGGGTGTCATGTTTCCTCGCCGGCTGTTCGGAGGAAGGAAGTCATTTCCTCGACTTCAGGCTCCCGCGGTGATAATGTCTGTCATTCATAGTGACATCACTCAGCGCCTGCATGCTACTGTGTGTGCTGGTTGGAGTGGTTTAACATGAATGGGACTGGAAGCACCCAAAAAAAACGAGCTGAATACCTTCATTGTACATTTTGTCTCGAGATAAAAACGAGATATTTCCACCATGACAACAGTTTCCTTGAATTCAGTCAAATTCCACACGCTCACAGATATCAGCCCAAAAAGATGTCAGATTTTCCCATTAAGATCCAAGAATCTCTCCCTGGGAAACCAGGGGAATGTCCTATCACGTTATGTTCATGCTCACCAGCACTGGGACTGAAAACCTGTTTGATAAATTCTCCTAATGAATATTTAAACTGTAATGAGACGTACACACCTGAGAGCAGATGGTGAAGTTTCATGAAAGACTCGACGAACAACGCAGGCGACACACTAATAGTGTTTAAGCTTTAAATAACAGGACTTTGGTTTACGACTGACGTGAAGGTTTGAATGTTTACATCGAATTCTGCAGGACCAGACAACAGCTGGAAGTCCTCACGCAGCTCGGGAGGTGGAGGTGGATTAGTGATGTCACTCACTCTCTCTCTCTCACTCACAGATCCACTCACTCGCCCGGTGATCCACTCACTCGCTGACTTTGACGAGACGTGACACTTCAGGTTTGACACGACGACGCCTGAGAGCACAGCTTCGATGTCCTCACAGCGAGAGGACGTCAGAAAGTACAAGATGTTTGTGTCGTGTGCATCAACACACAGACACACACACATTCAACATTTTTAAAAAGTCTCCTGATGATGCAGAACTGAGGATAAATGTGAGCCTGCACTCTCTCTCTTTCTACTCTTTCCATCCACACACACACACAACCACAGTCACACACAGACACACACACAGACAACACACACACACACACACACACACACTCCCTCCCTCCAGGGTGCAGGAAACAGGACAGTCCCTCTATTGTGGAGGAGACAGCTCCCAGCGCCACTGAGAGAAACATTGATTTCCTAACAGACTATTTCTGGCCCCTGGATCCAGGGATTCACTCCCGACGCCGCACAACCTGATCTGCATCCACTGACACGCACTGCGGCTACACTCAGGTGTGTAGAGATCTCCTGACAGTCTCCGCAGGGGCGAGAACACAAGTGTCAGAGTTAGAGGCTCCGGAGTTCCTCCAGAGTTCCTCCAGAGTTCCTCCAGAGTTCCTCCAGAGTTCCTCCAGAGTTTCTCCACAGAGTTCCTCCAGAGTTTCTCCTGAGTTCCTCCAGAGTTCCTCCAGAGTTCCTCCTGCCCAGTGAAAACTCTGCTGTGTTCTTCATGTGTGAAACACTAACTCAGAAGCTCATGTCTGGAAACGGGTTGATAAGCACCATCAAACGTTTCCCTCCCAAAGAAGAACAACACACCCACAGACCCGTCTTTGTTCAGGGTCGTCCACATCTGTCCAGCAGGAGCCGGCCCTGACCTTTTGACCCTGTGATGTCACCGACCCCTGCCTCTCCGTGGCCCTGTTCTGTCACAGGACAACGAGACAGGACAGAATCCCCTGGTTTGCTCTGACGGCGTCTTCACGACGAACCAGCGTGAGGAAAACTTTCCACTCGGGAAACATCTGGTTTTCACAAGTCACAGGAAAAATCCACCTCGGATCCTCTTTTCTCTTCTGGGTGACGGAGGCAGGTTTTCCTCCGGCTGCCTCGTCGGTGACGTCGTGACATCACACGTCTCCCACAATGCTCCTCTGTGCTTCTAGGGAGAACGTCCCTGAACTCCGTGAACTGGAAGCTCGCTAACACAACGGCTACGTCTGTCGAGCTTTACGATCTCAATGATTAAACAGTTTAAACTCATAGTGAGTAACATATGGTGAATCGTTAATATTTCTACACAGGTAAGTACATCAGTAAAATGAGCAGTTCTTAAATATGCAGTATTACACTATGCAAAGGTTAAACCCCCCCCCCACACACACACACACACACGAGTTTGTTCTATTGCATCAGTGTGTGCTGCTCAGTGACGCTGGACAGCAACAGACACAACAAACAGTGGAACCATGGTTATTGGAGAGGACGGCCAGCTGAGGACGCACTTCTTCACACGCGCCAACGGCACACACCCACCCACACACGCACACTCACCAGACACACACAGGGTAAACACAAAGATACTGGGGACACGCATTAACACATCGATGTTCAAATGAAACCACGGTGCCGTCAGCCTGCAGCTGCAGATTCCAGGAATCACCAAAGATCTGACGTTTCACGCAGCGGTACACGTGGAGGTTCACACCGACGTGGACCGAACCGGCCGACCTTCGCATTATTACACACGTCCGAGTTTCTCTTTTTACGTTGGTTCCCATTTACGTAAGTGACATTTCCCGAGTGTGTGCGTGAGAAGAACTGGAACCACCAACCCAGAGATAATTCAACAGCACAGTTCCCTCTGCTCTGTTCTCCACTTCTCTCCTGAAGGGGGATCGATCGCTCCCTGTTAACATGCCCCAGTGAAGGTCAAAGGTGAGGGGGGGGCCTGAGAGGCAGGATGGGTTTTTAATGGCAGTGACTGTGAGGAGCCAGCTCGCATGTTTGAAAAGGTTAGAGATGTTCATATCTTAAACACCGGAGAGGATAAGATGTTTGAGGAGAACATTTTTGCAGATTATCTTGTTTTTCTACGCTCTGCAAATATGGACCGATCTCGTCCTCATGGGAGAAGAAAACTGAAAACAACTTCCCTGCTTTTCATAATAAGATTCACTGTTATGTAATATCTCTGTAATATCTCTCCTGGGGAAGATTGAGACGAGAGTAAAGACGACTTCTACAGGAGGAGAGGAGAGGAGAGGAGAGGAGAGGAGAGGAGAGGAGAGGAGAGGAGAGGAGAGGAGGGCAGAGGAGAGGAGAGGAGAGGAGAGGAGAGGAGAGGAGAGGAGGAGAGGAGAGGAGAGGAGGTGCAGAGGAGAGGAGAGGAGAGGAGAGGAGAGGAGAGGAGAGGAGAGGAGAGGAGAGGGAGGAGAGGAGAGGAGAGGAGAGGAGAGGATCCTTCCTGCCTTCCTCTCTCTCTCCCTCCCTCTCTCTCTCTGGCAGTGACGATGGAAAACCGTGTGCAGGACTCTGGAGAGCTTTCAGAAAGTGGACCTGTTGGCTCTGATCGATCCGTCCCCGTTTCCCCTCCTCTCTCCTCTCTCCCTCTCTTCCCTTTCAGCTTTTCTTCTCGTGACGTCTCTTCCCTCCAGTTCCACGGAGGAGGAAGGTGAAGTCCTTTCCTTCCTCGACTGCAGCCCCGAACTGACTTTGGCAGGAGTTGTAGCCGGATCTGTGTTTAAACCTCCTCCTGCATTATTGAGGTGGACTCTTTGCTTCACCCGGCAGAAATCAGAAATGCTTTTACCTACAAGCTCCTGTTGGTTTCACCTCTCACAACTCTGGTTGAAACCATGAATCAGTTGCAGAAATTCATCTAAAGGTCGAAATGTTTCAAATGAAGCACCGGTTTTAGATTTCAAGCTCTGTGATTGATTGGATGTCTTTTGCACAAATGCTCTTCTGGACTCATGTTAAATAAATTCTCCCCCAATCTTTGGTCCACAGGTTGTGGTTCTGTGGTTCTGAGGATCTAACCAGCAGATATTAATGCTCACGCCTTGAAACGCTCGTTACCAGACAGCGTCTCTGCAGAAAAGGACTTTTACAGCCTCCAGCTGTGACGGGCGTTCACACAGTCACTGGCTCTGATACATCTCTCTGCTTCCTGCCTGTGTGCTCGTGTGTGATCGTGTGTCTTGTTTTGCTTTGGACTCCACACAGTGCCCCCCCCCCCCCCCCCCCCCCCCCCCCCCTTTTCTGACATCATTAAAGTACAGAGCCGGTCGCCCCCCACCCCCGCCATCAAATAAGGACAGAGGCTTTGTACAAGACATCATATAAGGACAGAGCTGGTAAGAAGAGGAGCTCTGCCAACATCATGCTCTGCCTGCCAGATGTACGCACACACACACACACACACACACACACACACACACACACACACACACACACACACACACACACACACACACACACACACCCACACAATGACCAAACCAAACACACATGCATTACAGTCCGTAGCTCTGATGTCTCAATATAAATAATTAGCAATAATAATCAATTTGCAGATAAACACGACCAGACAGATGACCTGCGAGAGTTTGTGTGTGTGTGTGTGTGTGTGTGTGTGTGTGTGTGTGTGTGTGTGTGTGTGTCTGTGTCTGTGAGTGTGTGTGTGTCAGCATGGGAACTGCAGGAGCTGTTTGATCCCCATTGACCCTCTCGGCTTCCTCAACTCTTCCTGCTCCGAGCTTTCTGAGCAGGTAGCGCACACACACACCATCTGCTCACAGACCCTTTGTCATTAAAATGCTCATAAACTGAGCACACACTCAACAACATGTTTACACATTCACACCTTCTGCTTTGCTTTTAATTATTCATTTGCGTTTAAATCCGCCGCTGGTTTACAAGCTGAAGCTGCCAAACACGGGACTATATTTAAAACTATACGAGCACTTTGCATCGAGAGAGAATCCTAAATTGGCCGAGAGATCAAATGTGCAGCACAGCTGGAAGTCCAGCGTCCTGCCAAATAGTGAATTCAGGCGGGGATGGTGTGTAGCAGCAGGAACTGGGAGTCTTTCTGGTGTTTGTCCCACATCTGCTTCCTTCCCAGTAAGAACCGCTCAGACAGAAACAGGTCACACGATTCAGCACAGAGCGACGGGGGGGTTTGACCTGAAATCCATGACATGATGTATATTCTTTCAAAATCAAACTGTAAAATGTGATTTAAATTAATTTTTCTGCCTGTTTATGTTGTTTTTTATTGGTCAAATTAATTCAGCAATACCTATTTATTATAAACTAGCTTTTCTTTTAGATTCTGCCGTTCAAACTCAAAAGGAAACGACAAATCTACTGATGCTCGCTGAACACTTTATGTAATAATAACCTATTTACACAAATGTTATTTGCCAAATGCAGATGGATCCAATATCACAATGAATCCAAATTCAAAGCAACTGAGTGAAACCTTGACCTAAACAACCACACACACACACACACACACACACACACACACACACACACACACACACACACACACACACACACACACACACACTGAATCACTTTTGTAGCCTGCCGCAGCAGAACTCTGGGAAAATACTGATTTCATGATGTTGCTGCAAAACCTCAGCCTGCAGCATAACACACACACACACACACACACACACACACACACACACACACACACACACACACACACACACACACACAAGCACACAAAGGACCAATGGGAGATGGTTGCCAGGCAACAAGCATCCTCTTGCTCTTCCTACACATGGAGGAGTGTGTACACACATCCAAACACAAAGATGAATCACTTGCAGCGACACAAATGTTCACACACACACAGAGATAGAGAGAGAGAGAGAGAGAGAGAGCAAGAGAGAGAGAGAGAGAGAGAGAGAAGAGAGAGAGAGGAGAGAGAGAGAGAGAGGAGAGAAGGAGAGAGAGAGAGAGAGAGAGAGAGAGAGAGAGAGAGAGAGAGAGAGAGAGAGAGAGAGACAGAGAGAGAGACAGAGAGAGCGAGAGTCACATTAGCGTAGTGACAGTAGTGACAGTGTGTTGTGTGTGTGTGGTGTGTGTGTGTGTGTGTGTGACGTCCTTGTTTCCAGATGAAGTGTCTCCAGCAACATCTGCTTCTTCCAGAGTGACTGTGAGTGAACAAGAGTCGTCATGGAGACTATTCAGACGTTCAGCCGACACCTGGCCCCAGATCAGCTGAGCTCAGTGCGGTTCCTGTGGAATCCTTCATTACTGGAGCAATGGTGTGAATTGGAGAAAACACCGAATGTTCATTTCATAATAACAATAACTGTGTCTCTCATCTTCTTCAATGGCAGTGTCCCAAATGAAAGGTTAGAGAACATGAAGCTGACTTTATTATTCAGATACGTATAAAAATTACGACCTTGGCCGCATCTTCTAAACATATTGGCATCAGCGTTAAAGTTTGCCCAACATGACTTTTAGTTTACAATAATTAAGTTCATGGTTTAAATGTTGAAAACGATATCAGTGTATCAGCAAAAATGCTTTTAGACAAAGTTTTAGAAACATTTGAAGTGAGTTTTAAAAAAACCAATGAACGACCGATCAGACCACACGTCTTCTCCTCTGATTGACAGGTGCATCATGGGAAAGAGACGGGTCAGTAATTGCATTCTGTCAGAGCGGATGACGTCACATGATGGATGCATCGCGACACGTAAACACTTGGAATGTCAACACAACAACATCATAAACACATGTGACAGCAAAGAGTGCACGTGGCCAACACACACACACACACACACACACACACACACACACACACACACACACACACACACACAAGCACACACACACTCGTACACACAGATGAGCATTGTTCAGAGCGTGCCACAGGAAGTCAGAGGTGCAGCCAGCTGAATTCATTTACTATAAATACATACACCCTGGCTAGCTCACACTCACACGCACACCACACACACACACACACACACACACACACACACACACACACACCACACGCACACACACACACACACACACACACACACACACACACACACACTTTAGAGAGCACAAACACTGAGACACTTCTGTGCTCCCTCACACGTGTGATCCTGGCACATCTGTTTCTGAGGCCTCCGACAGTGAAGGGAGGATCAGAGTGCACGAAAACACAGGATGAAGGAAGAGGAAGAGGAAGTGTGTGTGTGTGTGTGTGTGTGTGTGTGTGTGTGTGTGTGTGTGTGTGTGTGTGTGTGTGTGTGTGTGTGACTAACCGATGAAGCCAACAGACCGGCCCATCTTTCTTCATCCATTTTACCTGCGTGATCAATGAATCCCGTTTTTCTTCCTCTCTTCCATATCTGCCATCTTTCCTCTGTGATTCTCCTCCTCTTCCTCTCCTCTCTCCTTACATCCTCCTCCCTTCCACTTGTCCTCTCCTCCCTACAGTGCTGCCTTTCCTTCCCTTTGGTCTCTCCCTTCCTGTCCATGTGAGAGTGTGGATACCCACTCTCATGGATATTGGAGTTTGGGGTCATGTGCGGTCACGTTGCCTGCACACGTCTGGGTATCAGGGAATCAGGGAAAACAGAGTCGGCTCAGGTTCGGACACACAGAACAAACGGCTGTCGGGTTCTGGTCACGTTTGTTAGTTTGTTCTTGGGGGGAAAATGCAAGACAAATCCCAGAACGCAGTCTGAGCTGCAGATTTGACCTAATGTGCTGCAGTCTCGTCTTTCCAGAGAAACTACAGAGCGTCACAGTGAGCGTCCACTTTTAGAACAGCTCTGGCTCAGGGAGTCAATTTCTCCTTTCTCCATTTTCTCTGTTGACGTTTCCAAAAATCCTCATAGAAGAGTTTGAAACCCGGAACCAGGCCGAGCAGCTTCGAGATGAATCGAGCAGAAACTAATATTGGAAAACAGAATAAAGGAAAAGGTACAAAAACATTTCCAAGGCAACAGCGAGCTGCACTAATCACAGCCGCCGCCATTACACCTGAGGATTGTGGGTAGTGTGGTTCCTTCCCCTTGACATCGAAACGTAGTAGATATCAAACAGACTTGTGGCTTCAGCAGGAGATCGTAACGTGGTTTACAACCTGGTAGCCTGTGGTGAATCTACCTCGGATGGTTAAAACATTATGGCTGATATTCAAATGTCCTGTTTTAGAAAACGAATGGGATTTAAACTTGTGGAGCCGTTGTGTTGAACTCTATTGTCCCAGTAAATGAATAAGAAGCTCTGAGTTAAGTGAAAGTCTTAATGTCTGTTCACTACGAGCTGTGGGTAAATGAAGAGCTTCCATTTCATTCAGGGTCGTCCACTTTCATTTCCTTATGGACGTGAAAGAGCAGAAATACTATTGTTGTTATATTCAACTCTTATATATGAATGTAAAAACAACTCAGTCGTCTTATATATTAAATCCATGTTTCAAACCAAGTTACAGCCACTTACGTGTGGATGTTGCAACAGCCTGCAGGTTCATGTCTAACACACAGTGTTGTTGCATGTGTGTGTGTTTGTGTGTTTGTGTGCACAGCAGTTGGCAAAGTGCACGGAACAGGATGACGAGTAGTGATTAGCTCCGAGCTGCCGATCCATATTTGCTCAGCTGAACACACACACAAACACACACACGCAATCACACTAACACACACACACACACACAGTGACTTCAGAAGCAGGTTAACAGGATGTGCGGTGATTGAATTAGAGAAACTTTCCAAATGGATTCAGGACCATCGGAGAGAGAGAAGAGACAGGAGTGGACAGGAAGAGACACTGACACAGGAAATGAAGACGAGACAAACCGAGATGTATTACTGCTGCTGAACTATATTATGAATTCATGTGCATGATAATATTTGAGGGTGTTTTAATACACGTGTTATTCAGCTGTGTATTTTCAGATTTGTGAAAATGGCGGCAGACAAAGGACTGATCGTCCTTCGCTGATCACCTGTTGGATTTTTAATCTACAGCTGCTCATTGAACCCAATCACAGCTCAGCCACCGTTAGCTGCTCGTAGAGATGAAGTCAAATCTGGACATTGTTCTGAAACTGTGAGAACACAGATGTCAGTTCCTCTAATCCGGGCTCAGGTCACGTCCCAGGACTGATGGGATATGTAGTCCCTCCAGCGAGTTCTGGGTCGACCGTTAAACCTCCCACGGAAGAGGCGTCCGGACCCGATGCCTGAACCACCTCGACTGTCGCCTGGCGACACGAAGGAGCAGCGGTTCTACTCCGAGTTTCTAAAGCTGAGTCTGCGGAGAAAACTCATTTCGGCCGCTTGTATTCCTGACCTCGTTGTTTCAGTTACTACCCAGAGCTCGGGAGCGTAGATCGACTGATGCCACGCCCACCTCCACCTCACCCTCCATCTTCCCTTCAGACTCAGAGATACTTGAACTCCTTCACATCGAACCTGTCCACGTCTCTTTCTATTCAGGTCTCTAAAGTGAAAGGCCAGTGAAGCAGTGAGTGTGTGGTGGTGGTCGCAGCAGCGGCAGCGTGTGCTGCAGTCAAGACTTTTACCAGAACAACGGGTCTCTTTCCATTATAAGCTGCTATTTATACACACATGAAACTCTAACCCCGGCGCTGACCACACACTCACACACCAGGGGAGCCGGTCTCCATGGATACAGGAGCGCTCCTTGATTGAGCTCCTGCAGGAGCGGGACGGGGAGCTGAACCCATCGAGCCAACGTGAACCAACAGGCCGGCAACTCTGAAACTTTACCAATCAGAGACGCTCACTTCTTCTCCGAGACACAGAGCGGAGCAGTGAGACAAGCTGAGCAGAGCTGAGAGGTCACGCACGGCGTCCTGTTGACCTTGATGTGTTTGAACTATCCATCATTACAGCAGATAGGGGGAGGGACAAGAGGACAAGGGAGGTTTAGTTCCTCGTCCTCGTCCTCGTCCTCGTCCTCGTCCTCGTCCTCGTCCTCGTCCTTGTCTTGAGGATAAAATAAAACCCCGAGACACTGGGCAGCTTAACCTGATGTGTTCGAAAACACCCAACATGGTCAAAACAGCAGCATCGTAGATTAATCTATTTCAAGTTGATAATAAAACAAGTGGAACATCTCACGTATAACAAAGTGGACGTAATGACGCATGATCAGACTTTGCCCTGTAACATGTAAACGGGAATATGACGTAATGTTCTATCAGCAGCTCGTGTCTCGTGTCTCGTGTCTCGTGTCTCGTGTCTCGTGTCTGAATGCAGCTGAAGAGCAGAAACCTCACAGAGCAGGAACCATCCTCACTATCATCAGACCCGAGCATCATTATTTACACACTGAACGTGCTTCAGGCTCCGTGCCTGACGTTCTCCTTCATCGTGTTCCACCTCAAACTACTTCCGTTCCAACAGAAGTCTCATTAAAACCTCCACCGCTGAGCTGGAAGGGCGGGGGTGCAGCTTCATCGGCAGCAGCAGGACTGACGGACGCTTTCAGCCGGACCCCGCTGCAGAGCAGATGAAATATGTTTCGTAGGAATCGATTATCTTCGCTCATGAGACCTTGTGCCGGCAGCGTGTTTAACTGCCACACGCAGATACACCGACAGTTACCTAGCAACAGCTTTCACAGCAGTCATCAAGGTTATCTCCCTGATGGCAAACACGTCGGGCGGAGACACACATGATGATTTCGTCTCCGTCTCTTGCTGCGTCGGGTGTTTATCCCGCGAACACACATGTTGAGTGTGTAGATGGGTTGTGTGATTTGAAGTTGTGGTGAATCCCCCCCCCCCCCCCGATGACGCAACATCCAGAACTAAAAAATTGACATTCAACGTTTCTGATTAACGTCACCGTCGAGTCGGGAATGAATGGAGACGTTATCCCACCGCAGGTTTGATTCGATTTAGAAAGTTGAAATCATGAGGCAGATGATTGTGCAAAGAGAAATCTCATATTATATTATATTATATATATATATCATTATATTTGATTAGCGGTTGCTCAAACATCTTGGCCCGGAACAGACAAATTACCAGTAATTCTATTAGTGACCACACTAAAAATAAGTGTCCCTGTGGCTCGGAGGAAAACCTTGTCACCGCAGAGAAGAGGAATAGCACCGACAGCCTGTTGAAGCCATTTATGATTTTGTAACATTTAATGAACCCCCCCCCCCCCCCCCCTCTCTCCACTTCAGCGTGATTGTCATTTTACATCCGACCTAGTTTATCCTGGAAAACTGCTCAACACAACGAGGTGCAGGCACAGGCGCCACATCCGATCCCTGTACGCTTAACGCGCTGAGACAGGCGGCGTGACGACTCCCACGCAGACAGGCGAGCACGCCGGCGGGCGGGGGGGGTCTTACAGGAGACCCTGCGACCCCCGGGGACAGACACATGTCTCAGTGATCAATAGGGAGCATGTGTCTGCTGTAGAGAGAGCGTCCTCCGCCTGTCGCTCTGCGTTCGCTGCTCTGCTTCAGTCTTCTGTCCTCTCGCTGCTCTTTTCTCTCTCGTTTGGTTTTACTCACCTTCTCATTATCGTTTGTTTTCGCTCTCTGTGGTTCTGCCTGATTCTCCTCGATTCTCAGCGACTCCTCTTGAATGATGTCTCCGTCTCCTCAGACCTGATCTTCAATTAGCTGATTCTAATCACTTACTCTTGACTTTTACCGTCCTGCCTGGTTTGAGCTCCTCGTCAGAGCCTGAGATCATCTGATTGAAATGTCAGGCCCAGACCCTCTTGGAATCATCTATACCTCTTGTCCTCTGGGATTCAAACCGTCTTGCTGTGCTAACCACCGCGCCACCGTGCCACCATCTCTTCTACCACAGGGATCAATTCAAAAGACCAGATTTTTATTCTAAAAATGGGATTCGTGCAGAAAGCAGCACAATATCCTGGACGATGCTTGAACAGAATATAAACCTGCTTCCACGTGTTCGGTGCTGCAGTGACGAGACGTCGTGTTTCTAACCTGAAAACCTAACTTTGTGTGAGACGTGCAGATAGTTGACAGTAAATCTGGGTCAGTTTGTTCTAACCCGTCCGGAGGAGGACTGCTGACGCTGCGTTACTCAGTAATTCATTCACAGGGAGGAGAAGGGAAGATTTCCTGCTGCGTCAGCGCTCCTGTTCTCAGAAACCTGATATATTGTCTGAATCATCCAGTGCAATATATCATCTGGGTCCTGAGCCCAAATGAAGTGACGGGGCCAGCAAAGAAAAATCTATATGGGATATTATGGATCATATTTTCTTGTTGTACAACAGGTGTGAAGTTTAAAACCATCAGTTGGAAACTTCTTTGTGGGGATACTGTGGTCGTCAGTAGCTCCTCGACGTCCAGCTGCTCCCCGGGGTCGGATTATTCCACTTCATCGAGTCGCCCTGTCTGCTCAGTGAAGACGTCACAGGCAGCTGTGGACCTGGAGCCGAGTCCGAGTGAGAGAGGCCCTGTCCGCTCCCGTCAGGGCGAGAGGCCGTCAGGGTCTATTCTCCAAGTCAGTTCATTGATTGGATTCGTTGAATACAAGGCAGGAAGTCTCACTGTGGCGTTTATTTAGTCTCAAAATCTACACACATAAAACTAAAATGAGCGCAAAGTCGCCGTCCCTACGCACTCGCAACTCCACCGGCTGATTTCTGGATTGGTCCCTTTGAACACTCCAGTCCGCAGCGTCTCTCTGATCCTCTAACCGCTGCTGTCACACTAAAAGCCCACGTTACATGTTGTTGTTATTGTTGTTGTGTTGTGTATCTGCTACTGACGGCATCCGGCCCTGAGCTGCACAGATCAGTTAGGTCGCCGACCTTTCACACAACGTTTTAAGCAGCCTAACAGTGTAATTGTCTGGATTGGGGGGGGGGATGTGTATCTATCTGTGTGTGTGTATATTTGTATATTTGTGTGTGTGTGTGTGTGTATTGCTGCAAGTGTTGTGCCCTCTGCTCTGATCACTGCAGGAGAAGCTGAAGGCTGCTGTTGTACTGAAGTGATGTTAAACAACACAGACAGATAAACAGAGATCACGTGTTTTCCTGCAGCAACGTTCCCACTTCCTATAAAACTACAGGAGAATTATTGGAGATCCAGCTGCTTTTTAAAAAGACGCATTGGTGCAGGAGACATTTCCACCTGAGGTGAAAGGTCAAGAGGGTTAGGGTTAGACGAAGGTTTGTAAATGTTCCTGTCGTTCTTCTGCTGAGCGCTGGCTCAGGAGAAAGGGAAATGGAACGAGAAGGAGAAGAGGAGAAGGAGGAGAAGGAGGAGAATACGCTGGAGTGGGGAGGAGTAAAAGTGAGACGGGGGGGAAAGAGGTGACAAATTCAGCACGAGTGTGGCAGCGACCGAGGCCGAGAATAAGCCGGCGCTGGATCAGACTCCGAGCTGCCGGCTGGAAACACAACAACAACACGTCCACCTCATCCTGCTGGGTTCCTCCTCTCAGCTTCCTCCCAGATCGAGATCCTCTCTGCGCTCCACTGTCCACATCTCCTCTTTCCCTCCCTCCTCCTATCCCCTCGTCTCTCTTATGACCGAACAGCGTGGGCTGTTGTGGAGTATCGTGATTGTTCACTACATTTAGACTGTGAGAGGAGGAGAGGGCGAGGAGAGGGGGAGGTGGAATGGAGAAAGTGAGTGAGATGGAAAGACCAAAATAGAGACGGAGTGAGATGTAAAAACGTGTACAACCTTTCACGTAAAGCTCGTTAGCCCCGGGATATTAATAAAGCCGAACAAATTTGTGTGTGTGTGTGTGTTTGTGTGTAATGCTGCAGTAAATCTGCCCCTATACTAAGAGAGGAGGAGATGAGAGGACGAGAGAGAGGAGACAAAAGGAAGGCCAAGAAACGAGAGGGGGGAAGGAGGCAAGGAGAGGAAGAGGAGTAGAAACAAGGGGATACGAGAGGAACGAGACAAGAGGAGAGGAGAAGAGAGTAAGAGAAGAAGAAGAGGAAGAGGACAGTAGTGTCCCAGTTTCACTTTGACCTCCCTCCGTCTGTCTGTCCCTCTTCTCCCCGCTGACCTCACACACATCACACAAGCCTCCAGGAGGCCTTTAGAAGCCTGGGACTCTCAGTGAGCTGTTCCCCCTGCAGCGGGCAGCTCTCCTGGGCATGAGTCATCACAACCACCCTCCTCCTCCCTCTTCTGTCGAGGGTTCTCCTCTTCCCATCCTCCACCGCTCTCATCTCTACCTCTTCTCCCTTTTTCTAATCCTCTCCTCATTCCCCTCCTCTCCTCCTCCTCCTCCTCCTCCTCCTCTTCTTCACATTCTTCTCTCGTTTCTCTCTCCATCATCTTCTCACACCATCACACCGGGTTGGCCCCGTAAACTGCAATTTCCTTTTTCTCTCCTAGTTACTTTTTCAGTGCCTCTCTCTGTCATCCTCTTACTCCCTTTCCGAGCAGCTCTCTGTTATCTCCCCCTCTCAGGCTCTGGAAAACAGCCAGCGCTAAGTTAACCCCTTCCCCACTCACACACACACACACACAACACACCGATGCACACAATAGACCAACAATGCAGGCATGGCCGAGCACAAACGCATGTTCACGAAGAGGCAAACACGTGTGGGATTCACCGTTTAGCGTCTCCTGTAAATAAAGATGGACGATGTGTCTCCACTTCCGCCCACTATCCAGAAGTGAAGCTCAAATATCCTGCATGTACGAGCGCTGCCATCGTGCACCGAAGACGTCTCGACCAAAAACTACAAACTCATTTACTGGAAGGTTTATGTTTGCTCGATGTCTTTGGCGTTTATTTCGTCTCAAAATTCCCAAGCATTAAAATCGTACTTGTGAAGAGCATTTCTACTGTTCAAGTGTTTCTGCTCTCTCTGAACTGTGGGTCCACGAGTTCCACGGACCAACACAACTCCAACAACTCTCTCTGTCTCTCTGTGTGGAAACGGTTAAATCAAAAAGTACGCCTTCTATTTAAATGTGGAGTGTCGCTCTACAGCTCCATGAGCAGCACTTCAACATGAGCGGAAATCCAGAGCCTGACAGAGCATTACAGTTAGATAATTGCTGTTCAGGGCAACACTCAATTGGGGAAATGTAATAACTTGCACACACACACACACACACACACACACACACACACACACACACACACACACACACACACACACACACACACACACACACACACACACGTGACAGTGACATCAGCGGTCCCGGAACAATCAGAGCGTCCAATTCTGCAGAGAGACTCTCAGATGTGACTCTTAATTTAGCTCATAAACCAGGCTGCACTGATTCAACACTGGATCTGTTGTGTGTGTGTGTGTGTGTGTGTGTGTGTGTGTAGCAGGTGTGTACCTCTGATTATTGTGCGGATCAATTACCCAGCAGAAAATTACCCTGCCACTATACTCACGTAATTAACAAAGAGTGTGTTTGAGCAGGCGTGTGCGTCTTTGCGTATTAATTCCTGAGGCATCAAACAATAAAACACATTTCATTACACCGTTGTCATTAATAGGGAAGACGGGAAAATGAGATCTGATAAATCTGGTGATGAGGGTGTGGACCTGAATCCGGTGACGTCACCTCGCATGACATCATTTTGGAAATCTTTTAATTACGGTTGGATACAGAAATCGTTCTGTTATACTAAAATATGTCCACTTTTCTCTTTTATAGCCTGTGTTGAAGATATAATTTATATATTATATTATATTCGCGTTTTCATAGAAGCCATTACTGGTTTCTACCAGTGTAATATATAAAAGGGTGATATATAAAGACAGGGTGATATATAAAAGGGTGATATATAAAGAGTGAATCAAAACACAACTGACCTGCATATTCTAATACAAAAATAACTAAACTCAAAATAGTCTGGTGTTAAAATTAAAGTGTGGGAGAGAGAGAGAGAGAGAGCGAGAGAAGTTTAGGATGTGTTTCATGTGCAAGATGGTGCGTCCTCCTCCTGCGAGAGGAGGACGCCCAGAGACACACACAGACACACACACACACACACACACACTGAGGTCCTGGTATGGATCTATTCCAGTTGACTACTGGTACTCGGTAGAGAACTATTTCTGTCTCACTGCTGGGAAACAAGGACACAAATGTTGAGATGAGGAACGAGGGGAAGGAGAGATGACGGAGGGAGGAAGAAGTGGATGACTGAAAAGAGGAAGGACAGAAAGAGCAGAAGAGAAGGAAGGAAGAGGAAGTGGAGATTAAAGACGGATCAGCTCAACATTGATCTTTTATTGAAGCCGCTACATGTTGCATCCAAACATCAATAAATCATCAGCACCAGCGTTTGGAGACGTTTGCTCCGGTTCCAGTGAATCAAGCCGAACGTGACGTTTTAAAGTAAAAGAGAATCTGATGATGTTTCTACCTAAAAATATCAGCAGAGGCCAAAACTCGGCCAGAGCCTCAGAACAAGAATGAGGTCAGGATGGGGGGGGGGAGAAGGAGGTTTGTGTAGAGGAGGCTGAAAAGAGGCTGAAAAGAGAAAGGTGGAAAGTAGCAGTAACGGCTGCTGTGTTGAAAAAAGGTAAAAGTGTGACGGGGAGACTGTTTCTTAAATTGATACTTCATCAATTAATTAAAATTCATATAATAAATAAGTCTTTGCATCGACGTTGTTTGTATAAATTCACTAATTCCACTTCACAAACAAACCCTGCGTTGAAAGGGACGGATCCCGGACTCGAGTCCCGTTAATGAGACTCAGCCGTGTCGTTTTTAATTGACGGTAGTTTAACAGTAATTTAAAACCTTTTTTAAATGAAGTGAAGGAAGAATATTTTGTTTTGTAAACTGAATTGAACCTGACAGTGTGTGATAGAAGAAGTGCTGTGTAGAATCTCTGTATGAATGTGTAAATGTCGACGGGTTAATATCCTCACGACGGCAGATTCAACAGACGTCTCAGCGGCCGTCCCACTGGACGCCATGAAGAGTCAATGTCATCTTAAATAAAAGCTTTTGATTGGACCGACCATTTTCAGGACGGATGGAAATCGGTATAATAGGAGGGCGGGTTATGACCTGAACTTCGAACGATGAAAACCTTCCAACTTTAGCAAACTTGAATTGCGAAGTTGAGCCATTTAACTGGACGATGTGATTTTCAGCATTTTCTTTTATAAACACAAATAACTATATAAATCTGCAATTTAAGAAGAGATTTCTCGTGGACTTTGTGGCACGAAATAGAAGTTCAAACGAGTTTCACGTCACCTTCTCTCTCTACTCTAACTCTCTCTGCTCACGACCTTCCCGCTGCAGTGCATGTCTCTCGACTTCTCTCTACTCTAGCTCTCGATCCTTCGTCTCCTCCTCTCACTCTCATCTCTCTCTCTCTCTCTCTCCCTCTCTCTCTCTCTCTCTCTCTCTCTCCTCTCTCTCTCTCTCTCTCTCTCTCTCTCTCTCTCTCTCTCTCTGAATTGTCAACCTATTAAATGTCTCTTTGTATCTCGCCTATTCATACGCGCTGACCAATGGAAAGCTCCGGACTGATTCAGTGACACAGATTGTGTGTGTGTGGTGTGTGTGTGTGTGTGTGTGTGTGTGTACGTGTGTGTGTAGTGTGTGTAGTGTGTGTCTGTGCGCACGCTGTCCCAGTTCTCTCAGTGCAGTGAGAGCACTGATGTCATTTTACAAGTTTAGAAACTAGATTCACAGCTTGTATGTGAGAGAGTGTGTGAATATGACGAGGAGATAAGGAGAGAGAGAGAGACTATGAGGTCGAGGTGGTGTGTGTGTGTGTGTGTGTGTGTGTGTGTGTGTGTGTGTGTGTGTGTGTGGGTTAGAGTTACATGGAAAACAACAGCCCTATTGTACCTGTGTCCTCAGCTTCTGTCTGTGCACTGAGCTGATTTATCTCTTCCTCTCTGAATCTTTTACTTCTGTGATGAGATGTTTTCTTTATTTGTATAGCACTTATCTGAACAAGGTTTCGAAGCGCTTGACATAATACATGACAAAAAAACGAAGGAATAAAAATAAAAGGTAACTTTAAGCACCACATCCACAACATTATAGGACCTTAAAATGACAGAGAAATCCAACAGCACTTTGCTTTATTAACTCTATAGTTATTAAAGCTGCACATAATCTATGTCGTGATAACAGGACTATTGGAGCGGTTCCAGATCTGCCCGTGCATCGGAGCAGTTCTGCTGCGTCAGAAGCAAACTCAGCGAAAGGAACCAATTAATCAATGAAAGGAAGAATGAGCAGAATTTACTGTCCTGATCTACAACTGCACTCAATTGAACTCAACCGACAGACCCTGCACCGCCCCCCCGTCCTGGCACCGGGCCCTGCAGCCAGAGTGGCACGCAGAGGGGGCCCAGGGTTCCCCCCCCCCCCCGGGGGTGAGGGTGAGACGAAAAGAGAGGGAGAGAGGAGAGACCCACGGAAAGAGAGATGATGCAAAGTAAGATACGAGTCTTGAGATCAAAGAGGGAATTTCTTTTATCCGATCCCATGAGAGTCGAGAGAGAGAGATTTGGATGAATGAGAGATGAGAGGAGTAAGGTATGGGGGAGGAGGAGGAGGGAGGAGGGAGGAGGGAGGAGGGAGGAGGGAGGGAGGAGGGGGGAGGACAGCGGGAGAAACGCTGGGATGAGAGTCAAACTGGAAAAGGCAAATGAGCCGAGCAAAGGATGAGGGAGGCATACAGAGAGATCAGGATGGAAGAGAGGGAGGGAGGGATGAAAAGGATGGACGATGAATGCAGAGATGAAAAGCATGGATCTCAGGGAGGGAGAGGGGGGGGGGGGGGGGAGATGGACAGGAACAACAGAAAGGGACGAATGAAGAGAGGAGGAAAGAGACAAAACGAGGGATGAGAGAAGAGAGACAGGAAACAGAGATGGAGGGATAACGATGATATCGGAGTGAGAGAATGAAAAAGGGAAAAAGAAAGAGAGAAGGGATTATGAATGTATAATAGGCAGTGGGCCAGGAGGTCCCTATTTGTATTGTCAGATTATAGTGTAATCCCAGACACACACACACACACACACCACACCACACACACACACACACACACACACACACACACACCGCAGGGCTAAACAGTCCGACTCAACCCCGCTGAGCTGAACCGGAATAACTGTTGACGATCCAGAAATTTCCTGGCTGGCGCTGCATGCCTGTTGCCATGGAGACGGTTCCAGAAAGAGGAAGAGCAAGAGAGAGAGAGAGAGAGAGAGAGAGAGAGAGAGAGAGAGAGTAAAGTAAAGTGAGGAAAGATAGGATGGAAGAGAGGGGGAGGGATGGAAAATAAAGTAAACGAAAACTGAGACCAGAACCAGGCGGGGCCACCACACACACACACACACACACACACACACACACACACACACACACACACACACACACACACACACACACACACACACACACACACACACACACACACACACACACACACACACACACACACAGACACAAACCACATGTTCTGCATGTGTTGAACAGCTGCATACAACCGGCCCAATAAGCCCGAACATACAAACAACAGTGCTCATTGGCTCAGGGACGCCACTACTACTCCACCATTGGCTGACAGGCTGCAAAACAACCGCCTGATTGGCCCAGAGTAACACACACCTACTGCACGAGGGGGATCAAAGGAAACAAGCTCACCGCACACGCATGTTAGAAAATAAACACACGCATGTGCTCATGTGTGCTCACAAGTATTCGTTATTATCCATCGTGTTATTTTCGTGAAACTTCATTTCTCTTTTTGTATGATTTCTACATATAAAAACGAAATTGTTATTAGTCTTTGAACTTTTTTTCTGTGTTTCTGTGATTCTACAGTAAAAAGAAAATGAGTCTAAACCAGAACGGTGCCGTCCCTGAAGTCCCGGCAATAAAAAACGCACACATCTAAGCAAAAGTTCATATGTGCATTGAGACCGACTTGTAAACAAATGTGCGTAACAGCACAAACTTCCTCTCATCCTGCTCCTCAGTCCTGAATCCAACCACATGCTCAGTAAACCAAAGTCACATGTTCTCAGAACTCACAGTAAATAAAGCAGATGTGACGGGATCATAGAGGCTCATGTGGATAAAAGGTGAACTGTGTTAGAATCTGGTCTTTTTACAGCCGAGCTTCCTGCCTCGCTCGGGTCCTGTCTCGCCTCTGCACTGAGATACGAGGAAGAAGAGGAAGAAGAGGAAGGAGAAGAAGAAGAGAAGAAGAGAAGGAGGAGAAGAAGAAGAGAAGGAGAAGAAGAGAAGGAGGCAGCTGTTGCTCTGGTGGAATCTTCCAGAATCCATCTTTCCTGCTGTCCCGTCAGGACATCCAGATCCTGGCCCAGTTCAACATGACTAATCCCGCTCAGCGGCTCTGACAGCAACACACTGCCAGACAGACTCGCTCACTGGGCAGGCAGACGTGAAGGGCGAGACACGGGGAAACAGAGATGAGGCTGTAGATCTGTCCCTGGAAGACACAACGTGCTCTTCGTCACGTAGCTTTTGTCATGTGGGCCTCGTCTTCTCGTCTTTGCTCAAATATCTTTTAAACCCAAAAACTTGCCTCAGGTTCGAGGTCAGGACCGACAGCGGCGGCGCTCTCTCACCTCACCGTGTTGCCAAACAAGTGCGTTCGCCCAAGTCACATTTCCACCACTGCCGGAGCCGGAGCGAATAACAACCTGAGTTCACCGCAGAGGAAATCCAGATGTTAGCCGGTGCTGTTCAGACCCATCAGGACTCAGGGACAACAACACTAAGTTGCACTGAGCGGTCGTGTCCTCCATCTTTATATGGAGTCTGTGTCGGGGGTTCGAAGCATGTTCACCACCAGCACGTGATCACAAGTATAACGGTGATAACAGTGTGCGTGCACGAGGGCGGAGCTGCGCTGACGAGTAGAAGAAGGAAATAATTCTCGTTCTGCAGCGACTGTGAAAAATTAAATGGATGCAGTGGAAGAAATCAATCTGAGAACCTTATGAGATTGGAATAAGTACGGTGCGATCAATCACTGTGCGTGTGTGTGTGTGTGTGTGTGTGTGTGTGTGTGTGTGTGTGTGTGTGTGTGTGTGTGTGTGTGCGTGTGCGTGTGTGCGTGTGCTGCATCACATGTTTGAGCATGAGGTCGGTGGTGATTTAGCAAACAGAGACGTTTCAGTTTAAGTGTGACACTGGAATCCCTGAGGTCAAGTTTCACTCTGAGTAAACTCTCCGGTTTCACCTCCTTCCTTCTCAAACTCTATCCCAGTGAACTTGCTCTGAGGCTCCGAGGGTTCACTAAGTCTTTCAGCACCACGTTGACTCACCGTCTCCATCCATCAGTCTCTGTGCATATTTCAGGAGAGTTCAAGCTTCCTGGAAAACAAATCTGACCCAGTTATCTGCCTCCATCACAGGAGAGAACTCCACGCAGCCACAGACACGAGGACTGACATACAGTATTCATGAGTCAGGTGAAGTGGAGGCCTCAGCTCCACAGCCATTTACTGTCAGTGGTTTATGTTAACGTGTGCATTACATCATGTGTCACCTTCACAGTTTCATGACAACAGAACACATTTCATACACAGAACAATAATACAACCAATAGTAAACGAGCTTCACAGCCAATTAACTAACAGTTTACAAAAGAGACACAAATACCAAAAGTATTAGTGTTTTAAAAGTGCAAAAATATTGGTCTGTAGTACTGTAGTAGTCTGTAGTACTGTAGTAGTGTGTAGTACTGTGTAGTACTGTAGTAGTGTGTAGTACTGTGGTACTGTGGAGTACTGCGCCTGAAGGTGCTGATGTTGCCTGTGATGCCATCATGGTGTTACCATGGCAACCAAATGAAGCGCTTCATTCATTTGGTTGCCCCCCCCCACCCCCCCAGCTGACAACACGCCCACGTGAGATGACATCACACACATGCCCATACACACACACGCAGACCTTAAGTGCATGTATTAGAGGTCCGGTATATGGGATCTTTAGCAGATCTGCAGCTGTGTGGGCAGCGATCCAGCATCGAACATCTGTCCAGCTGCTGGATCACACATGTACCGGCCTACAGCACGTACAGGGACACATGCACAAAAGGCCAGACTCGCCATCTGTCCTGTTGCTCTGATCGCTGCCTCCTCTACGACGATGAACGCACACGTGATGTGGACGACGCGGCGGTGATGATGGGGATTTTACTGCAGCAGCATTAATGGATAACTTCCTTTTAATACGGGGGGGGGGGGCGAGTCAGCGAGATGTCAGCTGATGTGACAATCATTTCACAAATCTGTCCGTCACTGCCACCGGGGAAACTGCCTGATAGTGATACTTGGCATTTAGTCGTTTGCAAGGAAAGAACTAAAGTGTTCACCTGCTCCGGAGAGTTCAGGGAAACACCAGCGTGCACTACAAACACAAACAGGTGTCCTATATTGCTCATGAGCATGTGAGCATGAGAGCTTGTTTCTGTCGCTGTGTCCTGATTCAGGAGCCGCATCCTTCTGAGGTCGCGGTCTAGACGGCCCAGGAAGGAGGCCAAACCGAAATGAGCCGGTCCGGGCCACAGAGGATTTCTGTGATAAGCGTCGGCAGCTCCTCCCGTCCTCATTGCTCTTGCCTCACAACAGAAGGATCCATCTATTGGACGGCCTCGACGCGCCGCTGTGACGTGATCAGTCTTCAGACGCAGCCTCTGAAGACTGCAGACCCTGAAGACTGCAGACCCTGAAGACTGCAGACCCTGAAGACTGCAGACCCTGAAGACTGCAGACCCTGGAGGGAGACACAGATTATACCTCGGCCCTGTGACAGAGCGGTGATCTCTCCAGAATGTGACCGGCCTCTCGTCCAACCTCAGCTGGGACCTTTTTACATGGTTCTCATTTTAAGATAAGTCAGCAGGACCTAAAACTAATCTGTGACAAACTTCGGGGGATGAGTTGAATCTACTGAGTCTGAACCGTGATATTACACATGTTCCTTTCTTTCTTAAAAACACAGGGTTGTTTATACATCTTTAAACCACCAGATATCCTCACAAAGTCCTGAGGGTGTGTCAGTGTACGACACATTTTCCCAAGCCACACCCAGACTCCGTCCCAGGACGCTCACACAGCGAGAGCATTGATTCAGAAAAGTCCCGGGCGATGCTGAATGTATTCACGTAGAGACGAGGGGTGGGGGGGGTGGGGGTGGGGTGGTGCAGTGAAACCTTGTCTGGATCCTGTTGGTTTAAGTTTTTCCTGAAAAATGCACAATTTCCTGCCTTTATCAGCTGCTCACATGAATCTGAGGCAGAGAGAAAACAGCCGACGAATTCAGGGCGTGAGAGGAAAAGTCCTGAGAGACGACGTGGAAGCACAGTCGCACTCTGCGGCAGCGCTTCACGACTCACACACCTACACACACACACACACACACACACACACACACACACACACACACCTACACACACACACCTACACACACACACACACACACACACACCCACCTACACCTACACATGCACACAACTACTGTATGAGTTACATAGGAAATCTCAGACGACACGGCTCAGCTGTGTTTTTCTTTTTCTTACCGTGAGATTCAACTGTGTCACATTCCAACCTTGTACCTCTCTGTGCCAGTCGTATGATGGTGTGTGTGTGTGTGTGTGTGTGGTGTGTGTGTGTGTTGTGTGTGTGTGTGTGTGTGTGTGTGTGTGTGTGTGTGCAGTAAGTGGGTAATACCCCCCGGTGGTCTTAACAGAACAGAACAGACCTGGAATCCACCTTCACGTTTCCTGTCTTCTCTGTTGCTTGCTTCACTTTGTACTTTCCTTTATTAATTATGTTTCCTTCCCTTTCTTCTTTTAATGTTTGACTTTCCACTCGTTAAATTCTATTTGCTTTTCATTTCCTCCGTGTTTCCTTTCCTCCTCGTCTCTTCTCCTGCTTCTCCGGCCTGAACTTGCCACTGACCCATTAAACTGCGATTGTTATTTTTGGTGCAGTGCATCATGCAGATGAGTAAGTGTGTGTGTGTGTGTCTGTGTGTGTGTGTGTGTGTGTGTGTGTGTGTGTGTGTGTGTGTGTGTGTGTGTGTGTGTGTGAGATGCTTGATGTGTTTACAATTGGAATAAAAGTGGAAATGACGCAGTTCACCCATCCCTCCGCTTCATCACCTTGTTCCCTCGTTCGCTCTTTCATCATTTTCAGCCTTTTATCACTTCTCCCTCTTCGTCAAAACACATTCTCCTCCTCCTCCTCCTCCTCCTCCTCCTCCTCCTCCTCCTCCTCCTCCTCCTCCTCTGACCACCACATATCATTCCATCTTCCTCTTTCTTTTCTGTCCCCAACTCCTCCTGCCAGTTCCTGTTTTCCTCCAAGCAAAAACATAAATCCATCTCTCTCTCTCCCTCTCTCTCCCCCCCTCTCTCCCTCTCTCCCCCTGTCTCTCCATCTGTCCTGTAATTCAATCACGGAGCAGCAGCAGCAGCAGCAGCAGAAGTGAGTGATGATGTTTTGGAGGAAAATGCAGTGAACTCAGCCAGACAATCCTCCATCCTCTCACCGGGACTGTATCATTTCTAATTCACTTTTCAAGATGAGACTCAGAACTTTATCAAACTGTCACAGTCTTTTGGCTTCTGCAGTTTATACAAATTGTTTTGTCTGCTATAAAAACAAGCTGGAGAGACCCAAACATTATTCAAAGAAGAAGTGCATCGAAACACTATTATACAACAAACTGTGCACAAGCAGCTTTTAAATTGCATGTTGCTCTGTCTTATCTTAATGTGTAAATAGGCAACTGTTTGCTAACAAGTTCCCCACATCAACCGAATAAGAGACATTTCATTGCCATGTTAATTTGTTTCTGCTTGTTTCCCCCAAGTGATAAAAAAGATTCACGAGTGCAGGTTTGAATTAAAGTCAGAACGATTCAGATTTACAGAGATATATATATTTTTTTTTAAATGGCAATGATTCCGAAGAAGTTGTTATCAAAAAACTAAAAAGAAATGTAATTGCAGCTTTTCTACTGGATATTTTACAGCTTGATTAGAAACTTTGTTATAAATAACTGCAATTAAAACTATAATTAAACAGAAAACACAAATACAACCAGATAAGTAGAAGCTGCAGGAGCTTTTTAAAGAGGAAATAACCCGTGAGACGTTATCGGTGTTATCTTGAGTTGGACTGTGGATCATATGAACTGTGAATTATAATTACAAATTGTATAATACAAGCGTATCGGTCATAGAAATGATGAGAGAAGCTTCTCCACACTGTGTTTCTGTCAGCGAGGCTCAGTATTACAGCTTCCTCTCTCGGCCGGCTCCTTTGTGAATGTGCAGTGGTGTGGACGCAATCATCGGATCTGTGCTCTGCCATCAACTCAGATAGAAAGAAAGAGAGAGGGGGGGGGGGGGGGGAGAGAGAGAGAGAGAAGATGAGAGGGAGAAGGGGGGGGTTGGGGGGGGGGGAAGAGAGGAGCTGGCGGAGAGAGGTGATGAGTGGTAGATGG
Source organism: Reinhardtius hippoglossoides (assembly GCA_006182925.3). Classification (NCBI taxonomy): domain Eukaryota; kingdom Metazoa; phylum Chordata; class Actinopteri; order Pleuronectiformes; family Pleuronectidae; genus Reinhardtius; species Reinhardtius hippoglossoides. Next base: position 20,883,187 of record CM031685.1, read on the forward strand.
GGGGTTAGTTGGGGGGGGGGGAGTATGTGTGAGCGTTAGCATCTTTTTCAGCAAAGACAGAAATGGAGGGAGACAGGTAGTGTTGTGATGTAAGAAGGAAGAGGGGAAAGAGTTGATACACGCACACACATGAACACACACACGCACACACACACACACACACACACACACACACACACACACCCTCTAATGAGACAATAAACAACCATCGATGCAGATTACAGCGCCCGCCTTGACACACACACACTGAAACAGTCCGTTAACAAACACAGACCTCAGGTCGCACTCAAGGTCTGCTACATGCACTGTGTACAAACAAACACACACCACACACACACACACACACACACACACACACACACGTTTATGACCTTGTGTCCTGCCATGTGCTGAAGGCGAGTGACAGCAAACTGAGGATGGCTCTCCAGATGGTGCCAGATGTGTCTGCACAAGTGTGTGTGGGTGTGTGTCTGCACGAGTGTGTGTGTGTGCGTGTGTGATGCAGGTGAATATGTGCAGACTGTGAGTCTGGCCTGAGTGGGAGTAAATGAGTTGCAGCAGGGCAGAGCCTCTGCCAGACCCATTACTCACACACACACACACGCGCGCGCACAAAACAGACACACACAGACACACACAAACACACACACAGACACACACAGACACACAATCTTAGCTTCTTCTTCACACACATACAGTATACACCTCTGTGAACACACTTCGACCACATGATCACCACAAACCACACACACACACACATTTCTCTCTTCTATGTGCACACACACTCACACACACACACACACACACACACACACACACACACACACACACACAGACACACACAGCTGTGCCAGATGACAAACAGGTCTGTGTTAACACCAGCCTGACGTGAGAGTCCCCTGCTGTTTGTCTCGGTCTCTCAGCTCCACTCTGTCATTAACTCCCTCGGCCCAGTTTGTTTGTGTTTTGGTTTTTTCCTGAGGGGGGGGCCGCAGGTCGCCTCGTGTGATATCAGTGTCCTGCAGGTACCTGGCGTGTGAACCCCCCCCCCCCCACACACACACACACACCACTCTAACACAATCATCTCACAAATGAAACCTCCAGCTCCTTAGCAGCCAAATCATGAAACTCAGTGTAACGATGGAAAGGCAGAGATAGAACAGAAGCCGCCGCCGCTCCAGGTGTGATCCAGTAGTGCAGCACCGAGAGATGTTATCTAATCCTGTAGCAGAGGTGAAATAAGTATTTATATCATTTACCCACGTTAAAGGTACCAGGATGTAAAGTAGGGGGGGGGGGGGGGGGGCCCTAACGACGGCTCATTACATCAGTCCACAGCATCGGGACTTCAGTGATCATCTTTTACAGGAGGCTGAAAAGCCCCTAACGAGGCCCCATCATGTGACTGCAGCTCTCAGCTAAGGCTTAGTCATTTTACAGGTTCTGTTAGAGATGAGTGTGTGTGTGTGTTGTGTGTGCGTGTGTGTGTGTGTGTGTGTGTGTGTGTGTGTGTGTGTCTGGAATGGTGTGGGTGTGTACTTAAACTTTACTACTTTACTTCACTACCCTTTAGCACGGGGGCCCTCAGAGGCCCTCGAAGCCCCTTGAAGTATAAATGCACCGACAGTAGAAAGGTCCAGCCGGTACCTTTACCGGGTCGGACTATGTGCTGGAGCCACTTCTCACCTGTTCCCTGTATCTGATGTGAGACGCAGCTCCAGCACAGCTGACACTAGTTCTCTCTCCTCTGGTAGAAGGAGGCCTGCGTGTACTTTGGAGCAGACATTCTCCAGACGGTGTTTAATCCGAGGGCTTTCCTGTGCTCGGCTCGGTCGGACCCTGCCGAGGCAGCAGCGGCGCCCACCGGCACACACTGCGCCCGCCGGCTCCTGCAAGCTGTTCTGAGGCCGAGGCCCGGCGCAGGGAGCTCTGCCATCAGCGGCACGGCAACGAGAAGGTTCACCTGAGTAACAGCACGTTGGAAATATACAGAAATATGTCCCCCCCCCCCCCTTCCCACATCGTGTCAGATGCAATAACCGGTTCCTCCGGTAAATGTGTTACAGAAAGAGAGATTGATAGTTTAATCTTGAAATCTATTTAGATACAGACTCCGGCAGCAGGACGGATTTTCTCAGGAGAACATTTTCTTCTACAAATTTGAAACGACTTATTTATTCTTCTGCTATTTTCCTTCATATTTCCAGCAACACAAAGATGTGCATCACTTTCTCTCTCCAACACCGTGAGTGATAACACAGACAGATAGATGTCAGGGGGTTCGGTATCGGGCCCGTTGACACTTGGCAGAACGGGGAAGACTGGGATCAAACTTCCAACCACCTGGTGAGAGGACAACCCGCTCTACCCCCTGAGCCACAGACGCAGGTTGCACTGTAGGTTGATGTAAGTACTGATTCAATACAAAGTGTGACACAGGTCTGATCTCATGGACCCATTTGACAGATGTTAATCCAGCTGTAAAATCACATTATTAACTCAATGTGCAGAATTTCACAGCCGTGCACTTCGGCCTCCACAGAATCCATCCCTGCCCTTTAATATAAAAGACCGACATAGAAAAACCCCGGTACCTTTACCGGGTGGACTATGTCTGGGGCCCCTTCTACCTGTTCCCCCGTATTGATGTAGACCAGCTCCAGCCAGGACCTAGTCTCTCCCTCTGGTAGAAGGAGGCCTGCGTGTATTTGGAGCAACATTCTCCCAACGGTTTTAATCCCGGGGGTTTCCCGTGCCGGTTTGGTCGGACCCCCGCCCAGGGGAGCAGCGGGGCCCCGGCACACACTGCGCCCCCCGGCTCCTGCAAGCTGTTCTGAGGCGAGGCCCGGCGCGGGCCTGCCATCGCGGCACGGCAACGGAAGGGGTTCACCCGAGTAAAAGCAGTTGGAAATAAAAAATATGTTCCCCCCCCCCCCCCCCCCCCCCCCTTCCCCATCTTCATTCAATAACCGGGCCTCCGGTAAAAGGTTACAGAAAAGAATTGATAGTTTAAAATCTTGAATTATTTAAAACAGACTCCGGAGCAGGACGGATTTTTCCAGGGGAACATTTCTTCACAAAATTTGAAACGACTTATTTATTCTTCT